>WOXC01005757.1:0-217733 GCA_011680675.1 Gymnobelideus leadbeateri
ATCCTACCTGGTGATTTGCTTCCTCTACTCTTTGATCTCTCCCTCCCAGAAAGAAGGTGCTGCCATGATTTCTGCCCAGGCCTTTTTTTTTCTTTGTAATCAAGTTCTTTGTCACGAACTTGAAATGGGGCTCTTATCGGTGCCATCCAGCCCCTTCTTTCCACCTTCTGTGACTTGTTCCTTACCTCATCTTTCTTACCTTGGTTATCCATTCTATCTATTGATTGGGGTGTGCTCAGGACCAGATACTTAAGGATTGTTTTAAGCAACATCCCTTTCCCCAAAGAGCCTCTTTTAGAAGTGTCTACATCTTCAGCCAAGGCCCAAATAAGAAATTGCTGAGAGCTCATCTTAAGCCCATCTGCCCCACCCCCAACCCCCTCCCACTTCCTTCCCAGATTGAATTCACTGAACATTCCCTAAGGAAATACAAGTGATGCAGTGGACAGAGTGCCAGGCCTGGAATGAAAAAAAGTCTAAGTTCAAATCGAGCTTTACTAGCTGCGTGGCCTTGAGCAAGTCATTAACCTCTGTCTGATGCAGTTTTCTCATCAATGGAATGAGGCTAATAATAGCACCTCCCTCCCAGGATTGTTGTGGGGATCAAATAAGATAAGATAATTATCAAATAATATAATAATAAATAAATAAGTAAAATGATTAGCATAGTGCTTGGCACATTGTAAACACTATGTGAATGTTAGCTATTACATTTGGGTATTGCCAATAGTAGTAACTGAGTGGCTAGGCAACTGTAGCAGCAGCACCCTAGAGTACCCAGGATTACTGTTAGCATAGATTCTTTGATCTACTTTTCTAAAGGAAAGCAACTCAGAAGGGGCTACAATCTTACATCATTCACTTAGTTCAGGGAGAAAATCAGCACCCTGAACTTCAGAGAATACAAACAGAAGTTACAAGCAGACAAAAATACAACAGGGCTTTCAGCTGTCTGACCATTACATCCATACCTACTTTGTTACCAGAGAGGGAATCACCAACATCTGGGTTTTCAAAGCCGGCGGGGCTCAGTGGCTGCCCAGAGTCTCATCTGGCCAAATCACACAACTCTTCCTAAAGTGAGCCCCAAAGCAAAACCTCACCTCAGAGGTATATATAGCCTTCTCCAGGGTCAGAGAACATCACAACCCTCATGACCCACTTGACTACAAAGTAACAAAAGTTGTGCCTCCTGAAAAACAAGCCTCCCTCTGGCAAGCTTCTCCTGTGGGCTCTGTTCCACCCTTCAGCAAATTCCTCCCACCACAGGCTCCATGTGAGCACATGCAGCCTATTAGGGAGCAGAGTTTATTTTCAAATCAGAGAATGTTCTCAAGTTCACTTAGGCTTAATAAAGGGCAGGGGAGGTATTCAAATTCCCTTTACCATCACAGTGGCACAGTATACAGAATGCCAGACTTGGAGTCAGGAAGACTTATCTTCCTGAATTCAAATTTAACCTTGTAGACTTAATAGCTGTGTGACCCTGGGCAAGTCACTTAACCCTGTTTGCCTTAGTTCCTCATCTACAAAATGAGTTGGAGAAGAAAATGACAAATCTCTCTACTATCTCTGCTAAGAGAACCATAATTGGGGTTATGAAGAGTTAGATGCAATTGAACAATAACAGCAATGGTGATAATAATAGATATTGCCAAACAATTATTATTCTTAGTGGGTTATATTGTTTTTTCCTGCAAAGATTATTGATAAAACTGTGGGAGAAGAACTGCATTTGGAATCAAACAATCTGGGTTTGAGTACTGACTCTGTCACTTGCTACCTATGGGATCTTGGGTGAATCTTTTAATCTTGTGGGCCTCAGTTTCCCCCTTTGCAAAATGAGGGAATTGGGCTAGATGACCTCTGAGGGTCCTTTTGGTTTTAAATTTATCTCAGTACTCTAATAATTTGTATATATAGTATAAGACAGCCAATATACTCATCCTTAGACTTTCACAAAACTTTTCCAACCATTCTGGAGAACAATTTGAAACTATGCCCAAAGGGTTATAAAACTGTGCATACCCTTTGATCCAGTAATACCACTGCTACATCTGTAAAAAAAGAAGAGGAAAAATACGTACACGCACAAAAATATTTATAGTAGCTCTTTCTATGGTAGCAAAGAATTGAGATTTGAGGGGATACCCCATAAACTGTAGAATGGCTGGATAAGTTGTGGTATATGCATGCAATGGAATACTATTGTGCTGTGAGAAATGATGAGCAGGCAGATTTCAGAAAAACCTGAAAAGACCTATATGAACTGATGCAAAATGAAGTGAGCAGAACCAGGAGATCATTGTATACATTAACAGCAACATTGTGTGATGATCACTTATGATTAACTTAACTCTTCTCAGCAATAAATGTTCCAAGACAATTCCAAAAGACTAATGATGAAAAATGCCATCCATATCCAGAGAAAGAATTGATCAAGTCTGAATGTAGATCAAAGTGTGTTATTTTCACTTTCTTTTTTTCCCATTATCCCCCCTTTTGTTCTGTTTTCTTCTTTCAGAATGTGACCGATATAGAAATATGTTTTACATGGTTGAAGATATATAAGCCATATCAAATTGCTAAATGTTTTAGAAAGGAGGGAGGGGAGGAAGAGAGGGAGAAAATTTGGAGCTCAAAATTTCATTAAAAACTGAATGCTAAAATTATCTTTACATGTAATTGGAAAAAATAAAACACTATTTAAAACAAAAAATAAGATAACTCTGAGAGAAGGAAGAGAAGGAATATATTAAGAAATAAAGATAATTTATCCAAAATGTCTTTCTCTTATTTTGGTTCAAGGACTAAGATTTCATTAATTTAAAAATCTCTGGCTGTGGGGATTCTCTCCACTGTTGCAGTTCAGCCGCTCATCTTTAACTTAAAGATTCAGATAATGGCTTAAAACACGGAGCAGTTAAAGGACCTGTTCACACACACACAGCTAATCAGTTTCATAGGCAGAACATATGCCCATGTCTTCTTGTCTTCTTCATTCTGAGGCTGGCATCTCTCTGCCATCCTGCACTACCTCTCCTTCATATAAACAAGGACACACAGAATAGTGACAAACTTTTTAAAAGGTTCTAACTATTTTATCCATTATAGCTCTATGCCCTTGCAGAGTTCCTGTTGATTTTCTTTGCCAAGAAAAATCCATTAAAAAAAAGAAACATGGCAGAGGGGTGTTTAAGTGTTTATTTAGTGTTAGTGGAGAAAAAAAATTAAAACATTCCACACAGCAGTTAAGGTGTGAATAAATTGAAGTATTCTGTGGGGTTAGCCCTATTCAGATATCTTAAAAAATTAGTTTCCTATCCTTGGTCAGTGAGTCCCATGTGATGAGATGGCTGTAGTTAGGAGGACAGGGAGGTTTCTGACCTTTTGGGGATTCATGAGGGTTTTTGTTTTGTTTTGTTTTTCATTTTGAGCATCAATGCCCATATTTTGTGGTGGTTGTTTTTCACAGGCCTCTAATAACCTGATTCTCTCCTAGGTCCATTGATTAACTTGCTTGTTATTCCTAAGTTTTAAGAGATGTGCTTGGAATTGTTAAGGCATTTTCTAAGCTGTTATTGATTTTTGACATACTTAGTCTGTGCTGCATATTGAACTGGGGAACAGACAGATTTTCAGGCTTCTGCTTCATTTTTAGACACATCTCTATTCTTTTTTTGAGTCATATATCAATCTATAAATGATATATTGTATACCTAAATTCTGCACCAGATGCAAATATGTCTTAATATCAAAATAAGACTTTCAGAATAATCATCCCAATCTTTCCAAGTAAGTAATTAATTGTTTTAACACAATTGTTATAACAAATGTTATTTTTAAAAAACCTGAGCTATGAATTAAGGGATATGATTGGGTTATAGCCAGGATTATTATTGCTAAAAGATGACAGAAATAAGTGTGTCCTAGCTTGGGAGTAAGATCATGTTTTCCTTGGGGATAGAAAGGATATCTGAAACACCAGGAAGGGTTGGAAAGAATCATAAGGGCTGATGTCATAAAGAGACCTTAAGCAAATGGTCAGGGTCTTGAGGTAATTTCTTTGGCAATGAAGAGGAGGAAGAGGGAAAGGAGAAGGAGGAAGAAGACAAGAATGAGGAGGAGGAAGAGGATCTGGAGACGAAGAGGAAGAGTGGGAAGAGGATGGGAAAAAACAGAGAAAGAAGAGAGGAAAAAGGGAGAGAAGGAAGAAGAAAAGAGGGAGGGAGCAGAGGAGGGGGAATGCAAGACAGGAGAAGGATGAGAAAAAAAAAAGAAAATAGAGGGTGCAAAAATGGAAGAGCAAAAATACAGAAAAACATAGGGAATTTCATCTTTGCTTGGTTTTGTAAATAGTTTGTTACAATTCATTTCTCTGAAACTGTAACATTCCTTTTGGGTTTCAATTCTATTCCAACTTGCATTATTATTCTCTCATTTTATGCCCATCCTGTCGCTCTTACTAGAAAGTAAATTCCTTGAAAACAAGAAACATGTTTTATATTTCTTTTGTATTTCTTGTAAAGTCTAGCCACAGCGCTTGATATATGGTATGTGCTCAATAAATTCTCCACTAGCATTGAACCGAATGTCTCATTGTTAAGGCTGAGAGGTGACTTGGGTCTTCTGGGAAACAGGACCTTGATAATCACTACTATTTGCATTATTCAGAGTAATAATGATGTAAAATATGGTAATTTGTTCCAGTTTGATGGAAATATATAATGTGAATTAGAATAACATGACCAGTTCAGGCGATTATTTATTGAACTAATTAAGACTGCGCTGACTTATTTTTCATAGTGGCCAAGTTCGGTTTGTCTCAAGTAACTCATTATAGTGTCCTTTCAGGTATTTGGTATGGATCTTAAAATCTCATACTCTCATTAAACATTATTTTTGAAAAATGGGAGAGGGGGCTAATTAATGTATTGAAACTTAAGTAACTCCAAATAAAGAAAAAATATTAGACTAGAGAACAGATAGATCCTGTTTCCTCAAGTATTTAAAAAGCATTGCTCAAATATTTAAATGGATTCATAAGGATTCATAGACCTGGAGTAAGAAGGACCTATTAGGTCATCTCTTCTAATGCCCTCATTTTAGAGATGAGGAAATTGAGGCCCAGGAGACTTAAAGGACTAACTAAAAGGTGGTACAGCAGATGGAATGTTTGTCTTAGAGTAAAGAACACTTGAATGTAAATCTAGCCTCAAAAACTTACTAGCGGTGTCACCCTGGGCAAGTCACTTAACTCCTGTTGGTCTCAGTTTCCTCAACTGTACAATGGGGGAAATAATATTATCTACCCACTAGGGGTTGTGAGGATCAAATGAGATAATATTTTAAAGTGTTTAGCATAGGGCCTGGCATGTAGTAGGCACTTAATAAATCCTTCCTTCCTTCCCTAGGCAGCTAGGCAGCATAGTGGATAGAGAAACAGGCCTGGAGTTAGAAAGACTCTCTGAATTCAAATCTCTGAGTTCAAATCTGGCCTCAGACATCTACTATCCGGGTTACCCTGGGCAAGTCACTTAACCCTAATTGCCTCAGTTTCCTCATCTGTAAAATGAGCTGTAGAAGGAAATGGCAAACCACTCCAGGATCTTTGCCCCCAAAATCCCCAAACAAAACTGAAAAAGCCAAATGGGGTCATGAACAGTCAGACACGGCTGAAATTATTGAACAACAAATGCCCTAATGTGTCATTCTATAGATGAAAATAGAATCACCAAGGCCAATGGTCTTGCCCAGTCATGATTTGAGGCCAAACCAACTGTTTCCAAAGTTTCCTTCTTTCTCCCCAGGAAGTCCCACCTAACATGCTGGAGGAGTGCTTATGATAACTGTAAAATAAGCTTATCTCTACACCCCTGAAACTAAGATGCAACTTGGGTAGAACCAAAGTGTTTTTGTTGTTATTCAGTCATCCTTAGCAGTATCTGACTCTTTGTGACTCCATTTGGGGTTTTCTTAGTAAAGATACTGGAGTGGTTTGCCATTTCCTTCTCTAGTTCATTTTACAGATGAGGAAACTGAGGCAAACAGGGTAGTGGCTTGCCCATGGTCACACAGCTAGTAAATGTCTGAGGCCAGCTTTGAACTCAGGAATATGAGTCTTCTTGACTCCAGGGCTGGTACTGTGTGCACCATGGTGCCACCTAGAGATGCTCCAAAGTATAGAAAGTCCAAAGTATAGGATATTGCATAAAAATAAATAAAGGCTGAGCTCTTGGCATTTATAGCAGCCGGACCACCTGCGTTACTAATCTAACATGCTGTGCTCTTTTTTGTTGGTATTATCAGTAACAAGTGCGTCATAATAAGCTACAAGATTTGGCTATTTCACTTTCTCATGTATATAGTACTTCAGTTAAAAACAACATCACCCAACTATTATGTAGAGTGCATGCTGTGTCGTAGAGGAGCTACAAAGATCAGTAAGGCTCTCAATTAGCAAGTGAATTACTGTTAGCCCAAGATTGACTCGCTTATGGTAAAGGTACACAAGCTTCTCTACCTCTAGTCACCCTCAAGGATTACATTTATTTTTCTTAAAAACAATCTTCATAACTGAAAGATCTTATTTCATTGGTTGGGAAATTGTGCTCTTGTTCAAGGCTGGATAAGAACATCTTGTAAATAAGATTGTAAAAAAGATATAGAACGGGGCCATGTAGGAAGTATAGAAGATTAATCTCAGGTAAAATATGCTTTTAAAAAAGAGAGAGAGCGCTTCAAACTTATTTGAAAGATGAATGACTACAAAGTTATGTGGCTAAGTTCAGACCATTTTTATTTTGCTTTTAAATCTACAGGGAACAACAGCACCCTCAACTAATATTTAGTGAGCATCCCCTGTGTATATCATTGTGTTAAGTGTCATGGAGGTATTAAAAGATTAGATTAGATTGAGTTCCTGTCCTTAAGATATAGTGTTCTCTCACAAAGACTACCTGATCATTGTTGCATTAAGTCTCTATCTTTGGCAGCTGCACTAGAGAACAGAACTTTCCAGTGAATTTGCATAATGGAACTCCCATTGAATTCTAATTCAACCCAGGAGAAAGTAGCAAAGTAATTCGATGTGACAATCCTTTACCAAAAGTTTAGGAAGTAAATGCTCTGCTGCCAAACTCCTTTTTTTTTTTTTCCCATGGTAGCACCATGACCTACTCTAAAGTTCAGGGTCACGGTAATGACAATTTCATTTCAAGAAAAGGAAAAAAGAAAGGGACACATTTGTTTCATCTCAAAAAGTCTGTATCCCGTATCTTACTCTTCTCTAGATATATTTGCACTGCTGAATTCAATGGTTAGCATGGTATTTTGCAAGATGAATGGATCTTAGTTGGTTTAAGTCCCGCCTAGTTTTATCTTTTAATGTCCTTTAATTTCAGTTTGTACTTTACTAGTAGTGCAGGTAAGAAATGTGCATTCTTAAAATGAAACATTTAATAGGAACTAATTATAAATAATTACTATATACATATGTGTGTATCTACCTATGTCTATCTATCCTTCCATCCATCTATCTAGAAACACATCTTAACATCTTTACATCCATGCCTTAATGAGTTTAAACTCACCCCCAATTCTCACCAGAATAGCCTGAAAAAATAGACTCTTTGAGACTCAGATGTCTGAAATGGGAAAATCTTGTTCTGTTTCTCTAGGGTGCAATGTATCCACTGCTCCAGGTTTTTCAGTTATCTCTTGGGGAAACTTGAAAACAATTTCCTAAGTGGCTCGTGCTCCATGGTTGGGAAAGTTTTGCAAAATCTCTGGCCTGGCCAGATTGAAGCTGGTCAATGATACCCACATAACAACTAGACCTTTACTTGGAATGTCCCATGCTCTTGCCATCACTTTCTAGCCTGGATGCCTCTTCACAAGAAGTCTCAGGAATATGTCTGTACTGGCATCATTGCAGTTTCTTTCCTCTTAGTTCCTTCTCAGAAGTTTCTAATACCAATGAAAATCATGACATAATTGTCCTAAGTATCAAGAACTCAGACTCATGGGAAATGGAATGCTGGAGACTGTCTGAGCCAGGAATCATGGGAAATTCTGCCAGGTGTCACCCTATTACAGTTGTTTATTTCTGGAAATTGTACTGGTTTTGAACTCACATGTCAAAATTTACATTTATTCCTGTTGAATTTCTCCTTATTAGATTTATTCTAATATTCCAAGAAGATTATTCAGGACCTGGCTAGCATCCAGAATGTTAACTATCATCCCCAGCTCTTTGTCAACTGCAAATATGTTAAGCATATTATCTATGCCTCTATACATGTCATTTATAAAATATGTTAATAGGGCACTTTACTCAATACTTCCCTGGTCATATGAAACCATTAACAATTGATCAACTCTCTTAACCTCTCTACACCTTAACTTCTCTGGAATTGAACTAGATGAACTAAACTGAGGTCCCCTACAGCTCTAGAGTCTACAATTCTATGAGGTCCCTTCAGTTGTCTCTATTCTTCCTTCCAGGACTATTTCAAATGCTCCCTGTTCCATTAAACCTCCCCTGATTTTCCCAACAGGTAACATTCTTCCCCATTATAATTTTCTTCTGGGACTCAAAATATTATTTATGAACTGAATCAAGGAAGATCTAGAATCAAATCCTGCTACAGACTCTTACTAGTGGTGTGGTCATGACAGCAGGTAGGTGGCAGGCCTGGAGTCAGGAAGACTCATTTTCCTGAGTTCCAGTTTGGCCTCAGATATTACTAACCATGTGGCCCTGAACAAGTCATTTAAACCTGTTTGCTTCCGTTTCCTCCATGAGCTGGAGAAGGAAATGGCAAACCTCTCCACTATCTTTGCCAAGAAAATCCCAAATATATATCTATATCTATCTATCTATCTATCTATCTATCTATCTATCTATCTATATCTATATATATATATATATATATATATATAGAGAGAGAGAGAGAGAGAGAGAGAGAGAGAGAGAGACAAGGAATCTGAGCCCAAGGTCACACAGGGGGCAGGGAACCAAGCTAAGACAAGTCCTCCAACTCCAAAGTTAATTCTTCTTTTGGGCTACACTGTTCCCATCTCTTCCCTTCTCCAGGCTTGTCCTTACCTCTCATCTTCTCTTCTCTTTTTCTCTCCTATCCTCTCATCTGCTGTCTTATCTTCCTTCCTGTGCTCTCCTCACTTTTCTTCTCTCTTCTCCTCCATTTTCCGATCTTGTCTCCTCTCCTGGCCTCTCTTCTCCTCTTCTATACTGTCTTCCTCTCCTCTTCTCCTTTGTTCTTACCCCTCCTCTCCTTTCATCTTGTCTCATCTCTACTTTCCACTTCCCTCTGTCTTTTCTTCCCTTCCTCTTCCCCCCCTCCTTTTTCTCCACCTTCTTCCCTTCCTCCCTCCTTTCCCTATGCCATTCCTTTTTTCTTTCCTTCCTTGATCCTTTTCTTTCTTCCTTCCCTCTTTCCTCTCTCCCTTCCTCCTTTCTTTTCTTCCTTCTTTTCTTCCTCCCTTTCCTCCTCCTCCTCCTCACAAATGTTTATGTTCAAAGAGCCATGCTAAGAGAATAAAAGACTCAAAGATTAGTAATTAATAATAATATTTACATAGCATTTTAAGTTTTACAACTCTACACATCTCATCAGTCCCTCAAAATCCCTAAGAGGTAGCTAATATAAGTATTATCCCTATTTTACACATGAGGAAAATGAAATTCAAAAAGACTAAGTGACCTTTCCTTAGTCACAAAGTTAGAGAGCATATATTCTGCCTCTCAGATGCAGTTTCTCCATCTTAAGGAGTTTATAATCTAGTAGGGGAAATAAGGCTTTTATGCAAATTACAACAATAACAACAATCATAACTGACATTTACAAACAGTGATATATAAATAACTTGGGACAAATAATCATTTTGAGGTGTTTTCATTCTGTGACATCAATGGTCAAGAGCATATTCTCAGCATAACTTGAGAATGATTCAGAACAAAATTGCATTGTGACTAGAATAAACTGGATTGAGTTTCCCTATCTTTAGTTAGTTATCTGTTGGTGGGTGCTGGATTTTGGTTCTTCTGTGTTTTTAATTCTGTGATTTTTAAGAATGGATATTATTCCAAGGAAACAAACAAAAATTATAGCTCCTAAAGAGCATGCTGTGGGAAAGCATTTCAACAATTACCCAAGCCTGCAACAAAACAGGATCAGTCACACCAAAGCACAGAGGAAAGTGGGGTCAAAAACTAAAAAACACCAAAGACTGAGACAACATATTGCCAAATCATGTAAAATAAAAGATTTCAACTAAAGGAGGACATATTGCATATTAAGAGATTTTAAATACAGTTGTCCCTTCCACATCACGACTTTCCCCATCGTGGTATTGATACATTGCAGCTCAGCACAAGAATTAAATGGCAATTTGGGGGGAGTTGAACCTGCAGATGACAATCAAAAGGCTAGGAGAGGACAAAGAACCTATGACCAAATACTTAACCCAAATTTTACAATAATGTATGGTAAATACCCGATAGAAAGAAAAATGTATTGTAAATATCCCCCCAAATTTTTTTTCTTTTTCTTTCAAGGGACTCAAACTTGATGACCTCTTCCAGCTCTAAACCTATGATCCTATGAAATGCAGGGTCAGGTGGTTCTTCAGGACCATGAGACACTGGCAGATCCTTCATGTAAACTTCACTTGGCATTCTTTATATACTTTCCAGGAGATGAACAGAAGGCAGACCTAATGTGTCTACATTTTGCAGACTTTTCCGTCCTCTATCAAAGGAACAATCAGAGCAAGATAGTCCAAAAGTGCTGTGAAGCATCACAAATCCACCAGAGGAATGGCTGATGCAAATGCTAAATTGCTCTTGTCTTAGGCAAAGTTTGTTTTATTTTCCCTATGAGAGCTATCACTACCCTCTGTAGGCTTAAGATTCAGTTAGAGCTTTCCAAGTGAGCAAGAGAATAGAGCAGTAAGAAAGGGGTCCTTTGTGCCTTCTCTGCAGGTAAACAAGTGTCAGGGCTTGTGCTGAATCTGAGGGTGCTTTCTTATGCAATAGAAAGCACACTGTCATCCAGGCTATTTATAGTCCTGATCTATATCTTGCCACTGGACCCAGATGGCTCTGGAGAAGAAAATGAGGCCAGTGACTTTGCACAGCTCTTCCTCACTTAAATCCAATTCACTTGTAAGTTATGACATCGAGTTCCTGATGTCATGGTCCTCTTTGAGAACACACAACACCACCCACCTACCTGGGGAAATGGGACTGCCATCCCATTTTGTTCCCCAATGACACTACTACAGGGGTGTGGCAGACACTGGCAAGGCTTTCCACAGAAGCACGAGCTCCATAGAAAGCCCTGGTAGTTCAACACTAACCAGTTGGTGTGTGTGCGTGCACCCATACTCCTTTTGGTACATTCCCACACATTTAGAATCAGAATAAGATGTCTAGCAAGGACTGTTTATAGATGTGAAAATAAAGCTTCAAACTTCACAAAACTTTCACCATACTGTGATTGATTTCCATAAGTCCCACATAAGAAGCTATCATTGTTTTATAGTCACATCTATCCATTATTAATTTTATGTTAGACGCTATTTTTGACACCTTGCCTTCTAAGTGGTTTATGCTGAGCAGAAAGGCTGCTCTTCTGAATAGTCTGAGTTGGCATATGCCTATAAGGACCAAGCCCCCCCTAAGGGTAGGCTTGAATCAGGTTGGTTTCCTCTTAGTTTAACTTTAGCATTGAAACAAAATGAGATGTTTATAGGATATTTAATGATTAACAAAATGAGGGGTTTTTTTTGTTGTTGTTGTTTAGTCACATCTGACTCTTCATGGCCCCATGGACCATAACACATTAATATTTGTCTATAGAGTTGTCTTGGCCATTTCCTTCTCCAGTGGATTAAGGAAAACAGAGGTTAAATGACTTGCCCAGGGTCACATATCTAGTCACTATCTGCCAGATTGAACTGAGCTCTTGCTGACTCCAGGCCCATTGCTCTATCCATTAAGCCATCTAGCTATCTTGAGGTTTCCCTAGCCATAGTATAGAAAGGTTATTCAGCAATGATAGCCCAGCATCGAACTTTGGGTAGATGTATCCACATGGAAATGTGCCTGGTTATCAGAGCAGATGTATGTAGTGATTTGTGAAATTTTTATGATCTTGAGACATTTATCAAGTCTGAAGGACTGAAGCCAAATGGCTGCGACTTTTTAAAGCACTTAGATAAGGGTGAACTGATAAATGTTTAACAACTAGCTTTAGGAATAGGTGGAAAGATGAATAATGCACTTTTATAATATAATATATTATGTAATATATTATATATAATAATATGTAATCTAATAATATAGTTTATATAGTAAAATATACTTTTAAGTTTAAATCTAAATTATTAAAATTGTCTCCACTGTTTTTAAAAATCTAGACAATCAAAAATAATAAATTAAGCCTTGATTTGTAGTAGATTTCTGAGGTATAAATCCTCTCACTGAAAATTTAACTCTTGGCTCTTGAGAGCTGGTTCAAGTTGGCTCTAGCACACACTTGCTCTTAGATGAGCAGGAGTACACATCTGACCACATGGCCAAAGACAACCAGGAAGCTGCTTCAAGGAAGGCATAGCTTGAGCCTTGGCTTCCTGGGCCAAAAAAGGTCCCACCAACAGCTTTTTTTTATCTTTCAGGGAAAAACCAGCCTAAGCAATGTTATAGAAAGAGATCCCTGGAAGATGGTGCTCTTGTCATTCACCCTCACACCCAAACATCTCTCTTCCATACCCACAAGTTGCCCAGTGTTCCACCATGATAGCTTTACTCTAATGGGTCTTGAAGACTTCTTTGATTTCGGTGAGTTTCTTATGAAAGTATGATCTATGCCTGGTCAGTCTAATTCACTCTCAGGTTTAAATAGTCACCTCTGTGTCAACATCTCTTTTGTTGCTGTTGCTCCATTCTTTTAGTCGTGTCTGACCCTTGGTGAGCCCATTGGGGGTTTCTTGGCAAAGATACTGGAGACCTTTGCCATTTTCTTCTCCAGTTCATTTTACAGATGAGGAAACTAATTAAACAGTATTAAGTGACATTCCCAGAGTCACATAGCTAGCAAATGTCTGAGGACAGATTTGAACTCATGAAGAGTTCCCCTGAATCCAGGTCTGGTCCTCTATCCACTGTGCTGCCTAGCTGTCCCACACATCTATTATTTCTAACCCCTTCAATTTTGCTCTTCAGCTCCAACAACTTATTTCAGACCATATTGGGCACTTTCACCTAAACGTTTGGCAAGAACCTCAAACTCAACAAATATAATGAGGTGTAAAGAGTTCTGGTGAATAGAGTTGAGAAATACAAGTTCCGACTTTGCTACTAACTCACTGTGTGAGCCCAAAGCAAGTCACCTGAGCCAGAGTCATAAGTAGGCATGCTGGCACCTGGGCCACATCCAATGGAGCCAGGGTGGGAATGGATTATAGAGAGGTCTAAAGCATGACCTCTCCTGCGTGTGGTTGAGTTAGACTGGAGACAGAGGATGTGGGAATTGGGGATGTTGCAGAACATGGAGGATAGAGAAGAAAAGATTCTAAGTCAGGTAGTAAACATATTAAGGAAGGAGAATGACCTGGAGATCTGTAACTGATAGCAACAAACATCTTCACAAGACAGAGTGAATTTTGCTATCTATTATTTCCTCAACTCTATGCTTCCTTTCTACCTTTGATGCTTCACTCCCTTATTTCCCTCAGTACCACTATTCCCTTTGCTAACACAGACACAGAACTGTCCCTTCTTTTTCTATCACTTTAAAAACGGCAGCATATAGAACCTTGAATTGTGGTTGATTATGCAGCGATGGGACTAGGTTGCTCAGGGAGACCACAGAGACTCTTTCCCTGGAGACCTGTAAAGCTAAGAGGTATAAGATATCTTTCTGAATGGGACTGTTTAAATGAAGTTCTGTTTTGATGCAGCAGGACAGATTTAATGAATTCTAGAGGTCTTGGGTACACCCCAGGGATTCTAGAATTTGTCACCAGATGTTCCTTGGAATAAGCTCAGGGATTATTTTTGAAGCATTTCTGAACTGGTTGGACTTGCTAGAACTTGTAAGCTGCAGGCAAAGCCCTTGGAATTTCAGGAAAATGTTCTATAATCTGATGATGAGGCATCAGATTGCAGAATCACAAAGTCATACAATTTGAGACTTGAGAGAGATCTCAATGACTCCTTGTTCAGCTCCCACACAAAAGGAGTTTCTACTTTCACATAGCCAATCTCCTTGAAGACCTCCAAGGTGTTCTTAAAGCAAGGGGTCTTAGAGTAGCCCATTCCATTTTTTAACAATGCTGAGTTTTAGGCAGACATTGAGCCTAAATTGGTCTCTTTCCAAATCCCATCCATTGCCCCTGTTCCTGCTCTCTGAGATCAAAAAGAACAAACCTAATACTTCCTCCATGTGATAATCCTTAAAAAACCTGAACACATATACACACACCACACATAGATGGGAGAATATATATATATATATATATCCTATCTATATAGGATATCTATATCTATATCCTATCTATACCTCCTCTGATTTATATTTTGCTATGGTTTAGATAAATGGGCTTCTTTGCTATTTGCTATGTGTTCTCATTGTGGAACTGGTATTAAGTGGGAAAGGAGTCAAGCCTTAGATATAGAGCTTGGAGTCCTCTTTCCCTCAAAGCAATCCAAAGTTGGCTTGAACCTGATCATACCCCCTAGACAAACAATGCCTAAGCTAACAGGTGGACATATTTCTAGTCTGGTACCCCTTCTCCCTGAGGATAGTAAAATGGCCTCTGGTCACAACCTCCTGCTTCCCCTGCTGGAAGGAATGAAAGTCTTCTCTGGAGAAGGATTGTGGGAGAAAAGGCCAGAGATATTTATTCTGCCTTTATCTGAGGAATGGAATGGAAGCTAAGCCCCTCTTAATGCAGCCCCAGGGAGCATTAGCTTTTTCAGCTGCCTCTTTACTGTGCTGATTCATAATTGAACTTTCAGTCCCCATCTTTTACTTGTTTTTCTTTTTACCTTAGTTAAAGATTTTATGTTTATTGGAATTGAATCTTATCTTATTGAATTCAACATAATACTCTACCTAACTTGTCAACATCCTTTTGGATCCTGACTCTGTCCTCAAGTTAGGAAGGAGAAAGAAGGAGAAAATGATTTATATGGCTGCTACTATGCCCCTGGTATTGTGCTAAGTTCTTACCACCTCTCTTTGATTCAGTTTTCTCATCACTAGCATATAAGGCCTGGGCTAGATTAATTCTAGTTTCCCTATCTGATGTTTCCTTGTTCCATATTGAACTCATCATCTTGTTCCCCCTCCCCAACAATATCCTTTTCATGTCTTCCCTAAATCCTGTTTTCTTGGTCACTCAGGCTCAAAACCTCAAATTCACTTTGGAATTTTCCTCTTCCTCAGATCCCACCCCAGATTTTGGAGACTGTTCTCATTTCCCATGAATAGTCACTTGCCAAGTTGTAATAATTCTATCTTTAAAATGTATCCCATATTATCTTCTCTTTCTATTCCTACTGCCACCATTATAGATCAACATCCCATGTTCATTGACGATGAATATTTTGAAAATCAATATATTTTTATTTCATTAAATATTCTCAGTTACATGTAGTTTTTTAACATTCATTTTTAAGTTGAGTTCTAAATTCTCTCCTTTGTGCCTCTCCCTCAACCCTTGAGAAGGCAAGCAATATGACATTGATTATATATGTGAAGTCATGCAAAGCATATTTCCATATTAGCCATAGTGCTGAAGAAAATATGTGCGCGCGCGCACACACACACACACAGAAACACAAGAAAAATGAACAAAGTAAAAAAAATGCTTCAATCTGCACTCATAGTTCATCACTTCTCTCTCTGGGGGTAGATGGTAGATGGTAGATGGTATTTTTCATCATGGAACTTTTGGAATGGTCTTGGATTATGATCTTGACTAGAGTAACCAAGTCTTTCACAGTTGATCATTCCTACAATGTTGCTGCTACTGTTTTACCATGATTATTACAAAAGCTTTTTAACTGGCCTTTTCACCTTCATTCTCTTCTCACCCCCAAACTTCCTGCATCCAGATATCAGGTTAATCTTCCTATAGTAAAGCTTCAATTATGTTATTCCTTTGCTCAAAGGCATTCAGTGACTCCCTATTAGTTGATAAATGAAGTCCAGATTCCTTTGTCTGGTATTTAAAGTCTCCCTTGTCCAATTCACTTTTCCAAACATATTTCTGATTATTCCCCATGCCTTATGAATGGATATTGCCTCAGACAAACTGAAACCTGGAAAGGCCTTAGTTTATAAAAGCCAAAGTTTCCCACTGCATCTGGGGCCATCTCCAGTCCTCTCCTTCAGATGACCTTGAGGAGAGAGTGAGGCTGATGGCTCTGCACAGCTCTGCCTCACTCAGATCCAATTTACTGGCAAGACAAGCCATCAGCCTCCTGATGTCATTGGTTCTCTTTGAGGAAGGAAGGATAAACAACACTCAGTGTCTGGAATGCATGATCTGCTCTCCTTATAACACCACCTCAGCCATCTCTGTCTGTACAATTCTACTCGTCCTTTCGGGCCTCCTTCAAATGCGACACTTGCCATGTAACCTTTTCAGACTATCCTAGACAGACAAACTCTTTCCTGTGACCTCTCACATTATTCTATGTTTCTCTAGGAGGCATTTGTCATACATTGCTTTATATTACTGTCTCTGTGCACATGCCTTTTCTTTCCTTCCCTACTAGACTGTAACCTCTTTGAGGTCAGAAATAATTTTCCTCATTTTTATAACCACTGTCTATCTATCTATCATCTATCTATCTATCTATCTATCTATCTATCTATCTATCTATCACCTATTTATCTCTCTTTGTCTGTCTCTCTCTGTCTCTGCCTCTGTCTCTCTCTCTGTCTCTCTGTCTCTCTGTCTCTCTGTCTCTCTCTCTCTCTCTCTCTCTCTCTCTCTCTCTCTCTCTCACATATCCTAGTATAGTGTGTGGGGCTAATTTTAAATTCTGAACTCTTCCTGACTTCAGGACCAGCATTCTATCCATTGTTATCTCAAGCTACCTCTAAAGAAAGAAGGAAAGAATGACAGAGCATATGAACAAGTTAAATATCCCTAAAGTATTTGTAGAAGCATGAGTTGGGGGAAGCTGAAAAATGCAGTTTTGAAGATAAACTTTGCCTCAACTTACTTCACAAATCTGTCTAGGGCTAGCCCCTGGTGAGCTGCAGGTTGTATTTTGCTTTGTGTCTAAATTTTGTCCCACTGGGAAGGTGCCAAAATGCTTCTCGTAGATTTAAAGAAGTGCCAGGCTACGTCCAATTACATCTGTGTTTAGGGGTAACAAACGAGTCTTGATTGGAAGGGTCCTTCTAAAGAGTAGTAAATGGGGATTTTTTTCACAGGGAGTAACACTATTCAGCAAGTGGTAGAAGTGACAATACCTGGTGAAGTCCTGGAGACAAGACTAGGGGGTGACAGTCACTGTGGAGAGGAAGCAGGACACCCTCCCCCTTCCCCCTCAATATTGTCACACTAGAGCAAAGCCTCCCTCTCCCTTCCTTAGTTACTGCTGTGACTGTTATGGTGGGTTGAGAATCAGCAAATGGGGCAGGGTCACATATTTAGTATCAAATATCCTTTATGGGAAAAAAAAAACCCACCTAGAGACGTTTTTGCCAAGTCTTTCCCCCCCCTTTTTAAAAATACCTTTCTGCTCTTATCCTGTTGACTGTAAAATTTAGGCTAGTCATTAACTGCTATACATCATTTCTTTGTTTGAATCTTTGTCAAAGGCAAATCATAGAATCCTTAGCATTTTAGGTTTGGGAAAGATCTTGGAACTGCTCTCCAAACCAAAGTGATCCATATCAGTCCTTTTACAGATGACAAAACTGGGGCATGAGGTTAATTTCGAGGTAGAATCTCGTCTCCTGAATCAGAATCCAGGACAGGCCCTTGGGAGGAAGGAGGAAGTGACACAGAGATGGTGTTTTGACCTGAGTAGTATTTCGTTCTCCTAGGTGCCTGCATCTGATGCTGAAGGATGTGATCCAAGTAGAAAATTATCCAGAAATTAAGTGGAGGTTGACATATTTGGCTCCCTCCAAGAGATGCAGCAAAGAAAAGGAATTTCTCCAGGTCTGGGCTTAAAAGTACTTTTTAATACCCTAAAGAGCATTCCCACAATTGAATATGTATCAAGAGTTGCGCCCCCACAGGTAGCATGTGCTTGTCATTGTATGACTTGAAATGAGGCAGAATAGACATCTCTAACTCCTTTTCTCCCCATTCTTCTCCAAGGGAGACTTTAACTTTTTTTGGAGGGGAAGCAGAAGCTTGGACACTGTTCTCCTCAGAGAGAGGGGATACTAGACTAGAATTATATCTATCTAGTTAATTATTATTATCAGAGGTTCCCAAACTTATTTGGCCTACCACCCCCCCCCCTTTAAAAATACTTAAGACCACCCTGGAAATCTAATTTCTTTAACTCTTTTTTTTTTTCTTTAAACAAATACTTTATTAACTTCTGTTTTACATCATTCATTTCCGCCAGATTTTGAGTTACAATCATTTTCCCCCCATTATTCCCCTACCCAACCTCCCAGAATAGCAGTCTCACAAGATATCGCTTCCTCCAATCTGCTCTCTCCCATACCTTCTCCCATACCCCCTTCGACTTTTCCATTGGAGGAAGATGAATCTTGTGTCCCAATGCCTGCACATCTTATCTCCCTATTACAAGCAAAAGAGTATTAATAATAGTATTTATGTATATTTGAAACATTTAATGTTAAGACCTCGAATTTCAGATCCATTTCCTTCCTCCCTTGTCACCCATTCCTTCTTGGGATATAAGTAATTCAGTATATGTTGTACATGTCTAGCTCTGCAAAACATTATCATAGTAGATATATTGTTCAAGGCTGCTTATAATTCCCTCCCACTCATCCCACCCCCTACCTGGTCCATTCCCTACATGATCCTGTCCCTCTCTATAGTGGGTACTTCCAACCTCCCCTCACCCCAAGGATGCCCTCCCATCCATCATCTCTCCTCTCATCCCCCTTCCCCCTATCCTGCTGCAGGTTGAGATATCCCATTTAGTATGTATGTCATTTTCTCCCTGAACCAAATTCAATGTGAATGTGGTTTGCCTTTTTAGCCTTCCTTATTCTCCCCCTCCTTTGCACCCACTTCCCTACATGAGATAGTTTACCCTACCATGTCTCTCCCCATCTCCTCTTGCCACTTTCCTCTCTCACCTCATAATTTCATCCCTTGAGTACTCTCCCTTCCCAACAAAATCAACCTATGCCCTCTATCCATATATAACTGTAACCATATACACACACATTCACATATGTATTCATATGACCACACCCCTTCTTCCATTATTTTCATAGTGAGAAAGATATCATCAGTCACAGTTATTGCTTTTCCATATAGGAATGTAAATAGTTCAACTTTGATAAGTTCCTTTTGATTTCTTTTCCCTGATTACCTTCTCAGGCATCTCTTCCTTCTTGTGTCTGGATGTCAAATTTTCTATTCAATTCTGGTTTTTTCCTCAAGAATGCTTGAAAGTCCTCTATTCCACTGAATGACCATATTTTCCCCTGAAACAAAATACTCAGTTTTGCTGGGTAGGTAACCCTTGGGTTCATTCCCAGGTCTTTTGCCCTCTGGAATATCATATTCCATGCCCTTCCATCCCTCAGTGTAGAAGCTGCCAGGTCCTGGGCTATTCTGATTGTGTTTCCACAATATTGAAATTGTTTCTTCCTGGCTGCTTGTAGTATTTTCTCCTTGATCTGGGGATTCTGGAACCTGGCTATAATATTCCTGGGAGTTTTCTTTTTGGGATCTTTTTCAGGAGGTGATCAGTGGATTCTTTCAACCTCTATTTTGCCCTCTGGATCTAAAACATCAGGGCAGTTTTCCTTGAGAATTTCTTGAAGGGTGATTTCTAGGTTCTTTCCTTGATCATGGCTTTCAGGTAGTCCAATAATTTTTAAATTGTCTCTCCTGGATCTATTCTCCAGGTCAGTGGTTTTTCCCATGAGATATTTCACATTGCCTTCTAATCTTCGTTTGTTTGGATCTGCTTAACAGCATCTTGATTTCTCATAAAGTCACTAGCTTCCATTTGC
This sequence comes from Gymnobelideus leadbeateri, assembly GCA_011680675.1. Lineage (NCBI taxonomy): Eukaryota > Metazoa > Chordata > Mammalia > Diprotodontia > Petauridae > Gymnobelideus > Gymnobelideus leadbeateri. Next base: position 20,232 of record WOXC01005757.1, read on the forward strand.
TCCAGTCTAACTCTGAAGGAATGAATCTCCTCAGTGAACTTTTGAGATTCTTTTTCCATCTGGCAAATTCGACTTTTTAAGGCATTCTTCTCCTCATTGCCCTTTTGGGCCTCCTTTGCCATTTGAGTTAGTCTATTTTTTAAGGTGTTGTTTTCCTCAGTCAGGCTGTTGACCCTCATTTCATACTTTTCCTGCATCCTTCTCATTTCTCTTTCCAATTTTTCCTCCACTTCTCTTATTTGATTTTTAAAGTCCTTCTTAAGGTCCTCTATGGCCTGCAACCCGCTCATGTTTTCCCCTGGGGCTTTTGGAGCAGGACTTCTGACCTCACAGTCCTTTTCCCGCTCTATGCCCCCAAAATAGGAGTCTAGGGTTGCATTTTTCTGTTTCCTTTGCCTTGGCATGTTGCCACTTAATTGCTTGACTTTTGGGCTTGTTGCCACACTATGGCTTTAAGGCCAGATAGAGGAATTTTCGTCCCGAACGTGTGGGGGGCAACTTCCGTTTCTGGCAAGCTATAAACCCACCCACAACTTCCACCCTAGATCACAATCCAGATCCAGGGAGGTTAAAGCAAGAGCGATTACCCCCCAAGACTGATCGCTGGATCTCCCCACGATTTGTAGGCTGGGAGTCGGAAATGCCTCTGAAAACTACAAAATGGCGTGTCTCCTCAGAGGCTTCTAGCCCCCAGGGGAGGGAGCTGACGAATTCCCCAAATACAGGTCCCAAAGTCCATAGGACACTAACCTCTTACTTTGTCCTAGGCAAGTCTATGTTGATAATTCTGGAGTCGCCAGGGTTCTGGGTGTTCTGGGGTTCCTCCAGCCGGCTGCTGGCCCTGCCGCCCTGGGGCTAAAACCTCGGCTCACGTGGACCTGGGCTCGGCTCGGCTCCTGCGCTCTGCACGCTGCCGGCTCCCAGACCACTGCGCTGGTCCTTCCTGCAGGGTGCTGGGCTGTCCTCAGCGGGAGGTTAGCTTCTCTGTGTCGTTCTGTGGGTGCTGGGACTCCAGAAGATTTTCAGAGTCCTTTTTTACATAGTTTGTGGAGAATCTGGGGGCAGAGAGGCTTGGACGAGCTGTTTCTACTCCGCCATCTTGGCTCCGCCCCCTTTAACTCTTTAACAGTTTAAAAAATTTCCATCATTTCAAAAAAATCTAAAATATTTTTAAAAGATGCATCTTAAATTTAATAATTTACTATAAATTTGTGGGTTTTTTTACTGCATTGAAATGTTGATGCTGCAATATAGTATCATATAAGAAACAAGGCATTGCACACACATATTCCTGCTGATGCATGCTGGAGTCAGGAGGACCTGAGTTCAAATCCAGCCTCAGACACTTAACACTAGCCATGTGACCTTGGGCAAGTCACTTAACCCCAATTGCCCTACCTTGTCCCCTCCAAAAAGAAAAAAAAACGAAGACAATTGATTAAGAATCTTGAATGCCAGGTTGAGTTGAATGAGTTTGAATTATTATGGAGACATTGTAGGTCCAATTCAATTCAATAGAGGAGCAAATGCATCATATCATTGTTTACAAAAATGTCTGCTCATATTATCAAAGATGGTTTAAAAGCCAGAAGAAATAAGACCAACCAGGGGTTTATTGTACTAACTCAAATATATAGAAGGCAATTAGTCTCTAATGGTCAAGTTTGGTCCTGGAGAAAAACGAAATATATCTCTCTCCTTCTTTGCAGAGGAAGAGGGCTGTGGGAATAGAATATTAAATATTCTGTAAGACATTATTGATTTGTTGTTGCTTTTGCTGAACTGCTTCTCCCCCTTCCTGCTCTTTAAAAAAAATATCATAAGAGACAGTTTGATGGATAGGGTAAAGGTGAAGGTCTATATCGGGAAACGGACATGGTATAAAATCAAGAAGTAGGAACAAGACATTTTAAAAATGTGATCAAAGTTTAGAGAAGCCTGGTGACTGTGAAGATAGAAGACAGAATTTAAGGGCAATCTCCAACAAAGAATTAGCAAAATTTAGTAAATCGGTCTAAGGAGAATAAAAGGCAAAGATAACTTCAAGTTGTGTGACTTTGGAGTTGGAAGGAATCTTTAGGATCATCTGCTCTAAACCTCTTATTTTATAGATGAGGAAATTGATGCCCAGAAAATTTTCTAAGGTCAAAAAGAGATTGAGGCACAGATCTAAGATTCAAACCCATGTCCTCTGCCATCAAATACAACATTCTTCCCACTATGCCACACTTCCTTGCTTCAAGCCCTATATTTGTTTGTTTATTTTAAAATTTTTATTGATGTCATTTGTTTTATGTCATTAGATCTATTCCACCCTCACCACCCGACGAGCCTTATTTTGTAACAAAGAAAAATGGCTAAATGAAATCAACCCAGTTGCCCATATCTCCAGTGAAATGAGGAAGGCTATTTCCTCATCTGTTCCCTGGGTCCAAAATTGGGCCTTGCAATTTACATAGCATGCAATCAATGTCACTTTGGTGATCTTTTCATTTACATTATTGTGGTTATCTTGCATGATATCCTTCTGATTCTACTTATTATGCTCTGCATCAGTTCATATAAGTCTTTCCTAATTCATCATGTTGATCGTTTCTTACTCAAACTTTGCATTTAATTGTGGGTCTTCTCAGAGTAGATTAAAAAAATTTCCCTTCAATAAAGTTCAGTTTGGAAGGACTCTCTAATGCCAAAAGCATCAATCTTTCATCATTTCCCTTTATAGCTTTGCTCAGTGAAGAACATTTTTGAGTAGGTTGACAGGTCAGGCAGCCACCATTTCTTGCCTTCAAGCATTCCCTCCAGGCATTGTACATTTTAGTCAAAATAAGGTGTACTTGTAGAATTTCCTGTTGAGGGGGAAAACCCCATCATTTAAAATATATTCAGGAAGAAGAAAATATGTGAGTAAAGTTCAAGAAATGAAAAAGTGAGTCTCACATACATCACTATTTAGTGAGCAGTTGAATAAAACCCAGCACCCTGGGAACAACAAGTTATCATTCATAGTATAGAAAGTATTTTGCAGAGGGGATGGAAGGTGAACTCATAGAGAAGAATCATCAGGGCAGAATTGTAATGGCTGTTCTTTTCCAGCTCTTTTGAGGAAACCATGGTTGCCAGGAAACTTTATCTTTTTTTAACTGCTTATCTTGAAATTTCTTAGTATTATTCACCCTCCCTTCCCCAAAGGATGCTTCCCAATCACATATTTCAATTTGGGGGAAGATAACCCAATGGACCACATGGGACATTTCACAAAGGCAATTGAAGTTTTGGAGTAATGACAGGGCATGTCTAAATCACTCTCTCTCACTTTGAAAAACTTTCTAAGAACTAAAAAGTGAAGATTTGTTTCTTTGTCACTTCTCTCTTCCAACTCCTTCCCCTAATTATGCAAGCACTGCCCATTTTGTTGTTGAAGATTATTGTTGAAGATCCCATGTCAAGATGCCTGGTGATCAGACCTCATGCAATCTCAAAACAATGAAATTTTTTTTTTACTAAAGAGCTAGATGATTTGGTGAACAGACTGGGGGCTCCAGTGGGGAGTGGTGTGTGTGTGTGTGTGTGTGTGTGTGTGTGTGTGTGTGTGTGTGAGAGAGAGAGAGAGAGAGAGAGAGAGAGAGAGAGAGAGAGAAAGAGAGAGAGAGAGAGATTTTGAAACTGAGTCATTTGAATTTGTTTTCAGTCATTTATTTTTTAAACCCCAGAGGGGTGACTTCTCTATTTGAATCTGTCTACAGTACTCAGGGACCTGTAATAAAACAACAATTTGAAAAACTCAAAAAGTATTAAAAGACATTATCTGTGAATGTAATGTCCCAACCCTCTATAAAAGTGTCTTTTAAATAGGAGCCATTTCAGGTGTATAGGCAACTAACTTGAAAATACTAATGTTTTGGCTCCTGGTTCACTTTAAATTGCAGGTCACACTAGCAGTTTTAGGGTTCCCTCAGTCTAAAGCTAGGCATACTAAGTTCTAGGATGAACCCAGATTTTAAAGTCATGGATAACTATACAAATACTTGTAAAAATCTCTTAATACAAATGGCAGCACCATTTTTTCATGTAAAAAAAAGGGGGGGGGATTGCTTTCACTATGATCATTTGAGAATAACAATAACAGATACAATACCCAGAGGGCCAGACTTCAGGGTGTGGTTGGACCAAAATTGTTTCAGGTTGAGAAATTTAGTACTAATATTAAAATGTAATAATTTTGATAGATCAGACATTCTTAACCTGGGGTTCATGGAACTTGGATAGATTTCAGGGGGTCTGTGAGTTTTGATGTGAAGAAAGAAAATACATCTCTACTTCTTACTAACATCTAAATGAGATTTAGAATTCCCTTCAGTTATTAAGAAAATTATTCTGAGAAGGTATCCATAGATTTTACCAGCCTACCAAAAGATTAAGAGCTCCTGGAAGAGACTATAAACTAATTGAGGGCAGGCTACGTTTTGTTATTGTTGTTGATGTTATTTTGCTTTTTATCTCCAGCACCTAGCACAATGCTTTGCATGTAGATAGTTGATATTCAAGAAATGATTGCTGAATTGAATTTTTATTTATATATTACTCAAGAATAATGGGAAGAACTTAAATGAACCAATGCAAAGTGACGTAAGGAGAACCAGGAGAACACTGTAGACAGTAAAAGCAATGATCAATTGTAAAAGACATAGCTACTCTGGTCAATACAATGATCTAAGCCAATTCCAAAAGACTCTTAATGAAAAATGCTGTCCACCTCCAGAGAAGTGATGAACTCTGAGTACAGATTGATGTATACTTTTTCACTTTATTTTTCTTGCCTTTTTTTTTGAAACATGACTTCATATGTATAATGGGTATCATATTGCTTGCCTTCCCAATGGGTTTGGGAGGGGCAGAAGGAAGAGAAAGAATATGAAACTCAAAATTTAAAAAAAAGAATAAAAAGTCCAAGGAGTTTCCTTTGGACCATAAAATGCAACAAAATAATTTTACTAATAAGGCAAAAAAAACCCCCAAAAGCAACCCAATTCTGTCTTTCTAGCATGCCCTGGGATTGTGGGAGGTGCTGAAGAGGGAAGGGTGATGAGGAGGGGGGGAGGGTAAGTGGTTCTGCCAGGGATACACCCTGGCATCCAGTCTGGAAGGAATTCACCAGGCTCAAGCAAACTTTGAAGCCGAAATTGTAAAGTTTATTGTTACACTGTAGAGAACAGCGGACTAGATTCTTATGGAACCTACAAACTCACAGAGGCCACAGGCATAGATTTAAGGTGTCAATTATGCTAACTAGGTGAGTAAGGGTGGGATCAGGGAGGAGTTAAGTAGTGGTCAGTGCTCAAAGGACCATACACTTTTAATATCAACTGCGCAGGTGTATTGCCCATGATTCACTGGGAAATAGCTCAAGGGGGGGCTAGCTGGAGGTGTAGTTTTAGGCCTGATACATCACTAAAGAGTGCCCCGTCTGCCACCCACCAAGGTCATCAGAGACAGTGTGGGTATATAATTGACTAAGGAGTTACCCTATTATAGATAAGGTATTGAAGAATTTGTGGTGGGGCTGGCCACTTTTAACTAAGGGAGATAATATTTACATAACTTATTGTTTCAAGCAGAGATAAACAGGTCATGAGTTGTTGCTGGGCAGAGTGCTGGAAGGGGGAAGGGGAAGAGTCAATGCTCTGAGGCTGGGGGGGGGGAGTGTGATTTTACAGACTGCTTTTACAAATTGATTTTACAGACATAGATCCCAAAGTACCCCATTTACAAACTGATGTTACAGATTGATACTACAGACATATATACATCACAAGAACCCCATCAGTGCTAGAGATAAAAAGACAAAAGTGAAATAGTACCTGCCCTCAAGAAGTTTACATTCTATCATGTGTATACATACATATGTATATATATATATATGGCATCATTTATATATATTAAGTATGTGTAGAATAAATAGATAGAAGGCTAACTATAAAGTAGTGAGGGACAATGATGCTGGATGGGTTAGGAAATGCATCACATAAAAGGTGGCGTGTGATTTGAGTGTCAAAGGAAGCTCAGAATTCAAGAATGTGGAGGAAAGGAGGGAATGCATTTCAGGGAGGAGGAGCAGTGAGTGCCCAATCATGAAGGCTTCTAGGTGGTAAAGTGGATAGAATATAGGATTTGGAGTCAGGAAGACTTGAGTTCCAATCTAGCCTAGCTTTGTGACCTTGGACAAGTCTATAAAAATAGAGATAGCAGTAGCACGCACCTCATAGCCAGTAAAGATCAAGTGATTTAACATAAGCAAAGTGCTTTGAAAATCATAAAGTACTATTACTATTGTTGTGGTGGTGGTTATTATTATTAGACTGCAGTGTGCGAGGAACAACAGAAAAACAAGTTTGGTTGGACCATAGAGCATGGGAAGGGGGTAATATACAATGAGACTGGAAAGATATACTGGGGTCAGAGTATGAAGGGCTTTACAAATCAGAAAAGTTTATATTTGGTATATTTGATCCTAGAGGCAATAGGGAGACCTTAGAGTTTCCCAAGTGTTTTTATTGAGGGAGAATGGGGATTATGTCGTCAGATCTACATTTAAGGAAATCACTTTGTTTGCTGTGTGGAGGATGGATTGGAGAAGGGACAGATTTAAAACTTGAGGAAACTCCTCAAGGTGGTTACATTTTCTTCTGGTACAAATCACACATTGATGTCTCTCATTTTGTATCCTTTTGTAAATGCCATGTAGAAGAAACACTTAGTGTGCAATAGGTCTTCCTCTGATATAAAAAATAAAAGAAAAAGAAGTTATTTTGTTGCTATGATTCAGGCTGTACATTTGTTATATTTCATTCTCAAAATGCAGTTGTCTCCTCCATGCATACCCTTGATCAAAGATTTTTATCGCCTTTGGACATGCACACACTCACATGTCACTTTATTTGACATCTTGCTTGAGATTGATGATCAGGAGATCACTGAACAAAGCTGGTTTTTTTTTTTTCTTTCTATGATTGCACATAGAGCACCGGAAGAATGCTTACAAAATATAAATTTAAAACCCGCCTTAAGTGCAGCCCATATATTTTCTGGGTTCCTTATTGTAATTCACCCTCGCACTGAGGAGCTGGGTCCTCCAGAGCCAGGCTAGCTATGTCTTCCTCTCAGAGTTCTAAGGTGAATTTTAAGGGCCTGGGAGTGTCTTTCTAATGCTATTGACTCAATGACCCATTCTGGTTTGTTCTTACCAGTATCAATTGCCAGTTACAGTTAGTATCTCTCCAATATAATTTATTGACTCAGTGATTAGCACTCCAGTACGATTTCATCAATTAACTTTTATAAAGATATATTTACTGAGGAGATACAGAAAACAGAAGTGTTATTTTCCCCACCCATCCTATAACCTTGGTGCCTGGAAAAAGTGGGCTCTACCTTAAAGTAGCTGCTACAACCCCCCCCCCCATCAAATCTACTTTGTCTGGGTGAGTGGCTCCCCCTTGGGTGCAGGCAACCCACTGCTCTGTTGAGTCAAATTGCTCCCCACTCATTTCATCTGCCAGCAAATTCTGGCACGGACTCTCGTTCTTGGATCCCTAAAGTTCTCCCAACTTTTCAAAGTTTACAGAGTTGTAACCTAGTCTATTCTTTTTCTAACACTAATTCACCTAAGGCAGGTAAGAATAGACACAACAGAGACAGAAGCAAAAGCAGAACCATGCACTCATGGTTCCATGGTGGGGAGGGTACACTATTGGTGCTCTCTGCACTTAGAGACATACACTATTTATTGCCTCATACTCAAATGCAGACAAGCCAGAAAGAGAAGTACTTGCCTTCACAGGGCTCTTTTAACAGTCAATTGAAAGATCAGTGTGAGGACTAGAAATATAGAATTCTTGAGCATGTTCCAAAGTCTATGTCAGGTTACATGGGTTTGTAACATGGGTTCTGTACCTAGAACCTGAGATAGACATCCCCATACCATTCCCCTTCACCTTCTAGGACCCACCCTATGAATCCATGGGGGGGGGCAATATTCTCATTTACATTGTTGTGGTTCTTAGGTATTATTTTTCCTGGTTTTGCTTGCTGCATGCCACCGGTTCATGTACCTTCCTTTGTTTCTCTGAATTCTTCATTTTATGTACTATCATTTATTCATACCTTCTTCAATCAATGGGCAATTATTTTGCCATTACAAAAAGTGTTTCAATGAATTTTTTTGGTATGTGTGGGACCATTGTGTCTGTCTTTGGCCTCATGGGAATTTATGTCTAGCTGTGAGGAGAATCATTCATTCCTTATAAATTCATAATTGTTTTTCCCCTACACTGCCAAATCATGTTTATCCATGCATGACACAGGTACAGATAACTGAACATAGCAGCTAATCATCTTACAGCAAGATGGGGAACCTTTCTGGTAGACCATGAGTGAGGAGGGGATGGGAAGGGAAGGAGGGGAAATGAAGATAGGGTGCTCAGAGATAATTTGCAATGTGGGTAGCTGAAAATTGTAACTATGAATGTCTTCTTAATGCTCCTTCAATATGATTTACTAGGTTTTGAAATAAAGAAATAGGATTTGAGGCAGTAATGACCTTTTATCAGTCTCTATCAAATTCACATTTCAAGATGAAGGCTGCACAGTAAAGCTCATGTGAAAAGAGTTTCCTGAAAACAGAACTACATAGCTCTAGCTGCAAACTGCAGAACTCTGCCAGAAGGTTGACAGGCTCCAAGTCAATGGCTTCATGGTCAGACTCTGTGGAGAATGGAAAAAATTCCATAAAGATTGTCTAATAGTATCATCTTTCAGTCCCCTTTCTTTTTTCTCCTCCTGCACTTTTTTTAAAAAGAGAAAAGCAGTGATTAAGTTGGTGCACAGACCTCCTGGTGAAGAAACTCTCTTAACCAACATCTACCTGGCATGCTTTCTGCAACTTGAAGTCTTAGAAATTTGCCTGGGGAACTGAATGGTTAATTGACTTACCCAGAGATCATAATATCATCGATTTAGAAATGAAAAGATCATGTGATCAAGAACCTAGAACCTTGGAAAGGACCTCAGAGACCATTTAGTCCAACATCCTCATTTAGTAGACATTAGCCAAGGACTGTGGTGGTAAAGTCATTTGCTCATACACTACACAAGCAGTATGTATGAGAGGTGAGATTTGAACACAGCTCCTCGGACTCCAGAGTCCACGCTCTTTCCATTCTACCAGAGTCATGTAGTTGGTACATACGAGACCCAGATATTATTGACTTCAAAGCAGCCTCTCTATCCATTCTGACACATTGCCTCTCTTGTATTAGTTGTCTCTGTCTATATATACATAATTGAATTGTTAGAGACATTACATTTCAAAAACACTGCCACTAATATTGGAGCTGTCAAAGTGGGAAATAGCATTGGATTGCATTGGTAGGGTTCCAGTATGTGTGTGTATATATATATATATATATATATATATATATATATATATATATATATATATATATATATATATTTTCATTACTGAAAATGCAGCTGAATTCTGGCCTAATCCATAGAGCAAAATGTAGTCTAATGCAAAACTGTTGAAAAGATAAAAGATTAAAAGATTTGAAATTGCATCTGGCATCTGTATAAGCATGAAGGCTATTTCTTTATTTCAAAACCTATCTACTTATATTGCAGTAACATAGAGAGGCATTCATACGTACAGTCAATTCCCAGTTTCCCACATTGCAAATTATCCATAAGTGCTCCATTGGCATTTGCCTCCTTTCCTCCCCACCCTGCTTTGCTGCCAGAAGGGTTCCTGATCTTTCTGTAAGAGGACTGATTATGCTCAGTGACCAGTACCTGCCTCTCTCATATCATCTCTCATACACTCTGTTTCCTGTATAGGTTCAGGTTCCTCTTGCCCTTCCTCTTAAGGACTAATCCAGGGACTGAAGACAAGAGACAACAAGGGAGAGATGTATAATGGCAAACATGTGAGATGATAACCTTCCACCTGAAACAAAAGAAAGTCCACCCACAGTTATCTAGTGTAGCATATTTTCCAAAATCTTTTTGCATCATTATCATTATCCAAATGCCACAACTGGCCTGTGAGATAGAGAGGTCAGGACAAACAAATCCAACTACTAAAGGAGTGGCTTTGGCCAAGGATCCAGGTCAAGTGTGTGGGAGAGCAGCATTCAGGTTTTCTGCTACCTGATGCCGGGGCAGTTGCTAGCTGAGTGCTGATGACTGTGCACAGGTCTGCCTCATTTAAATCCAGTACACTTGCAAGTCAAGACAACACCCTGCTGATGTCATTGGTCCTCTTCAAAAATGAAGGATCAACAACAACGACACCAGTCTGTTGTATCACTACCTCCCCACCAAACAAGTTACATTCACTTCATCCTTTACAGCCTATACAATGTTTTTCTATCCGTCAACTCGTTTAATTCTCATAACAACACTATAAAATAGGGATAAAAGTTATCATTAAGGGAAAGGAAGGGGGAGTGAATAAGCATTTAAATAGTGCCTACTATGGGCCAGGCATTTTGCAAATATTTTCCCACTTGAATCCTCATGAAAACAGGGCAAGGTAGGGGCTTTGATTATACCATTTTATGGGTGAGGGAACTGAGGCAGAGTTTAAGTGACTTGTCCAAGGTTACCCAATTAGTAAGTATCTGAGACTGGATTTGAACTCAGATCTTCCTGACTCCTGGCCCAGTGCTCTACCCACTGTGCCACCTTATGATTATGATCATTATACCTACTTGACAAATGAAGAAACTGGCTTAGATAGTTTTACTCACACAGCTAGTAAATGACAGGGTCCATGGCCCAGATCTTTTTGTCTCTCAATCTAGTGTTCAGCACTGGTTTGAGACAGATGTTAAAAAAATAAAAGTTATATACTAGACATTCATCTTGGGCAGTTGAATAGAGGCTTTATTTAGAGGGAAATCCAAATGGAATCGTGCCATAGCAGCTCCTGGAGTAATGAACTCAATTCTCAGTGTTGTGGGAACTCCCCCTGAGCCAATGCAAACTGTCACAGTCAGCCCCTCCTCTCAGGGCTTGTGACTCTGCTCTGGCCAATTTCGAAGAAAGCCCTGGATCAATGCTTTCTGTGAGGAGAAGGACTGCCTGCTGAGCTGCTGTCATCTGCGACAACCTCCTCCAGACTTTATTGCTTTCAGGGCACACTGCTGTACTGTTTGTTCACTCCGGCTATGGGTGGTATGTGTGTCAAGCTTGCCCCAGCTTCTAACAGGAGACTGGTAGCACAGATGGTGAAGGCTGAGGAGTTGGGGCGGGGGAGCAGAGAAGATGGGCTGTTATTGCCAGGTTTATGGTCCCATTGCCTTTCTTCGAGAGTGGGTGGTCTGAGCATGATGGCTTCTGGTGCAATGGCTTATGAGACAATATCAGAAATACAGTCTTATGAGCAGAGTTTAAACAAATAAAAGGTACCGCTTGTTTTCATGTATGATGCTTATTTCCAGGCCCCTTTCCTTTTTTATTACAACTTAAAGAAATGAAACCCAAAGATTATCAGTCATGGATTTCTGGAACGTTTAGATCATCATTTCTTTTGTCGAGAACTTTGGTAAAATGGTATATGTGCTCTGTAAAGACCTTTCAGTGGGGCCTGACCCCTTCAGGGGTCATTCCGGAGTACTATGGATCTCAACTGTGTGCTGAATAAATCTCCAGGAAGAGGGATCAAGGAGGGGAGCCAGGCTCTTGAAAGTCAAGGGGAAAGACTAGTGACCAACTTTTGCCAGTCTCATGTTAATCTTAATGATAGCCACACAAAATATATCCTATATTGCTAAGGGGAGATCAGGACCATCTAACATTGTGTTGGGTAAGGTTTACCTTCTATGAACTCTCTTGCGTTGTGGGGTTTCTAGATGTTTTCTTCCCTCAATCCCCATAACTCTAGTCAGAAATATATCAGTGTTTATACACATATACATTTAGATATAGATACCTACATATTTCCCCCCAACCCCTCATCCCAGATCTTATAAGACCTTCAAAAGAGTTCTAGATTGACTTTTCCACTTATTGGCTCTATGACTTTTGGCAAACTCTCTTGGTTTCCTTCTCTGTAAAAGAAAGGGTTTGGAACAGATGACCTTGAAGGTCTACCTTCCAGCTCTAAATTTGGGGTCTTATGACCTGCTCTCCTTCATCTTGCTTCATGACTAACTCCTCTCATTTTCTGCCCATATATCTCTTTGATATCTTGTATATTATTTCTTGAAAGTAATTAATGATTAGTAAGATATTGTAGCCCTACTTATAGCAACTATACAGGTCTCCATTGTCTACTGGGTTACCCAGAATTTTGTTTTCTCAAATATTTTGGAATTCCATGATTTATAGCCATATGGCATCACAGAAAGAATGCTTATGTGAAAACCTGACTTTTTGTTTGAGGAATAAGTTTAGGGTCATTGAAAGCTCTGATACTTACACCCTCTCTGTTACATACACCCCCACACACAGACACAGACACAGACACACACTATCTTGCTCTCTTGCCCCTTTTTAATTCTGGGCCCAGCTCATTATTTATCTATAGTCTGTCCCCGAAGTATGTACTATTGGATTAACTTTTTCTATGTGTAGAATAGTCAGGACAATAGGCATATCCACTTGACTTCTCCAGTGTGGATTGCCTGTACCTTGGCAAAATGCTGGGGCTTGATCAATCACTAATCATTTATCAAGCACCTACCAGTTCTGGGCACAGCGTTGGGTATTGGGGATATGGAAATAAAAATGAAACTGAACTTTCTTTTTTTTAAATTTTTCTTGAGGGTTTTTTGGCCTATATTTTCTTTCACAATATGAGTATTATGGATATGTTTTGTATGTCTACACACGTATAACCTATATGGAATTGCTTGCTTTCTCAGTGGGGGTGGGTTGGGGTGGGAGAAGGGGAGAGATTTTGGAACTCAAGGTTTCAAAAACAAATGTTAAAACATTGTTTTTTACATGTAACTGGGGAAAATTAAATACTAAATAAATACAAAAAACCCCAAATAACTTTTGCCATCATGATAATTTATTTCTAACTTTAAAAATATTACTTGATATCTCTACCTTTTTCTCTATGGTTCTTACTATGGCAATTGTGAAGGTTGCATATTTCATGAAAGTACTGAAATATTTGCATACTTTGTCAAATATTGTTGGAAAATATATTCATTTTTTCATAATTACAGTAAATTCCAAATTCCTAAAAATTGCTCTTTTTAAGTATTAAAAATACTTAATACCAATGCCTGCTAATTGCATCTCTACTATACATCTCAAGAATGACTTTTTGAAGTTTTTAACGATGCTTTTTTCATCATCACAATTATTTGACACATTGATATTGATTTTTAAATGTTGTCATTAGACAGAATGTCTCGTGTTTGTGCTATGAAGATTTTTGATTGTTCCAGTTTCTATAAATTTGCCCTTTTCAGATTTCAATATTTTCATCTAAACTGTGTTTAGTGATTGATTAAGTTATTTCTTCAGATTATCATGCATTTATCTGTAATATATTGTTGCATGACTTATTTTGATGGTTCAACAGACAAAGAGCAGTATAAATCCCTCATCTGTAATTGAAATGATTCATTTGATTGTTTTGTTGGAAATTGCTAATACATCCTTGGAATATCCATATATAAATCAATTTCATGTGAACTCATGGTATGCTTGCTATTTGTTGGTGACACCTACACTTAACCATTTTCAGCTGATAAAGTATTGGCATTTCTCATTTGTTTTCCAGTTTGCCTTCCCTTCCCATGATAACAGAATCCACTCCCTTGGCCATCATGTCAAAATGATAATTATGATATTTTCAGGTATGACCAACCTGTAATCCCATGCCCTTCCATCTGTTTTTTTTAATATACTCAATTTATTAATTTTTAGCTTTTAACATTCACTTTCCTAAGATTTTTGGTTTTTAACTTTCTCCTTCTTATTCTCCTCCCCAGATGGAGTGCAATCTTATATAGACTCTACTTATACATTCATATTAAATATATTTTCACATTAGTCATGATGTAAAGCAGAATTAGAACTAATGAGAGGAACCTCAAGAAAGAAGAAACAAAATAAAACAACAACAAAAAAAAGGGAATTAAATAGTATGCTTCCATTTGCATTCAGACTCCCATTCACATTCACAGTTATGACTATCTGTGTCTTTCCATACTATCCCCCCACCCCAATACACTTTTCTCTCTCCTTTCTCCATTTCTCTCATCACTAGAGTTTTTCCTTTGACCACTGCCTCCCTCAGTCTGCCCTCCCTTTTATTAGCTCCCTCCCTTTTCTTCCCTTTTATACTTTCTACTTCTTCCCTCCCTTCCACAAGGCCCTCCCTTTTCTTTCCCCTTTCCCCTACTACTTCCTATAGGGTAAGTTAGATTTCTATACCTAACTGATTATGTTTATTCCCTCTCTGAGAGAAGTTAAGGTTCAAATAAAGCTCATCTCTCTCCCTTCTTTCTCTCCACTATAATTAATTTTTGTGCCTTTTCACGTCTGTAATTTACCCTTGTCTGACTCCTCTTTTACTCTTCTCCCACTACAACCCCTTCTCACTACTTAATTAGATTTTTTTATCATCATATCAAAGTTAACATGTACCCATGCCCTCTGTCTATGTATACCCCTTTTTAGTGTCATAATAATAATAATACAGTTTTAGGGGTGGCTAGGTGGCTCAGTGAATAGAGCACAGGTCCTGGAGTCAGGAGGACCTGAGTTCAAATCCAACCTCAGACACTTAACACTTACTAGTGACTTGCAAGTCACTTAATCCCAATTGCCCTTCCAAAAAAATAATAATACAGTTTTCAAAAGTTACAATTGTCATCTTCCCTTGTAGAGATGTAAACAGTTTGCCCTTACTAACAACATATTGTAGTTTCTTTTCCTTCCTGTTTACCTTTCTATGCCTCTCTTGAGCCTTGTATTTGAAGATCAAATTTTCTGTTGAGCTCTGGTCTTTTCATCAGGAAGGTTTGGAGGTCTGGAAGGCCTCATCATTCACAGAAAATCCCTCTGTGACTTTTCCTCCATCACAGGGATGAACAACTTATGGTGAGCACACATCTCCCTGTTTCATGATTTACCTGATGTTTGTGATCAGAGGTTCATTGAACACGATTGTATTTGTTACATATTCCAAGGAATCTAGAGTGAACTTATTGTGAGGATGGGAGACTCTTTGTAAAACACATATTGCAATTATAGTTGATGTGTAGAGAGGCAAGCCATGATTACTATACACCAGAATAAATCCATCAAGTCATGCTAACTGACCTCACTTTTTTTTTGCAGGGTTAAAAAAAATGTTGTTTCAAGTAAATAATAAAGACCTCTCATACTGAGATTTCAGAAAGGCCTTTAACAAAATTTCTTGTGAATCCTTGTAGAGATAGAGAGAACTTGGTGACAGTAAGTTGGGTACAATCCTAAGTGACTGCTTTAGGCTTAATATTAGAAGAAACTTTCATTTGTTTGTTTTTTGCTTTTTGGAGGGGGGAGGGCAGGACAGTTGGGGTTAAGTGATTTGCCCAAGGTCACGGGCTAGTTTTTGTGTTAAGTGTCTGAGGCTGAATTTGAACTCAGGTCCTCCTGACTCTAGGGTCGGTGCTCTATTCACTGAACCACCTACCTGCCCCTAGAAGAAACTTTCTATGACCTAGAACTCTTAAGAGCTTTAAGTATCTGTCCCAAAGTGAGCTTCCTCAGGAAGTGGCCAGTCCCCCATTACTATAGGTCTTCAATTACAGACTGGATGATTAATTGTTGAGTTGTATTAAGGGTTCTGGCTCATGAACAAGATGGACTACATGATCTCTGAGATTGCTTTGAACTATTCTATGTTCTAAGACCAATTAACCAGAGATTCCTATGAACTATTCTATGTTCTAAGACCAATTAACCCAGAGATTTTGTCACAATTCATTTGTATAATCAATAGACAGTTTCCTTTGATAGTCTGTCATATTTCCATATAGTACCTGAACTTTACAGAATAATTCAAAGAAGGATGCTACTATAGTAGAAATAAACCTGACTTTCCATTTTTAGTAAGTAACTCTTTGCAACAAACTCTTATTAAATGTAATGGCAAAATACATTGTTAAAGGCCATTTATGGCTAATAGGAGTTTCTGTAGGGTGATTCATCTCTATAGGGAGCCACAAGTTCCTGGAAGTTGTCATGGAGGGAAATAGAATTGGAAGACCTGAGGGAATACAATTGCTTGAATTCTCTCTTTAGGACACAGAGAATGCAGAAGTGATGAAATATTTTAACTAAAGTACAGGTCTGCAGTCACCTTTTCCTTCTGGCAGGGTGCAGGGAGTGGGCATCCTCAGTGATTGAACTGAGACCCTTAGATTATAGACTTCCTATTCACCAAGCAGAGAGTTGTAATGCTAAGCATCAGCTCAGAGTTTCAGTATCTAAATGCCTTGTTGCCGAGCAACAGTTGACTTTGGGATTGAGATTGGGATAGCCAAAAATTGGCCATCATACAGGGAGTAGGAAAGGTGGAAGAAGATCCAGGACATTAATCAACTGAATCCAAAACTATCAGAGACTGCATTATAGAAGCAAGATTATAGTGACTGGGATAGACAGCTTTTCAAAATTTCATCAACTACTGGTGAAATGGAGTGGAAACTACCTCTGTCCCACCATGTTTCTCTGCTTCCCCTTTTATATAGTCCCTAATCCATCATTTAATCTTTTTTTTTTGAGATTTTTGGTAGAGATGGTTCAAAGCAATGTTTTTTGTTCACAGTACACTGAAGAACTTGGAGGACAAATGGGAAGATTTGAGGATGAAGGTTAGAGACAGATAGATTTATATGGGAATGCTTAGCAATTTTTCTTTAAATTAAAAGAAATGTTTGATATGTATGAAACCATTTTGCTTGGATATGATATTTAGGTTATATAGGTAAGGACTAGATGACCATTGAGATCCCTTCTAAAGTTTCATAGACTAGATTTTGAGAGTGGTTGTGACCTGTAAATGTGGGGGATGGTTCAACTGGGAGGATTCCAGATATGGGAAGAGAAATAGAACCATTTAGTTCCCATTTTTAATACTTTTGAGCAGTGTCTCATGTCATACTTAAGCTTGAATTCTGAATTGGCCAGTGCTGCTGTTTGATGCTATACAACTTGACAGAAATGGTGGGTAGAGGAATGTTGTTTTTCCATTTTTGTTTTCAAAGAAGACTGATGGCATCATGGGATGATATCTTGATTTACATGGAAATTTAATTTAAATGAATCAGAGCTGCACAAAGTTGTCAGCCTCCCTTTAAGTCCAATGACAAGACAAAAGTCAAGATGACTGACAATGGCCCTCAATACAAGTGGATGATGTTGGCATCTTTGCTGTCTGACCAAATTGTACAGCACTTACTTTAGCCACTTTCATGACATTGGAACAAATTGTTCTTATCCATCCATGTGATAGGGGAAATCTTCACATGATAGACATCACTCTCACTCAGTTATCCTTAGTTACTGTCAGTTACCCTCAACCTGGTTTAGTCTGTCTGCAAAGATGATTTTACCTGGATGTGATTGCTGTATATGCTATAGCTTCTTGGAACCACAAGTGAAAGTTGAGTATCAGATAGACACCAAGGTTGGATGAGCAGCCCTGAAAAGAACTGGTAAGTCATCACAACAGAGTGAGGTATATGGGGTGTTTAGGAAGGACTAGAAACTCTGCTGAATGTGGGAATAAGGGGGATATTGCAACATTTGGGGGACATTATATTATGCAGGCACCCTCTGGTTCTACTTGGTGGCTACTTTACTAGTGGCTCAGAGAGTGGGTCATGTAGTGGACAACTCAGATATAATACTCCCTTGTTGGATAATTTATACAGTGACATACTGCTTTTCTGTAGCCTTAAGGTAGGCAGCATCCAATCTGATTTGGACTGCTTAGACATCAGTTCTGTTCTAAAGTATCTCAAGTGGCACATGATATGTGTGTAAAGTGAAGGTGAAATGTACTACAAATGTGAAAAGCTCATTTTTAGCAATGTCAAATTAAGAAAGTGACAGCTTGATCAATGAAAAACTTCACTTTATTTAAAACCAACTCCAATCTATGTAAAAACATTCTTTATGCCAGTGTCACTGATGTTCACTTAGAAATGTGCAGAACAGCAATTTAAAGTTCTAATTTCAAGAGGTCTAGTGCTTCTGGAGATTCCTCCACTGTCATTCTGACTTTGTTCTGGAAGTAGTATGTTGGGAGCAGTAGATGGAATGGTCCGTAGGTATTTAGAGCCTTCTGTTTCCATAGTTAACAAATTCTCCATTAAAATATAGCCTATTTGCAGCTTCTTTTGATTTTTCAATTCAATTGATGTAGCCCGAGTGGAAAATTAATATGCTTTCTATAAAACTTTAACACTTAGGCAAGTATTAGTTTGCCTTAAACAAACTGTGGGTAAATTTCTATTGGTCTTTCTTACTGCTTTCTTTGTTCCTGTCATTGTCCCACAATGAATTAATTAGAAAGACTCTCTCTTGAAATTGATAAGTATTGGTAAACAGTTAATCCTGTGATTTCTGATGAGCAATGAAGATACATATATATATATATATATATATATATATATAATTATCCATATATGTGCATGGAAATGCATATGTATTTGTCTCATATCTATTATCTATTTCTATCACCTCTTTGTATCTTTCTCTCTCGCCCACAATTTTTCCATAATATTTGAGGACATATTAACATGGTTTCTCTTCACACATGTAAACTATTTGATTCATCATTATCAAAAGAACATCCTAAAAATTGCAAATTCATAAATTCCTCTTCTTCTATTGGCTGAATATTTTAATTAGACCTACTGCTTTTGAGGGGCAGCTAGGTGACACAGTGGAGAGAGCTCTGGGCTGGGAATCTGGAAGACTCATCATCATGAGTTCAAATCTAGGCTCTGACACTTACTAGCTACATGACCCTGGCAAATCACTTAACCCTGTTTGCCTCAGTTCCTTATCTGTCAAATAAACTAGAAAATAAAATGGCAAACCTCTCTAGAATCTTTGCCAAGAAAATCCCAGATGGGGTCATGAAGAGTCAGACATGACAACAAAAACTACTTTTGCAAAATATAGTTTTAGGGGTGGCAAGTTACTTAACCCCAATTGCCCTCCAAAAAGCAAAAAAAAAAAATATATATATATATATATATATATATATATTTAAATTAATATTAAGCTGACAATTAAGAATATATTTTCTAAGTTCTGGTCAATGTAGGGTGTGTGTATTTATGTGTGTGTGTGTGTGTGTGTGTGTGTGTGTGTGTACGTGTGTGCATGGGGGAATGTGTTTATGGTGATACAAAAACAGAAGTGAAAAAGGTGGTTTTTTTCAAAATATGCACTAAATCATGAACTTTATGAAATAAAATAAAATAAGGGACAAATATCTCTCCGTACAGCTGTGTCATTTGTTAAGGTACTGTGAATTTCAGTGGTCCTACACTCATGTTCTGTATTTCACAATTTGTACTTGCTGCCCCTTCTTGTTCTGGGTAGCTTATTCTACTTTGATCTCACAGGAAGAAAGCATAATTTAGTGGATCTCTTAAAATTTCAGCTTCATTTCTATTAGTTGTAACTCCAATTCTCTGAAAAACAGACATGTATATTGCATGTTCTTCAGATTAAAAAAGGCAAACATCAATTTTTGGTAGCCAGAATGGGTAGAAAGAGATTTTCCACCTTTGAGGTCATTCCTCACCATTGTCATTCATTTTCCTTCTGCCATTCTGTCATGGCAACGTGTAATATTTTGTTATTCTGTATTGGTCCTTCCACTGTGTTCTGTTCTTGGTGATCATCCTAGGTTTATGTTTATGTTGAATGTTAAGATCTGGGTAACTTCAGTATTGAATGACCACATTCATGAATTATACTTATGTTTAGCCTTCTAGTGCAAAGGCTAATTGTTTTTGAAGGACCTGCCATGTTTAAGATCTTAGCAAAAATGTCCTTGGTGAGCCCAGATGCTAGTGTGAAATAGCAGACTTCTAAAAATGTAAACATACTTTTGAAATGCAAATATACTGCTAATGTCCTCATTGCCTAAATTCTGGCAGAGTACTTGGAACAGAAAACCAAACAAAAACTCAGAGCATAATTTGTTTATTGCCATTTCTTCATTGTAAATCTGAACTCCAGTCTTGATTGGAGCCATGACACATTCATGTCTATATCCATGATGGATACACAGGCTACATTTCTGCCCAAATCTAGCTCAAACCAAACCTGAGCATGCCCAGTTATCATACTCTTACAAAAGAATGACAACAAAAGTGATGAGAATGAAGAAAGGGGGTATCATATGCATGAATATAAAATTTATTTGATTCAGAAAAATAGAAAAATTTTAATTGTTAAGAATTTTATAGAGTAATTAAAATTATATGTTATACTTTTTTTCTTTCAAAGGGTTCTCATCTTAGGGATATGGCCTACATTTTGGTGTGGCCTGTATTCCGACAATATGTATGTTTAAATGTATGCACACACATATGTGTGTGTATGTGTGTGTATACATAAATATATATATATATATATGTATGTCTGTATATGTCCTTTTCCCCATCATTACATGCTACTAAGTATCCTGTATTAGCAAACAATTGACATAAAAAACTCAGACATTTGCTTATTTATTATACAGGTACACCCTGCCTCTGAGAGCCAGGTTGAATAGACCTTGGGATAATGGCAGATAAAGTAATCTAGGGCAAATGTGCTGAAATGAGGGAGGGGGAAATGCTGATTTTTCCCCCCATTGGAATATAGACAGACATGTTTCTAGAAAGAAGCTGAACACATATGTATGAATACCTTCTCCCTTCCTTCACCCCTTCTACCATGTTCCCTCTCTGTCTTCCATCCTTTTTCCTTCCTCCTCCTCCTCCTTCTCTTTTTTCTCCATTTCTTCACCACCATATTAAGGACTTTTTTCAGCTTCTTTAGAAAACCTACTCTAGGAGATCCTTTCCCAGATAAAAGTGTCCTTCTCTTCAAAGGAGCTGCTGAAAAGCTATGTAAAAAGCAAAATATTGAATTTTCGGGCAGTCAACAAACATCAAATGTCCTAAGAATTAGCGGTTTCCTTTCAGCTGCCAAACAGCAGCTGTAAACCTTTAAAATATTAAACCCAGTTCTAACTCATAAAGTATTCCTCATTTCCTTCCCCAGCCTAAAGACAATATTCCTTTGACAAGGTTGCCAGATACTGTTTTATCATCTGGGTTTATATTCAGGCAGGATGCAGGAGCAGCCCAGACCCGAGTGCTTGGTGGTCCACAAACATGTCTGGCTCTCGCTCAGCTTCCTTATGGGACCAAAGCAGTTACGCCGCAATTAGGCCAGTGGTTTGGCTATGGGGCGGCTGTGTGTCGGCTTGTTTAACAGACTGAGGGAAAAGCTTGAAAGGGAGGATGTTAATACTGAAATGATAGAAATCTCAATTTGAAACTTAGACTGTGATTAAATTTCTTCTTGGTTGAATAATTTGATTTAACGCTAAGATACAGCAATATATCTGGCCTACCTTCCCCAGGCAAATTTCTGTGGGCTAGAGGGTGAGTACATGGTCACCCTGGAGTTGACTCAGCTCTTTTCCTAAGGAGACCACCTTCTTCTGGGGTTGGTAAGTGCCCATTGACCTTTCTGTGTGTGGCATTCAGGAATGGCTAAGATGACCCATTGTAGTTTGACCTCCACTATCTCACAACCAAGGGTCTATGTTGGAAGTCTGAGAGACTTTGTCTTTTGCTATCTTCATTTAAAAAAATATTTTTTTTCATGCAATCATTCATTTATAACAAGTATATGTGTTTCAGGACTCCTTTTCCCAGAATGCCTGGGCCAAGAGCATACTTGCTTATCTGGAAACATTTTCAGGATTTAATTTCTTCTGGTCATGAGGAGGCAATGTCTGGAGTGATAAGGAGAGTTGGGGCTGCTTCTGGGGTCTGTGACCACAAGGAACATGGCCCTAGGAAATCAGGTGATGATGAAAGCTAGACAATCTGGTGAGTGAATGGAAATACAGAAGGAGGGATGAGGGAGCAGATAACAGCGGGGGCAATTTTCGAGCAGTAAATTGCAAGGCCTTCTCTACAGAAGGTTCCAACCCACCCTGTTTGGGAATTTTGAGCATAAGAGGAACTTGTTTCCTAGTTGGTAAAGGGGTGGAGGGGCAACAGGGGAGGCAGAGATTGAAAATGTACCCACTTGAATGGGCAATGATTGTTTTCTTGCTATTTAACTATTTGTTTTATTCCTGATGAAATGTTTTATTCATTCTTTGCTTGGGTTTGGGTAGTATTATAATCAACTATCTATTTAGACATAAGTGACCTTTGAAGTTTCCAGTTTTGAACTGGGAATGACAGGCTTAGAAGGAGTACAGGGTTTGCAATCAGAAGACTTGCTCTTAAATTGCAACTTGGTTACTTGCTCCTGTATGACCATTCAGGAACCTCAGTTTCATCTTGTGTACAATTAAATCGGACTAGAGGGATATCTGAGATTCTTTCCTGGTTATGATCCCAGTAAAGCACTTGTAAAATTTAAAAAACATTTCATGAATAGCAGGGAAGTTTTGACACGGAGCAGAGGAACATATTGGTGGGTCCTTAAGCATGTCAGGAGGTGGTGTGAATGAATGAATGAATGAGCACGTATCAAGCACTTACTATATGCCAAGCCCTAACACAGTTAGGAAAAAAAAAGACTGTTCCTGATCTCAAAGAGCTCATATTCTAACTGGAGGAGACAACACATAAAAGAAATTCTAGCCTCTGGGAAGAAGGTGTTCCGGTTGGGTGAATGACAAGGCCCAGAGGTTCCTGGATTACATAAGGGGCTAGCACCGAGCTAGTCCTTTAGAGACAGGTGACCTTGGGAGGAGGAAGGCTGCAGGGGAGATAGAGGAGATGTCAGACCAGGCTCGAATAGCCAAGGATTGAGGTAAGAGGAGGAATCAATAGAACACAACATGTATTTCATGGGCATCGGAGTTAGGATTGGGCAGTTCAAGGGTGGGATTCCAGGACTGCATCAGAAGCTAAGAATGCTGAACTAACAAGCTCTGTCTTTTTTCTCAAAGCTTCAAGCTCCCCGGTTGCTCATTGATGAGGAATAGACAGGTAGCGAAGTGGGTAGCACACTGGGCCTGGAGTCAGGAAGACCTGAGCTCAGTTCTGACCTCAGACACTTAACTAGCCATGTGACCCTGGGCAAGTCACTTACCCTCAGGTTCCTCATCTGAAAATCTAGATAATTATGGTACTCACCTTCCTGGGTTGTTGTGAGGATCAAATGAAATAATAATTGTTGAGCACTTAGCACAATGCCTGACACATAGTAGGAAGCATATGAATATTAGCTATTATTGTGCTTGTTATTTTTATATAATATATGGGAAATAGATGGAAAATTAGCAACTCATTAGTCTCATGGCCTTCCCCCTGGGTTTCTTAACATATTTTTGTTGTCATGGGCCTCTCTTAAAAAAATAACTAAAATAAAAGCAATTCTACTGAAATATAGTTGTCAAAATATTTTTTTTAATTCATCAATTCCAGATTAAGAACCTGTGCTTTAGAATGTTATAGTTGAACAGCTTGCTTCCAAGTGAATTAATCATGTTATTAGTGGAATAGGCCATTTGCTAACCTTCACTCACTTTGTGCCCTATTGTCTCAGGGCTCTCTCTCTCTCTCTCTCTCTCTGTCTCTCTGTCTCTCTCTCTCTCTCTTTAATGGCCTGACTTAGTCACAACTTCCTTGACCTGCTGTAGGAGGCAGCAGGCTGTTTTCGTAAAAGAAATTGAAACACAAGATGCCTGGCTCACCAGGACGTCTGCCTTATTTTCCATAGAAAGCCATACTGCTGAGTGTGTCAATGGTTGGCCTGCCTATGGAACCCCATCCATGACACATTTAGGAAGATGATCTTTTGCTGTTAACAACACTGATCTTCTCCCATCTTTTAAAAGAATATTCAGATTCCAAACTGTCATCACTCCTGGGTTTCCAAAGTCTCATGCAAGGAGAAGACACCATTTGGTGATAGGGAGTTTGAGCTCCTGTAATTGAATACAGAATCTTTTCATCTTGTTTGGTGATGATTTTTACCTTTGTTTTCTACTTAATGATCTGATAGATAATTTGAAGTGATAGATAATTCTGAAGTGATCCTTTCTCTGTAGAGATATAATCAGTCCTCCTTTTTTGTGCGTGCTGATCTTTGGTGATATTCCTTTTGCAGTGTCCGATTGAACAACCAGGGAGCAGCATAGTTTGCTGTAGTGGTATGATATTTCTTGACATTCCCCTTTGAATTTTTACTATGTGGCTCTGGATGCTGACCCTTAGAGAAATGTAGTACAATCAGGTCCTATGATTCAGGAGACAAAAGCCAAGTACACACAAATGATATCTGAATAAGAATGATGTACATCACAGATTTAGTCTAAAGTTGCATATCTAATATAGGTTGAGTGAGCTCCACCCTCCTCTTCACCCAACATCCCTAGGAGAAGGAATTTAAGTAGTGGATATCAGTATGTTACACTTTACATAGGAACACTGGAACCCTAGGAGGGCTGGGGGTGGGAGGGGGAAGAGAAAAAAATTATTAAGCCAGTCCTTGTGTTTTCACTCTAAAAATATATCATTTGATCTTCATGACAACCCTAGGAGATAGGTACATTTATTAGCTTCATTTTACAGTCAAGGAAACTGATTCAGATGGTGATTAGTTGTCTTGTCTAGGCTAACACAGTACATTTCTGAGGCTGGTTTAGAACTCAGGTATTTCTGACTCAAGGCCCAGTGATGTCTATCCACCTGGCCACCTAACTACCCTTACTTCAATCATCCATGTGGGTAAGCATCAATCATTACAAAAGGAATAGCATTTTCCAGGGCGGCAGATGACAAAGATTTTTTTTTATGTGGGATCTTGATGTTGAGGAATGGAAAATATATTTCTTCAGGGAGAGATTTATACTTGCAGGAATAAACTCTGGAGAAATCACTATACTGGGGGATGTTGAAAATTGCTGAATCACAAGTAGCTAACTCAATCATCTATTATGTGAGATGGCATTTGGGACCAAATTATTGAGGAAGGTAACAAAATGCCAATGTTTCCTATTACACATCTGCCAACTGCTAACCACCCTTAAGACTGTGGCTCAGGCAACACTTCAGGTAAAAGAAATAAAGAGGTAGGCTTAATGGTGTGACTATATATATTTGGACCCCTAATCAAACATTTCTGAAAAGGTCATTTTGCCTTTGATAATCAAAAAATAAACAATCTCCATCTTCTATGCATTGCCTGTATAAAACATATGTAAGGCACAAATAGGTATATGTATGTAAAAATACTTTATACATACTTCTATTTATTAATTCTTTCTCTGGATACAGATAGCATCTTTCTTCATAGGTCCTTTATGGCTGATTCGGGTATTTATAATAGTCAAAATGACTCATTCACTCAAAGTCATCCTTAAAACAATATTGCTGTTACTGTATACAATGTTCTCTTAGTCCTGCTAATTTTGCTCTTCATTATTTCTATGATTTTCTAAGATCATTGAGCTCATCATTTCTTAAAGCACAATAGTATTCCATCACAATCATATACCATAACTTGTTCACCCATTCCCCAGCTGATGGGTATCCCTTAAATTTCCAATTCTTTGCCAGCACACAGAGAGCTGTTGGTAGCCATCTCTTGGTTTGGGAGGGGGAAGGGAAGGAAAAAATTTACATGATAACTTTATTATATATTTAAAAGGAATATCAAGTTGTTTGTGATAGATTTTCTTGTGCAATCACCTTTTTTATTATACTATGTTATGGAAATGCTCCTTTTATTCTATAAATGAAAAAAAATTAAAAGAAAAATATGTCATATTGTCTCTCTTAAAACAAAGAACCCAGCTGTACTTTGAGAAATTCTGTTTCTCTGCCCCCTACCTCCACCCCTCACTTCTGATAATTTGAGGAATTCCTTGACCCCCCAGGGAAGGTATTTCTAACATTTATTTTTGTATTATGTGTTCCTTTGGTAGTATGTCCATTGATTCCTCCATGGGGAATAGAATAATGTTTTAAAATTTATAAAATATAACACAATGATTATAAAGAAAACCAACTATATTGAAATACAGCTATCAATATTTTTTCCAAATGCTTTATTAACTTCTGGTGTACATCATTCATTCCTGTCAGATTTTGAGTTACATTTTCCCCCATTTTCCCCCTACCCACTACCCCAGAATAACAGTCATACAGGATATCCCCTCATCCAATCTGCTCTCTCCTATCCCTTCCCATACCTCCTTCGACTTTTCCAGTAGGGTAGGGTGAATCCCCTCACCCCATTGCCTGATCATCTTATCTCCCAATTATATGCAAAATAGTATTAATCATAGTATTTATATATATTTTTAAAAATTTGATTTTAAAAGGGAGATAAGCAACTCAGTATATGCTGTACATGTGTGGCTATGCAAAATATTACCATAGTAGATGTATTGTAAAGGACTACTGACTATATTTCCCTCCCTCCCATCCCATGTTCCACCTGGTCCACTCCCCACCTTGATCCTTTCCCTTTCAAAAGGGGATGTTTCCAACTTCCCACCCCCCCAGCCTGCCCTCCCCTCCACCACCTTCCCCCATAACCCCCCGCCACACTCCTGTAAGGTGGGACACCCTATTTAGTACGCATGTTATTCTCTCCCTGGTCCAAATTCAATGAGAACAAGGTTTTGCCTTTTTGCCTTCCTGTTCCTCCCCTCCCCTGCAACCACCTTCCCCTGTCTCCTCTACATGAGATAGTTTACCCACCCTGTCTCTCCCCATCACTTCCTGCCACTTTCCTCTCTCACCTCACAACTTCACCCCTTGAGTATCCTCCCTTCCCAACAAATTCAACCTATGCCCTCTATCCATATATAACTGTAACCATATACACACTCATTTACATATGTATTCACATGACCATACACCCTTCTTCCATTGTTTTCATAGTGAGAAAGATTTCATCAGTCACAGTTATTGTTTTTCCCTGTAGGAATGTAGATAGTCCAACTTTGATAAGTTCATAGTGATTTCTTTTCCCTGTTTACCTTTTCAAGCATCTCTTGCTTCTTTTATCTGAATGTCAAATTTTTTATTCAACTCTAGGTTTTTTCCTCAAGAATGCTTGAAAGTCCTCTATTCCACTGAATGACCAAATTTTCCCCTGAAACATGATACTCAGTTTTGCTGGGTAGGTGATTCTTGGTTTTAATCCCAGGTCCTTTGACCTGTGGAATATTATATTCCATGCCCTTCAATACCTCAGTGTAGATGCTGCCAGATACTGCATTATCCTGATTGTGTTTCCACAATATTGAAATTGTTTCTTCCTGGCTGCTTATAATATTCTCTCCTTGATCTGGGAATTCTGGAACCTGGCTACAATATTCCTAGTTTTCTTATTGGGATCTTTTCCAAGAGGTGATCAGTGGGATTCTTTCAACCTCTATTTTGCCCTCTGGGTCTAAAACATCAGGGCAATTTTCCTGGAGAATTTCTTGAAGGATGATTTCTAGGTTCTTTCTTTGATCATGGCTTTCAGGTAATCCAATAATTTTTAGATTGTCTCTCCTGGATCTCTTTTCCAGGTCAGTAGTTTTTCCCATGAGATATTTCACATTGCCTTCTATTCTTTCATTTGTTTGGATCTGCTTAACAGCATCTTGATTTTTCATAAAGTCACTAGTTTCCATTTGCTCCAGTCTAATTCTGAAGGAACGATTCTCCTCAATGAGCTTTTGAGATTCTTTTTCCATTTGGCAAATTTGGCTTTTTAAGGCATTCTCCTCATTGCCCTTTTGAGCCTCCTTTGCCATTTGAGTTAGTCTATTTTTTAAGGTGTTATTTTCCTCAGTCAGGCTGTTGACTCTCATTTCATACTTTTCTTGCATCTTTCTCATTTCTCTTCCCAATTTTTCCCCCACTTCTCTTATCTGCTTCTTAAGGTCCTCTATGGCCTGTAACCAGCTCGTATTTTCATTTGGGGCTTTTGGTGCAGGAGTTCTGACCTCCCAGTCCTCCTGCTGTTCCATGCTTTGATCCTCTTTGCCCCCAAAATAGGAGTCTAATGTTGAATTTTTCTGTTTATTTTGTTTCCTTTGCCTAGGCATGTTGCCACTCAATTACTTGACTTTTGGGTTTGTTGCCACAGTAGGACTTTGCCACCAGCCAGGGGAACTTCCGTCCCAAACATTGGGGTTTTCACAGCTTCCAGAGGTATTAGTTGGGTGGCCTCTGTGAAGCCTCCACACACTCTTGCAAGCTGGTCACACACCCCAAGACCTCCACCCCAGACCACAATCCAGATCCAAGAAGGGTAAAGCAAGAGCGATTACCCCCCAGACTGATCGCCGGTTTCCCCTACAGTTTGCAGGTCAAGAGCTGAAGCTGCAACACGGCAATGTGGAGCAAGCTGTACCAGCTCCTCAGCTGCTTCTCACCCCCAGGGGAAGAAGCTGATGCAGTCTCCCAACCAGTCCCAAAGTCCATAGGTCACTGACCTCTCACTTTGTCCTAGGCATCTATGTGTTGATAATTCTGGAAATGCCACAGCTGCTGGTGTTCTGGGGACCCTCCAGCCAGGTGCTGGTCTGATCACCCTCAGGCTAAAACCTCTGACTCAAGTGGGCCTGGGCTCGGCTCCCAGAGTGCTATGCTTGCCGCTCCCTCCTGGGCTGCTGGGCTGTCCTCAGTGGAAGGTTAGGTTCTCTGTGTCATTTTGTGTATTCTGGAGCTCCAGAGGTCGTTCAGAGTCCCCTTTTTACATAGTTTTGAAGTGGTGTGGGTTGGAGCTCTGTGGAAGTGCTGTTTCTACTCCACCATCTTGACTCTGCCCCACCCC
Organism: Gymnobelideus leadbeateri; assembly: GCA_011680675.1. Lineage (NCBI taxonomy): Eukaryota > Metazoa > Chordata > Mammalia > Diprotodontia > Petauridae > Gymnobelideus > Gymnobelideus leadbeateri. Next base: position 49,296 of record WOXC01005757.1, read on the forward strand.
ACCATCGATTTTTTTTTTTAAGTTTATAGACCCTAAGTTAAGAAGCCATATGTTAGGCTCTAGTCACCAATGCTTCTAGACACACAGTTTTAAAAATGAACAAGATTCTTTCAAGGAAACTTTGTGTAATTCTAACTACAGTTATATATTGGAGGTTTGTGTAACTTTTAGTTTTTATTTTTTGTTTTGGACTTGTGATTTTACTAGTATGGAGTACTCCTTCTACAGATGCAGAAGGGCAGTTGATAGTGTTTGAGTTGTTCTGGACACACTGAAAGATTGAATGATTTTGCCCATTATCTCAGAGTTACTAGGTGTCTAAAAGCAGAAAGAATTGAACTCAGGTTTTCTCATTTCAAGGCTGGATTCTTATTCAAGACTTAATGCTTCCAGTTACTCATAGAGAATATAATGTACAGAGAATTCTTCAGCATTCAGACAGAAAAGGGAATACTCTCTTCATTTGCATTATCCAGACAAAATCCTTGTGCAATTAGAATTTAAAAGATTGTTAGATCTTGAAGCTATTATAGAGATTGTCTAATCCAAGACCCACATTATATTGATGGAAAAAAAATGTGAAATTACTTGCCTCCGGTAACGACACATTTAGTTCCTGGCAGAACAGGCACTAAAACCAGGGGTCTTGATTCCAATTCCAGTGCTCTTATCAGTGTACCAGAAAATGTTCCTTAAATACCAACAAATTGATGAATTGACATTTAGGGATACAATGGATATCTTCTATTATTATGGAGAATTTTAGTTTCAACTAATTAATTTGTTTGTTTCTAAGCCCCCAATTTTTAAAGTTAAATTATTTATTTTTAATTTTCAACATTCACTTCCATAAGTTTTAAATTTTCTCCCCCTCCCATTTCCTCTCCCCAAGACAGCATGCAATCTGATATAGACACTACATATACATTCCTATTAAACATATTTTCACATTAGTCATGTTGCATAGAGGAATTATAACGAATGGGAAAAACCATGAGACAGAAAAAAAAAAAAACACAAAGCAAAAAAGAAAACAGTCTGCTTCATTCTGTATCCTGACTCCATAATTCTTTCTCTGGATGTGGTTGACATTTTCCCTTGTGTGTCCTTTGGAATTGTCCTTGCATTGTTGTCGAACACTATGGTTAAGCCTCAAATTTTGAGGACACAACTAATGCCGTGCTTAGGGCAAAATTTATATCTCTTAAACACTCTTATATACAAAAAAAGAGAAAGAACAGATCAATGAATTGGGAACTCAACTAAAAAATTAGAAAACCGATAAATTTTTTAAATACCTAAATAGAAATCCTGATAAAGAGAACATTTTTAAAAAGTAAAAAACAAAACATTACATGAATAAATAAATCTAAGAATTTTGCATAAAAACAATAAAAGAAATTAATTATTAGTTAATTTGATTGCAGGAGAAGGAAATGGCAAGTCATTTCAATATCTTTGCCAAGAGAACCCATGGACAGCATTGGCATGCTATGGTTCATTGAGTCACAAAGAGTGAGACATAACTAAAAAAACTGAACAAAGAAAATTTGATTGGAAAACAAAAACAAATGAAGAAGAAAGAAAGGATATTATCAGAAGCTATTTTGTTCAATTATATGCCAACAAAACCAGCAACTTAAATGAAATGAATGAATATTTACAAAATATAAAATAGCCAAATTAACAGAATAAGAAATGAGAATTTAAACAATCCAATTTCAAAGGAATAAATTGAGCAAGCTAAATGAACTTACACAGAAAAAACCCCAGGACTAGATGAAATCACAAGTTAATTCTATCAAATATTCAAAGGAAAATTAATTTCAATATTACCTAATTTGTTTGTTAAAAAAAGCTTAAGAAAGCAAATTCCTTTTCTGACACAAATATGGTCTTGCTGCACAAACCAGAGAGAATCAAAACTGAAAAAGAAAAGACCAATATCTCCAATAAACATAACAACATATTACAATAATTGTATACTTTAACCAGGTTGGAATTATGCCAGCAATGCAGAGTTGGCTTAATATTGGGAAATCTATAAACTTAATCATATTAAAAATAAAATCAATGAAAATTACCAATAGATGCAAAAAAACCCCTTTTGACAAAATACAAGATTCATTTCTATTGAAAAACAAAACTAAAAGCTATAAGAATGGATCTTTTCTTAATATGATCAATAATATATTATAATATATAATATTATGTGATAATATTATATATTATAACATATAATATAATCATATATTATATACATAATATATTATAATTTTATTATACTATTATATATTATACTAATATATTATATATTTGGATATATAACTCCAAAAGGGAGAGCCAACACACTGCTGACACAGGCCAGAAAACTGGTCTGGTTTCAGGAAGATCTGAGTTCAAATTTTGCCTCATATACTTATTAGTTTTGTGACCCTGAGCAAGTCACTTAACTTCTGTTTGCCTCAATTTCCTCAACTGTAAAATAAGTATAGTACTTACCTTTTAGGATTGGTATGAGGGTTAAATGATATGATATTTGTATGAAATGCTTACCAGCATGGTATCTGGTACCTAGTAGGTTCTATCTAAATGTTTATTCCCTTCCCTAACATTATTTGTAATGGAAATAATCTAGAATTCTTTCCAATAAATTCAGGGGTGAAACAAGGATATGCACTACTTTTGTTTGATGTAGTACCAGAAAGTCTGGCTGTAGCAATAAAATAAGAAAAATATTTGAGGGAATAAGTATAAGTTAAAAAAATATTGCTTTTTGCAGATGATATGATGGTGTACTCAAAGAACCCTAAGGAGTCAGCTAAAACAATTAATTGAAACAATAACTTCAGCAAAATTACAGGATATAAAATAAATCCACATGATCATTAGCATTTCTACATAATACCAATAAAATACTAAGAAAGAGATAAAAAGAGAAATTCCATTTTTAATTAGTACAAAATATATAAAATACTTGGAAGACTACCTTCAAAGGTACACAAAAGAAATACACACAGACACAGATACATGTGTGTGTATCTATATACATGCATACACATATGTATAATTTGTTTAAAAAACAGATACAGACACACATATATGTATATAGATACACAACTGCAAGCAACTATGTACAGAAATATAGACCTAAATGATTCGGAAACATATTAATTGTTCATGGACAGGATGAACAAACAGTGAAAATGATAATACAACCTAAATAATGTACTTTTTCAAAGTTGTACCAAACTACCAATACTTTATAGAACTAGGAAAAAAATCATTTAAAGAAAAAAGTCAATAATCTCAATAGAAATAACCAAAAGAAATGGGAATAAAGAAGACCTAGCTGTGTTGGATCTCAAACTATACCACAAAGCAATAATTATTCAAATAGTTTGTTACTGGTTAAAGAATAGAGATTGATAAATGTAACAGATCAGGTACAGAATATATAGAGACAAATATACCCACTACCCAAGTATTCAATAAATAAAAATACCCCAGCCATAAGGATTAGTACTCACTCACTACTTGACAAAAACTTCTGGGAAAATTGACCAGCAGCATGAAAAAGATATTTTTATATTTTTTAAATCTTTAAACCTCATTCTTTGTACAAAATAAGCTCCAAATGGATACATAACGTAGATATAAAAGGTCACCTCATAAACAAATGTAGAAAATATCGTCCATCATATGTATGGATTGGATAAAAGTTAATGACCAAATAAGGGATAGAAAGGATTATAGGAAATGAAATAGATAATTTTGATTACATAAAATAAAAAATGTTTTGTATAAACAAATCCAATAAAGTTAAGATTAAGAGGAATACAGTTAATTGGGAAAAATCTTTTTTTTTTCAGAACATTTGTAAACATCTCATTTCTACAATAAATTTTTTTAAAAAAATGATTCAAATTTATAAAAATAAGAGCCATTCCCCAATTGGTGAATGATCAAGGATATGAACAAATATTTTTCAAGGGAAAACCCCCCAGACCATCTATAATCATATGAAAACATGCTCCAAATCACTATTAATGAGAAATGAAAATTAAAGCAATTCTGAGATTCCTTGTTATACCCAGCAGAGTGCCAAAGATGACAAAAAAAAAAAATTGGGAAATGATAAGTGTTACAGGACTGTGGAAAACTGGCACATTGATGTAATGTTGCTAGACCTGTGAATGAGTACAGCCATTCTGAAAAGCAATTTGGAATTTTACACAAAAAGTTACTGAACATATGTGTTCATTAACCCAGCTATATAACTAGCAGGCCTATACCTAAATTAGATCAAAGAAAGAGGAAAAGGTGCTAAATGTACAAAATATCTATAACGACTCTTTTTGTAGTGGTAAAAAACTGGAAACCAAACCAATGGTCACCAATTTAGGAATGGCTGAAAAAGTTGGGTAATAAAAGTGATGGAAAACTCTTGTGCTGTAAGAAAGGAAGAAATAGATGATTTCCAAAAGACATGGGAAGACTTGTATGAACTGATGCAAAGTGAAGTGAGCAGAATCTGAAGGACAGTTTATACTCTAACATCAATATTATAAAAATAAACCATTCTGAAGATTTTTATAAATCAATGAAGAAAGAAATAAACATAATTCGGAAAACGATTCATATAATAACAGTAACTGTGAAAATAAACATCTTTGAAAGCTTTAAGAACTATGATCAATACAATGACATGTGATTATAAGAGATAAATGATTCAGCATGCTATTTACTCTAGAGAAGTAATAGATTTAGGGTACCGAATGAAATACACACATATACATACATATATACATGTATGTATACAGTCATTGGAGGAATTTGTTTTGCTTAATTATACATATTTATTTATCTATACAAATTTATTTTTCTTTTTTTCCTCAGTGGGGTTGGGGGTAGGAGGGAGAGAAAATAGATTTCTGTTAATTTTCTTTTTTAAATTAGAGACTTGGGAGGAGGTATGTGCTACCAATAAAAATATGTTGCATGGATTTCTTTTTTTTTTTCTTTTTGCTTTTTCAGAGGGCAATTGGGGTTAAGTAACTTGCCCAAGGTCACATGGCTAGGTTTTTGTTTGTGTGTGCGTTAAGTGTCTGAGGTCGGATCCGAACTCAGGTCCTTCTGACTCCAGGGCCTACGCTCTACTCACTGTGCCACCTAGCCGCCCCCATGAATTTCTTGATGAGATTACTCTATTATTAGTTTTACTTAATCATTTTCCTTCATTAAATGGGATCTCTTATGAAGTGGGAATAATTTGCAAATGTTTGTAATGCAAAAACACAACACATGAATAAAACTTTATAAAAATTTCAAGTTGTTTAGCAGAAGTGGGAATATCTATCCATCTATCTATCTGTCTATCTATCGATATCTATATCTATCTATCTATACACACACACACACACACACACACACACACACACACACACACACATATATATTTCTAGAGCCTTAGAAATCATTGATGACATTCTGTCAAGACTTTCTCATTCAGTGAAGAGAACCTTGAATTAGAAAGGACATGGATGTTCCTGATAGGCCCTTACTGTGACTTCATAAGTTGGTTTCATGATTTCTTTCCTTTTCACTCCCAAGCCTTTAGAGGAGTTGTTTGGATGTAGTTACACCTATAAGTGGGATTATCCATCCTGGTGTGTGCAATGAAATAGAAGGAAGTGAAATTATTTTAAACTTCTTTCCACCTCCCTCCCCAAAGAAAAAAGAAATGGAAAAAGGTCCCACCTAATTCCACCCAATTTCAAGCCCTCTGTCTGAAAATAACAGAACTCAAGAAAGATAGCTTTAAAGAACAAAGGTAGTGGTGATTGGTTAAGGTCAGGTTACTAATTTCGAATTAAAGCATAATTATCTGAAGACCTGTTCTATAAAAAAAACAAAACAGGCATAACTATCCTCCTTTAGAAAATGAAGGGGTTAAGTCAGGCAATCTCAGCGGACCCTTGAAGCCCCTAAGGACTTCTCTCAGGCCTCTGGGAGGTGACCCTTAAGGACATATTGGCTTCTGAAATTCTGGAACTTGTTTAACTATACAGAACCTCACCAAAGGACAGAGAAGCCACTTCCTTATTAAGGAAATTCTTTCAAGGTCAAAATGGTTAAGGCTTTTAAAATGAAAATATGAATTGAAAGAAGAAACATGTCTACTCCAGTAAATGATTAATTAGGAATCTTTTTGAAGTCTTGTGATATGACCTGAAGTATAGTCTGGATGATTAAAATCAAGCTTCTCTGGAGCTGAATGGAACCTGGGACTAAAAAGTTTTATCTTAATCATTGGGCACTCAGGCATGATAGAGGCTTTTGAGTTTCAGTTTTTCAGAGACACTTAGTGAAGCTGATTATTTATTTGACTAGAAGAAACTTGTTAGAATTTTCATAACTACATTTTACCCTGAAAAAAACAAAACAAAACAAAACAAAACAAAACTGGATGTGATAATCATGTATTACGGTTTCAAGAGCTGTCACTTACTGGTTCTATTATACTGTAGGGGGTTAATGTCCCCTTTTAGTAACCTCCTGCCCAGTTTAGGTATCCTGCCACCAGGTGGTGGTAAAGAATCATGCTTGAGAAGTTTAGGCTCACGTGGTTTGACATTGGCTATCAGAATACTGGATGAATTGTTTTAAAAAATCAAATAAAATATTTTAAAATTTAAACTGGTTTTTAAAATAAACAAATCTTAAATATGATAAGAATGCAGTGACTAATAAAATGACCTCTAACCCAATAGCATTCTGGTATCTTTTTTCAACTAATTAGCTATTCATTTAAAACACAAACAATTCTGAATATGGTCTTATTCTCTGACCTGTAGAAAGACCCTGCCCCTTTGCAGTGATACACAGCTTAATACCCAGGCCAAACAAATGGCTATCTTCTTTGACTGGCTTCTGATTTCTTTCTGCTCTCTCCTTATTATGGTGATATCTCTTCCTGAGTATCTTGGACTTTCCTAGCCATGAAGGTCACTCCCCTAGCCAATGTTTCTCTTGTCTCTCTCACTAGGTGCTAGAGGACACTAGGCATACCCTGTCATATCCCTGAACCATAAACCTACATGTCCAACTTGACAAAGGGTTTTAGAAAAAAGAAAAAAAATGAGAGCAGATAAGAAGATATTCCCAGACTTGTTCAAAGTATTTAGCATAGAAGAGGTATAGTAACTTATGAAACCCTTTCAGAGTAAGAACTTTCTTGATCCACGGTCAGAAGACTTGGGAAATTGCTTTTATTCTATGGTATACTGACCAACTGCTTATTTGAAAGCATGCAGTTCAAAGAGAAGACAAAAGGATAAGAACAAAGTTTTTTAAAATTTATTTATTTTTGAACTTCATGAATTTTTATTTTCAGTTCCAAAACCTCTAACTCCCTCCAACCCCTCCCTCAGCCATTGAAAAGGCAAAAAAAAAAACCCATGATATGTTTCCATATTAGCCATATTGTGAAAAAAACCAAGAAAAATAAAGTGAAAAATACGCTTTAATCTTCATTCAGAGCCTACCAGTTCTCTATGTGAAGGTTGATAGCATTTTCCATGATGAAACCTTTGGATTTATCATGGATGCTTGGATAGAAGAGAGTAGCTAAGTCTTTCACAGTTAATTATCATTACAATACTGCTGTTATTGTGTAGATTATTCTCCTGGTTCTGCTCACTTCACTTTACATCAGTTCATATAATCTTCCCAGGTTTTTCTGAATCCATTCCCTCAATAATTTCTTCTATAGGGGCAGCTCAGTGGCACAGGGAATAGAGCACCAGCTCTGAAGTCAAGAGGACCAAGTTCAAATTCAGCCTCAGATACTTAACACTTACTAGCTGTGTGACCTTGGGCAAGTCACTTAACCCCAATTGTCCTGCCTTCCACCCTCCAAAAATATAATAATTTCTTATATAGCACAATATGAATGCATGACAATCACATACCACAACTTGCTCAGCCATTCCTAAATTGATGAACATCACCTTAGTTTACATGTTTGCCTACACAAAGAGAACTGCTGAAAATATTTTTGTACATATGGGTCTTTTTCTTCCCCCTCCCTAGTAATAGTATTTATTGCTGGTTCATAGGGTGTTCAAAGTATTATAGTACTTTGAGTAGAGTTCCAGATCTGAACAAATGATTTTCAAAGAAAACTTGCAAAGAATTAGCTACAATATGGAAAATTGTAACAAATCACTATGATCAAGAAATACAAATCAAAACAACTCTGAAGTTTTACCTTATACATAGCAAACTAACAAAAATGACAAAACATGGAAAACATCAGCATTAGAGGGGGCTACAGAAATGAGATCAGTTATAATACTCTTATTAATAGAGCTATTAATTAGTCTAACCATTAAAAAATTTGAAATTATGGTTGAAATATGACTAAAATGTCCATACTTTTAGATCCAGAAATCCCACTGCAAGACATATACTACAAAGAAGGTAAAGATAGAAAGATGTAACATGTCCCAAAGTATTTAATTGTAGCACTTTTTATAGTAGTAAAGAAGAGGGGATAAAATAGGTCCCAATCAATTAATGGATGAACATATTGTGGTACATAAGCATAATGGAAAAATACTTGGCATAAGATTATGAATATGAAGAATTCAGAAAAGCATGTGGGGACATAGAATCATTGGGATTTATATAGATTTGCAAAGCACTTTAAATATTTTATTATGTTTGATCTTTACAACAAGCCTGGGAAGTAGATGCTATTATTACCACCATTTGCAAATGATGAAACTGAGACTGAGTGAAATAAAATGACTCACCTAGGGTCACACTGCTAGGAAATGTCTGAGCCATTTAAGAGTGAAGAAAGTAATACAATAACTATAACAATTCAAACAGGAAGAAATTCCAAAGGAATTCTATGTAATTATGAAGACCAAGATAGATCCAAGAGTGAAGAAAATCTCTTCTCCTCCCCTCCCCTCCCTTCTGCTCCCCTCCCCTCCTCTCCTTTCTGAAAGAATGTATGGCTGAGGAATAGCACAAATATTATCATAATGAATTCAGATGTTGGTTTTGTTAAACAGCTATCCTTTCTCTTTCTTTTAAAAGGAATTCTTATTATAAAGGATGACTCACTTGGTAGGTGAGGAGAAAAGGATACACACACATATATATCCTATATATGTCTGTATACATACAGACATATATAATACATACTATACACATTATTATACATATATACATTATAGATATTATACAACATTATACACACATACATATTGTATGTTTGTGTTTTATATATGGATATATACATATATCCATAAATATGAATAGTTGATGTAAAGGTAAAAGACAGCAATATGAAATTTTAAGTTAAAAAAAGGAAAAATAGACTTTTTTTTTCAAGCCGAAATTGTAAAGTTTATTGTTATGCTGTGGAGAACAGCGGGTTAGATTCTTTTTTTTTTTAAACAAATGCTTTATCAACTTCTGTTTTACATCATTCATTTCCGCCAGATTTTGAGTTACAATCATTTCCCCCCCATTATTCCCCTACCCAACCTCCCAGAATAGTAGTCCCACAAGATATCGCTTCCTCCAATCTGCTCTTTCCCATACCTTCTCCCATACCCGCATCAACTTTTCCATTAGAGGAAGGTGAGTCTTTGTGTCCCAATGCCTGCACATCTTATCTCCCGATTACAAGCAAAAGAGTATTAATAATAGTATTTATATATATTTGAAACATTTAATGTTAAGACCTCGAATTTCAGATCCATTTCCTTCCTCCCTTGTCACCCATTCCCTCTGGGGAGATAAGTAATTCAGTATATGTTGTACATGTCTAGCTATGCAAAACATTATCATAGTAGATATATTGTACAAGGCTGCTTATAATTCCTCCCACTCATCCCACCCCCCACCTGGTCCATTCCCTACATGATCCTGTCCCTCTTCTATAGTGGGTACTTCCAACCTCCCCTCACCCCAAGGATGCCCTCCCATCCATCATCCCTCCTCTCATCCCCCTTCCCCCTATCCTGCTGCAGGTTGAGATATCCCATTTAGTATGTATGTCATTTTCTCCCTGAACCAAATTCAATGTGAATGTGGTTTTGCCTTTTTAGCCTTCCTTATTCTCCCCCTCCTTTGCAACCACTTCCCCTTGCTTCTTCTACATGGGATAGTTTACCCTACCCTGTCTCTCCCCATCTCCTCTTGCCACTTTCCTCTCTCACCTCATAATTTCATCCCTTGAGTATTCTCCCTTCCAAACAAATTCAACGTATGCCCTCTATCCATATATAACTGTAACCATATACACACACATTCACATATGTATTCATATGACCACATACCCTTCTTCCATTATTTTCATAGTGAGAAAGATATCATCAGTCACAGTTATTGCTTTTCCATATAGGAATGTAAATAGTTCAAGTTTGATAAGTTCCTTTTGATTTCTTTTCCCTGATTACCTTCTCAGGCATCTCTTCCTTCTTGTGTCTGGATGTCAAATTTTCTATTCAATTCTGGTTTTTTCCTCAAGAATGCTTGAAAGTCCTCTATTCCACTGAATGACCATATTTTCCCCTGAAACAAAATACTCAGTTTTGCTGGGTAGGTGACCCTTGGGTTCATTCCCAGTTCTTTTGCCCTCTGGAATATCATATTCCATGCCCTTCGATCCCTCAGTGTAGAAGCTGCCAGGTCCTGGGCTATTCTGATTGTGTTTCCACAATATTGAAATTGTTTCTTCCTGGCTGCTTGTAGTATTTTCTCCTTGATCTGGGGATTCTGGAACCTGGCTATAATATTCCTGGGAGTTTTCTTTTTGGGATCTTTTTTAGGAGGTGATTGGTGGATTCTTTCAACCTCTATTTTGCCCTCTGGATCTAAAACATCAGGGCAGTTTTCCTTGAGAATTTCTTGAAGGGTGATTTCTAGGTTCTTTCTTTGATCATGGCTTTCAGGTAGTCCAATAATTTTTAAATTGTCTCTCCTGGATCTATTTTCCAGGTCAGTGGTTTTTCCCATGAGATATTTCACATTGCCTTCTAATCTTTCATTTGTTTGGATCTGCTTAACAGCATCTTGATTTCTCATAAAGTCATTAGCTTCCATTTGCTCCAGTCTAACTCTGAAGGAATGAATCTCCTCGGTGAACTTTTGAGATTCTTTTTCCATCTGACAAATTCGACTTTTTAAGGCATTCTTCTCCTCATTGCCCTTTTGGGCCTCCTTTGCCATTTGAGTTAGTCTATTTTTTAAGGTGCTGTTTTCCTCAGTCAGGCTGTTGACCCTCATTTCATACTTTTCCTGCATCCTTTCCATTTCTCTTTCCAATTTTTCCTCCACTTCTCTTATTTGATTTTTAAAGTCCTTCTTAAGGTCCTCTATGGCCTGCAACCCGCTCATGTTTTCCCCTGGGGCTTTTGGAGCAGGACTTCTGACCTCACAGTCCTTTTCCCGCTCTATGCCCCCAAAATAGGAGTCTAGGGTTGCATTTTTCTGTTTCCTTTGCCTTGGCATGTTGCCACTTAATTACTTGACTTTTGGGCTTGTTGTCACACTATGGCTTTAAGGCCAGATAGAGGAATTTTCATCCGGAATGTGTGGGGGGCAACTTCCTTTTCTGGCAAGCTGTAAATCCACCCACAACTTCCACCCTAGATCACAATCCAGATCCAGGGAGGTTAAGCAGGAGCAATTGCCCCCCAAGACTGATCACTGGATCTCCCTACGATTTGCAGCCTGGGCGCTGGAGCTGCCTCTGAAAACTACAAAATGGCATGTTTCCTCAGTGGCTTCTAGCCCCCAGGGGAGGGAGCCGATGCATTCCCTAAATACAGGTCCCAAAGTCCATAGGACACTAACCTATTACTTTGTCCTAGGCATGTCTATGTTGATAATTCTGGAGTCACCACAGCTCCTGGTGTTCTGCTGGCCCTGCCGCCCTGGGGCTAAAACCTTGGCTCACAGGGACCTGGGCTCGGCTTGGCTCCTGTGCTCTGCGTGCTGTGCGCTGCCAGGTCCCAGACCACTGTGCTGGTCCTTTCTGCAGGGCTGCTGGGCTGTCCTCAGCGGAAGGTTAGCTTCTCTGTGTCGTTCTGTGGGTGCTGGGGCTCCAGAAGTTGTTCAGAGTCCCCTTTTACATAGTTTGGGGTGAATCTGGGGAATAGAGTTTTGAATGTGCAACCTTTAGAACCCCAAAGTATGTCAGTTTCCATTTTTAATCCTGGCTATAACAGTTCTCCTCTCTACTCAATTTTGTTTTTTGCAACTACTGCTTGAAGTATAAGAGGGAATTTCTCTCTCTCTCTCCTTTCCTCCCCCTTTCCCTCCCTCTCTCCCTCCCCCTCCTTTTTCTGGCCTTTCTTGTTCTCTCACTCTCTTTCTTTCTCTAGTTCCTGCCATTCTTCATGGTGTTCCCTCTTGGTCCACTGGTCTCTCAGGCAGGTGAGAAGAGTCTTAAGACATTTTTTTAATTAGTCCTGTCCTGATTTTTGGTCCCTGTTTCTTTCACTCTTTCCATTTCTTCTCTTTTTCATCTTCTTCAGTTATTCATTTTCCAGCCCTACTCTCTGTTCTGTTTACATTTCATCAGGCAGAGAAAACAAATTTGCTTTCCTTAATTACTCAAATGGGAGAGGGACAGAGAATGGGAAGGGGAAAATATTCTGGCACTTTGACAACACAGAATACTCAACAGGATTTTAACTTGTTTCAAGACAAAAGGTAATGAAGTGATTTCTCTTGATCTCAGTGGAGTTTCCTTGGGTTTGTGGGGGTGGGTGGAGATAGAGATATCCCAAAAGGATAGAAACCACAACCAGGGAAAGAAGTTATTCAATAAGAACGAAAGCCCTAATTTCTGTGCAATTCATTCCCAATCCATCCTTCATGAATGTTTTTCTCATCTACCTCCCAAGCAGACAATGTCCAGGTCAAAAGGTGAACAATCCTCTGCAGAATGTGAAGAAAACTGTGGTCTAGGGCAGAAAACTCACAAAACTAAACAGTTTGGATCTGAAGCCAAATGACCTGTGTTCAAACAAGCTACTTGCCCTTTCGTGAGCCTCAGTTTCCTCTCTTGAAAAATCTCCAAGTTCCCTCCAAGCCAGCCTGGCTCTGGGGAAAAGAGGTCTCACCCTTATTGCTTGGGTATGCAAGCCCCATGTAACATTGCCCCTGGAGACCATCCTGTCCTGAGATGCTCTGAAGGGGCCAGTGCTGGGGCTGAAGCCTCTGCACAGATTTGTGCATAATTCTCAGAATTCACAGACTGAATCTGTGGACTCTGGCAGACCTAAGTGCACAATGTTATCAGGTAGCTTGGGAATGCCTATTGAAACAGTGTTTCTAGTGTCCTCAGGTTATGTTAGTTTCTCTATATAATTCATGATAACAATAATAATAATAATAATAAAGTTTACAATTGTATGGTGCTTTACAATTTAATAAGGATGACTCTCTCTCTCTCTCTCTCTCTCTCACACACACACACACACACACACACACACACACACACACACACATATATAGCACAAACTATAGTTTGCAAAACTTTATCCACCATTTGCTCTTCAGGACAACCCTGTGATGTAAATATTATTCTCCCATTTTACAGATAAAGAAACTGAGCTTACAGAGGCTATGTGAATGGCACACCATCACACACAGTGAACACTAGAGGAACACAAGAGGAAGAGACCTTTTATGATCCCTGCTCCACTAATCATGCCCTATCATTATTATATTTGGATTTAAAAAGTGATTTCCTCACAGCAATATAACTATAACTATATATATATAAACATATATATATATAAACTACATATATTATATAACTGTAATATATGTTTAAAACTATATATGTATTATTGTACCCATTTTATTTCTTTATTAGAACTATGATTTCATCACTATTGACATTCCATCCATCTATAGAGTTTGAATCCATGTTTTCTCTTTTGAGATTCTCATCCATGTTTTCCTATAGGTCATTCTCAGGGGAGCTGTCTAAAATACTAGAGATCTCATTCAAATCTTGTTTTGTAATTTAATTTTTATTTTTTTCCTCAATTACATGTAAACAGGAATTTTTTTTAACATTTGTCTTTTAAAATTTTGAGTTCCAAATTCTCTCCTTCTCTGACACCCCTCCCTCCACCTTGAGAAGGTGAACAAATTGATATAGATTATACTTGTGCAGTCATGCAAAACATTTCCATGTTAGCCATGTTACAAAAGAAAACATAGAACCCCCCGCCAAAATAAAAAAATGAAAATATGCTGCAATCTGTATTCAGACTCCACTAGTTCTTTCTCTGGAGAAGGATAGCACTTTTCATCTTAAGTCTTTCAGAATTGTCTTGGATCATTGTATTTCTGAGAAAAAGCTATCATTCACAGTTGATATAATATTGTTATTACTATGTACAATGTTGTCCTGGTTCTGCTTACTTTGCTTTACATCAGTTCCTGTAAATCTTTTCAGGTATTTGAAAGTATCATTTCTTATAACATGATAACATTTCATCACAATCATTTACCACAATCACTCTCCAATTGTCTCATCTATATTTTACTACTATTATTTTTACTCATCCATTTTCTCTGTGATACACTTTATACCGAGGGGTATTTTGGAAAATGTTTAACACAAATGACTATCCAAGAAATGCATGTGGAGCACACTTTTAAATTTTATCTGCATTATTAACATTTTCTCCATCACTTTCTTAAATCTATACTATCAGCAAAAAAAAAAAATCAATCCCTAATTCGCAGCATTTGCTAATATTTGAGATGTAAAAGCTAAAACTGAAAATAGAAAAATTAGCTTTCATGATCCAATATAAGCTGACTCTTACTTGCCCCTCCTTACACTACCTCTTATATACAGAGAATAATTTGTGATGAAAAGAACATGTTTATAGCTACCGTGCCATCCACCAGTTTGATTCTTAAGAGTCTATAAAGTTTAGAACCTGTACCCAAACAGCCTCACTAGGAAATAATTGCAATGAAGAAAATCATCTTCCATGCCATTAAGCCACTTGAGATCACTAAAAGGATTGTTCATTTTCACAAATGCAAACTAGTCTGCTATCTTCCTCTGTTTAATAATGAATCCCCAAATTCATCATCCATTTTTAGAGCCTGTCCCGATTTTCTGTATGGATGGACCAATTCAATGGACTGACCATCTAACTGCATTTCATAATATAGGCTGAAGAAGTCTAAGTAGACTAGGTTTCTTCCTTAAAATAAGAACTCTTATAAGTTCCATCCATAAGTTCAACCATTAAATTCTAAATGGATCTTACCAGTTCTTGTTTCCATCCTGAAAAAAAAAATCAGTTGACTCAATTGATCAAAATTCCATCTCAATGACTCTCTTCCAAAAAGGAGTGTCATTTATACCTTTTAAAATTATACAAGATTCCTTCATAAATGCATAACCTATTGAGTATTCAAGATTTGTGTATTCCAAGTTGTCAGGGCTCTGCTTATGCTAATTTTGTCAATTTAAAAAGAGCTCCAGATCTCTTCATGGAAGCTCCAATGTTCAAGAGCTTTTCAGATCAGTCTATTCTGGAAAAACTGACTAACTCTTGAAGAGACTAAAACATGTTTTGGCATGTCAACAAAAGACAACCTTGGTAGATATGTCACAAATTGGGACATGTTCTCTCCATAGTCTTAATTTTTCACATTATATTTAGTTGACTACTCTGTGACCATGATGCAAATGGATTTTTAAAATGAATAACAGACATTTTCCAATCATTTAATTTTCCTACCTAGATTGTTAAGGTGTTTTATTTTTAGTAATGAATTTCATTGATGATGCCCTACAATTTGACATAATGTTCTACAACTTGATATGATCAGTACAATATCATCTGCAAACAGTAATGTCTAGAGGAGATTGTCATATATCTCTTCCCTTTGAACTCTGCAGAGGGCATTGTTAAGAAAATGACTCTTACTTTGAGCAAGCATATATCTCCCTGTTTTAATCCTCACTTGATGTTAATAACTAGATGGTCCTTGAAGGAAGTTATCCATGGAATATTCATTTATAAAAGAATCTTGCATAATTTAACAGGTATATGTGAGATTCCTTGTTGGAGGAGAGCCAGTAAGGTGGATTTTTTATTTTATTGAGTTATTATTTTTTCTATCCAACAAGCAGCAAGCATGAATAATCTTTATCATTCTACCATATTTCTGTAAAGATGTGATATATGGTAAAGAATCATTTATAAAAATGATTCTTTTTTTGAGTCCCAAATTCCCTCCCTTCCCCCAGCCCTTCTTCTACCCACCAAGAAAAACAATACGATACAGTAATATATGTGAAGTCACACAAAACATATCATCATATTTACTATACTGCAAAAAAAAAGAAAGAATGAAAAGGAAAAAAAATCCTTCAATATGCACTCAGTTTATAAGTTCTTTCTTTGGATGTAGATAGCATTTTTATGAAAATGTTTCCAAGGTTGTGGAATTCCAATATATGTATTTGCTCAGTGTGTATTTGCTTTGGTTCAACCATTCTTATTGACTTTGTTTTCTTAAGTGACCTTTCTATTTGAATAATACATGGAGTTCTGAGGTGTGATGGTTCTAGAATTTTGCCAAAAATTAAAATCTTAAAGAAATATGGCATCCTTTTATAGCAACAGTCTTAGTTAGTCTATGGTTTGCACACTTTATATTATTAGTCATTTTTTTAAAGATTATAACATTTGCTTATCTCCAAAGCTCTAATTTTTCATGATCTTTCAATGAATGATGAAAGATTAATTACTCAGCAATCTGATTTTTTGATTACCTGAGGATATAATTTTTCTGGGCCAGGTCACCTGAATTCAATAAGGCTGGGTACTGTTATTGTTATTGTTAAGATATTATTTTACTTATCCATATCATGTCTATCAGTTCTCCACTTCTCATATATTTATTTTTATCTTAGTTCTGACTGTCCTGTTCCAAAGATAATTCCCTTGGCAGAGAAAATAGAAACACAGTAAGATTTGGACAAACCTTGTCTCTCTGTGTTGCCCATTTTCATTGTTCCATTCACCTTTTGCTGTGATCCTATTGCTTCCTTGACCCTCCCATGTTCTCTTATACCTTTAAAACAATCTTTTTTTTTTCTACTTAGCTTTCCTCACCAGGATAAGTTCATTTGGATCTTTAGTATTCTTGACACTATCCTGGAAAAAACTCTTCCATGCTTCTGCAGTCATCCTTCATTACCCATTCCTGGTTCTATTTTCTAAACATCAAAGCTAGTTTTCGAGTTTCCTGGGTGTGCACATCACCATCTGTAGACAATTCCTTTTCTTCCTTCTTTATCTCCAATTAAATCTTTGTGGAAAAATATTTTCTGTTCATGGCAGAAAACCTGAGGACTGATTGCTGGAGAAGTCCTATAAAATCAAAATGTTATTCTATCTCCTTTAACACATTAATTAATACATTGAAAGTTCCCCTCCTTGACCTTTCTTTTTTTTGTATTGTGGAGAATCCTAACTCAGTGCTAATTTGAGGGATATGTGGCAAACTGTTTCTTGCCTAGTCACTTTCCAAACACAACTCTTCAGTTGACAGATGGTGGCCACCCACAACTGGAACACCACTGTTCAGTCCCAAGTGATTGTGTACTGTCCCACAATTGATAGCTGGCAAGTGAGGAGTGTCTAAATCAATTGCAAATTCTAGGAACAAGAAGTCCAGGTTGGACCCTAATTATACATCAATGGGCATATGGCATATGGCATAAGGACTGGTGAGGAAGCATACTACCTCAAGTCTAAGAAACACAAAGAAGTATTTCTCTTCTTTTCTCCAGATGTCTAAACACTGTTTTGGTGTCTTTTTGCCTCAACCCAGTTTTAAGGCTCTGTTATGTAACCCTAAACATGACCTGGTGATCATCAATTTTGAAATCCTTGTTCAAGCCTTTGTAATAGTGTGAAGGAATGGGAGTAAGAACATAGATACCCTAACATCTGAAACAGATCTCCATATATATGGAGAGAGAGAGAGAGAGAGAGAGAGAGAGAGAGAGAGAGAGAGAGATTCTAAATACTCTAAAATAGGAGTTTATGATAAATTGTAGGGAGTGTATGAACTTAGAAGAACACAAAAAAATTGCATCTTTATTTCAATGTTGCTAGTTTCTCTTGTAATCCTTGGTATTTTATTTTATGCATTAAAAAATCTTTATTTTAGGGGCAGCTAGGTGGCACAATGAGTAAGAGTGTCAGCCCCAGAGTCGGGATGGCCCAGGATTGATTCTGGCCTCAGAAAGTGAGCACCCAGACATAAATAATGACTGGCCATGTAACCTTGAGCAAGTTACTAAACCCCAATTGCTTTTAAAAAAAGAAAGAAATATTGGATGTTTAATGATCCAACCCACAGAGGTGTTGGTATGTGACAAAGAAGCATTTGGTGACATTTTCAATAGAATGTAAGCTGCTTGGGTTTTTTCCATTCGTACCTTTGTATCTCTTGTGACTAGCATAGTTAGAGCTTAATAAATACTTGAGTTGAACTGATAAAAAGTCTCATTCACTTTGACCTTGATAGAGTTTGGAGGAATTGAAAATGTCTGGTGAGAACCTAGGCAGTCAATCATGAACAACTCTCCTGAGGACTGCTGCTGTGAATAACTTTAAGGAGCTAATCACATAGTATAGTAAACTCTCTATTTACTCAGCAATAGATTAAAGCAAAACATTCAAGAAACTAAAGCACAACATTCACAACAATATAACATAATAAGTTATTGTTAAGGTGGTCACATAGTCTTAAACAAAACATATTCAGTAAGTCACAATCTCCTCAATCAATATAAAGTATCCATCTAAAGTCTTCTTTCATATTGATTGGAGACTGGCTTCCAACCATCCTTAAGCCAATCAACTTAAAGTGTAGTGGAAAGTACAAAGGCCATCATCCCCTAGGTCACAGCAAGTTATAATATCATAAGTTAACAATGAGTACCCAAGTAAAGTCTCCTTTCATCTTTGACTTCCAAACTCCTTGGCTCCTCTTCCACACTTCCAGCTCTTGCTTGAATTCACTTCACTGTTGCTCAGATTCACAGGTAGGCAGCTCTCCCAGCTCTTACATGGATTCACCCAACTGTTGCCTGGTTTCACAGGTAGGCAGATATCTCCACTCCTATTCCATATCAAGCTCATGGGGTCTGCCCCACCCCAAGTTCTTCACAGTTTCTGTTTCTAGGAAAACAAAGCTCAACAGGGTTACAACAATATTTACACACATTGCTGACACTATCATCTCAATTCACTTTCTGTCTGAGAAATCAACACAAATCAACAGACAGAATGCTTCTGTCTGACAAAGTAACACCAACACAGAACAACAGATAGAACAACAGATAGAGTTCCGGCATCACAAACATTCTCTCTTTTAACTCTGCTTTGTCCAGGCTTGTGCTTGAGCTTTTATCTGCTTTGCTCCTTCTTGTTCCACCCTTCCTGTTCTGCTCTTTCAGCAAGTTCTTCCCACCATGGGCTCCATGTGATAACTTTAGACCTATTAAGAAGGGGAAGATCTCCAAACTCTCTTAGGTCTATTAAGGGCAACACAAAGTATACTCTTTACCATAAAGACATGACACAATCAAAGGCACTTGACTAACTGAAAGAAGCAGCAAAGTACTACTTTGCTTGCAATTACAGGTAGTGCCACCCATCCAGAGCTTAGGAAGAGTTGGAGAAAACGAGAAGTAACTTTTTTTTTCTGATAAAGTTTGTGCACATTGTAGAAGAAGCAGCTTCCTTCTACCAAGCCTCATTCTTCTGGGTCACCTCCTTGTACTGCTCTGAGTCCTGCTCTGTTAATTTCTTTTACTTAATGACCAGTTTAATTTTTGCCACCTATTTCTCAACTCCTATTACATGACAAAATACATTTTATTTAAATAAATAGATTTCTGCAAAGAGATTTTAAAAGAGGAACACCTTGGAGCCCCAGCTTGGTCCATGACTGCAATTATATTCTCTGGTTTTAGAAACAGGCTTATTTCAAATAGTAGTTCTAAGAGAGGCAGAATTAGAGAATTAATTGCTGGGGGCTTTTTCTCACACCCTGGTTCATGCTGTAATGATCTGAGCCCATCAAGTGTGTAGGAGTATCACCCAGAAGCTAGTTTTAGCATCAGAATATACATAACCCTTTTTTCTTGACATGTCCTAGTGCTCTGGCAAATGACTAGAAGGATCTATAAAACTCAGTTGATTTTTTCTTTCTTTTGAGAAGCAGGCTCTTTGTCCACAGATACATTTAAAATAGCAAAGCAACATATACATGCCTCAAGTAAAGAAATGGAGAGTTTCTCTTGGCTGAAACTAAAGAATTCAAAGCAAGCATTAAACCAAAGAAAATCTCTGTGCAGAACTATGTGAAAATAAAGATATAAAATGCAGGGCACCCTTTTCCTTTAAAGGAAAGATCAAGTAAGTTTGGTATGAAGTTTCTCTCCTAAGTATTTTGATTTAGGCATCTGTAAAACACATCATCAAGGACATATGTGATGAGGAAAGGAATCGGACTAATCACATGGCAAGAATAAAACACACAGGAAGAGTCAATTTTGCATTGTTATCTGTGAAGTATTAAAAGAACATGAAGCAAAAAAAAAAAATCCCCAGTAGATAAGTATATGAACAAAGATTTCTCAGAATTGCAAACTATTAACAACTGTATGAGAGAATGCCTGAAAACCATTAATTACAAAAAGAAATGCAAATAATAAGAACTCTCAGGTTTTATCTCACACACTGAAAACAGGTAAAGATGACAGAAGATGAGCATTGTCAGTGCTGGAGGGGTTATGAGAAAATCAGTGTATTACTATATTGTTGGTGGATCTGTGAACCAATGCAACCATATTTGAATGCAATTTGGAAATATTGTAAATAAAGTGAATATAAATAAATAATTATAAATATAAATAAAATAAAGTGTCTTTACCCTGTGACCTGGAGATTACTTTAAAAAGCTTATGTCCTAAGTATGTCACAAATTTTTTAAAAAGTAGTTCTCATGAACACCAAAATAATTATAGTAGCATTTTTTGATAGCAAAAAAAATGGAAACAAAGTAGATGCCCATCAGTCAGGGAATAGCTGCTAGACAAATTGTGGCATATGGATGGATTAGGATATTGCTATGCTATAAGAAATGATATGGAGATTAGGAATTGAGGGGATTCTTAGCAACTAGGGAATGAGTAAATTGTGGTATACAATTGTGAGAATACTATTATACTATAAGAAATGATGAGCAGGTTGTTTGCAGAGAAACCTGGGAAGATTTTTATGAACTGTTGCAATGTGAAATGAGCAGAACCAGAAAAAACATTGTATAGAGTAGTAGCAACATTGTATAAGCAATTGTGAAAGACTTAGCTATTTTGATCAATGTAATGATCCAAGACAATTCTGAAAGACTTATGATAAAAAACGTTATCCATATCCAGAGAAAGAATTGATGGAATCTGAATGAAGATCCAAGAATACTTTTTTTTTTAATTATCATTATTTTTCTTGGGTTTGTTTTTTTTTTTTTTTTGGTCTGCATTTTCTTTCACAACATGGCTGATATGAAAATATGTTTTGCATGACCACACGAGTATAATCTATGTCAAATTGTTTACCTTCTCAAGAGAGAAGGAAAGGATAGAATTTGGAACTCAAAATTTATTTTAAAAATGTAAAAATTGTTTTTACATGCAATTGGAAAAACTGAAAAATTTTAATCATAAAAATAAAATTTTTGCAATGATATTCATTAGTTGGAAAAAGAAATGATGTGGGAAATGAATACAAAAAACATGGAAATCTCTACATGGATTGATACAAAGTAAAATAGACATAACTAAGAGAAAGGATATACAATGACTGCACAATTTCAAGAAAAAGGACAATCACATTTAAAAAATCAAAAATAAATGCTTCAAACATATAAAGAACAAGCATGACTTGAAAGAAAAAAAATATGTATGAGAAAATCCTTACACTCCACTACTTTGCCCAGGCAGGAGCTCCTTAATTTGTTCATCAGACAAATTTTCAGACTTTTTCAATGTATTGATGAGTTATGCTGTTTTTCCCTCTTCTTTAAAAAACCTTACTATTTGTTATATGAGAAAGCTCCAGGGAAAAGAATGGGGAAGAGCACTGGGGGAAAAATAATGGTGGTAAAAGCAAAAGCCATCAATAAAAACTTATTTAAAGCAAATTTTTAAAAATCAGAAGCTTCCTTCCAGACTTTTAGTATATATCAAAGGCAGGATTTGAACAAAGGTCTTCTTGACTCCAAACCCACCCTCTATCCATTAAGCATCTCACAATAAATAGTGTTCTTTGCAAATGATAGTCTAGTACTTTGAAAATATGCCTTCTATTTCTGTACATACTTATATTTAAATATAAAAAGCCAAAGGATATGAATAGGCAGTTTTCAAAAGAAGAAATTCAAGCTATCAACAACCCTATGGGGGAAAATATTCCAAATCTCTCATGGTCTCATGAGATCATAGACAGAGGTGAGAGTGATCTTAGAGTCCATCTAGTCTAATCTATTCATTTTATAGACTAAGAAACTGATACCTAGAGAGGTTCAATGGTTTGCCCATAGTCACACAGATGGTTTTCTTTTTCCCTTTCATTATTCACTAAATGTTATTTAGTGAACCAGTGTATCAAGGGCAAGGTATTATTAAAAGCCCTGGATATGGTTTAGATTCCTACTCCAATATCTGAGTTCAAAATGAAAGATATTTAGAAAAATGTTTTAGGATAGATTTTTCCATAGGGTTTTCTTTTTATTCCTGTGGGAAAAAAAGAGAGAAACTGAGTATTATAGGGAATTCTGTTTTCTCTGGAGAAAGATGTTAAAAAAGAAACTCAAGGTAAAGCATTACAGTATTATTCTGAGAACACTAAAATCCTGGAGCACAGGATCCAGAGAATTCAGGCCAGCTGATCTAGGCCCTTGTTGCAAATGCCAAAGAATACATCCAAACTCTCTATGGATGTTCAGTATTTGACTATTATTTGCAATTGTATGCCTTATTTCTAGACAAAGTTGCATTTTTTATTGATGGTATTTAGGTAAGGTGATATTGTAGGGTTTTTTGTTGTTGTTTGTTTTAGAAATGAAGCTATCAATTTATAGAAGAGGTTTTACTTTCCAAATTATTTCATTATAATTTATTTTTGCTGTCACTGCTAAACCTCTTATTTAGTGAAATGGCTTCCGAAGGGCTCCTGAGGTTAACACAGTTTTCTAGGCAATGATTAACTGAAATCTTCTTGTCACAGAATCAACTTTCACAGAAGCTTTCATACCAAGAAGAAGACTCCTACCAAAGGATTTCAGCCGGTGAGGTAACATCATATGCCCCTTGCAATCGGTTTCTTTATTGCTGATAAGCCAAAACTCCCCTACCAAAAATAATAAAAATAGTAACAACATAACATAAAACCAAAGACTCCTTAGTCCATTCTATGATGCTGAATTATTTCCACTTTAAAACTGTTGTCCTATTCCCAGATGCTTAGCTAGAAGCTGGAGTATCTGATCCACAAGCAAATGGATTTTCATTGTGCAGAAATGTATACTTATTAACATCTGGATGGAAGCGAGAGAGCCCAGAAAGCATGATGTTCCATCCCTGCTGACAGGTTAAGTCTGTTGGCTACTGCTATCACTGTTCTTCACAGTTTTCAGGGCCTTAGTTTACATATACAAAGAAAATAAATCCATCATTCAAATTATTTATATTGCTAAATTATTTACACTTTGAGGCATCTACCATATCTTCAATGTGTTTAAGCCTTCCACCAGGGTAGATTGCAATGCTTCTATAGCCTTCTATTCCTGTATGATTCTTGTTCATGTATTCCCATAGATTCTCCATGGAGGATTCATTCAACATGCTGGAGGGCTGCTACTTTTAATCTTTGGGGCACCCATATAACACATAGATTCCCATATAACACATAGATTCGCACTCTTATCCTTTTTTATAGTCAATAATGTGTTGTATTCCTTTTCTTGCATGTAAGTCATCATTAATAACATGTTTCAGACTACTCAGGTTTATCATACATATTTTTATTGCCTTTTAGGTTAATCATAATTTTGATAGTTTCAAAATAATAATTTTCTCTAACAGAATATTAGTGTTAAAGATAGATGATTTTTACAGAAAAGAGATTAGTAGGTGGTTAGAATTAGAGAGCCAGTGGGCCAAAGTGAATGAATTATTTATGCTCATACAGCTTCCAGGATGAGGAGGTCCCAAAAGGAAACAAGAGGTTGAAAAAAGATCTTGACAAATTAGAATGTTGGGCCAAATGAAATAAGAAGATAGATATTTAATAGGAATAAATGTATAGTCTTACACCTTGGATAAAAAGAAATCATAATCAAGTATATAAGATTGGTGAGCCATGGCTAAATGGATATTTTTTTTAAAAGGAGATACAAAAGCTCACTGAATAAATGGATTTTTTGAAAGGGATCTGGAAGATTTCACAGACTTCAAGAGCAGCATGAGATTGAATGCAGTCTGGCTGCCAAAAAGGCTAATCTGAACTTTGGCTGCTTTCGGAGAGGCATAGGATACTAGAACGAGGGGGCCCTATATTCTTGCTCTACTTGGTATTGGCCGGATCATGTCTGGAGTGTGTTCATTTCTGAGGGCCTCATTCTGGAAAGGACGGTCAGATGAGGACAACCTGGGTGAGGTCACTTCATAAAAGGGCAGGTTAAAGAAAACGGGGGTGTTATGCCTGAAGAAATAATGGGGAAGATATGATAGTCATACTCAAGTATTTGAAGGGCTTTCATGTAAATAAGGGTTTCTACTTAGAACTCACTGTAGAGGGCAGAACTAGAAGCAAGGTAAAAGTTGACAATAAGGATATTTAGACAATGTAAAAGAAAGGTTTCCTATGAATTAGAGACATCCAAAAGTGAAAGGGACATTTAAAGGATGTAGTGTATAAGTCTCCCCTCCTTTCCTTTCCCCCCATTGGAGGTATTCAATCAAAGGTCTGATGATCACTTGTTTGGGGGAATTGGCTACTTTGGATTGCATTAAAAGGCCACAGGTCCCTTCCAATTGCACAATTCTCTGATTATGTAATTGGTCCCTTGAAGGGACTTAATGGATGCTTGTTGATTGTTGTTGTTTGTACTTTGTTGTGGAAAGTGGCCAATGATATCAAATGAGAGATCAAGTGGGGCAATGTGAATGAGTTATTGATATGGAAGGAACTATATGAAGATGAGGAGCCCTCACACAGAAAATAATTTGCAAGCAAAGATGTGTATCTGATATCAGGCTTTGAAAGGGAAATAGGCAGGAAGAAGAGGATCAGGATGGCAAATTGGGTTGAAAGGTCCTATGGTGGCAGTTGAAATGTAGAAACTTGCTTTGGAATAACGTTCATGTATAAATAGGTATGGGCAGAGAGGCCCTGCAGTGGGTAGAGTGCTGGGCCTGGAGTCAGAAAGACTTGACTTCAAATTTGGCTTCAGATACCTCCTACCTGTGTGACCTTGGGTAAGTCACTTAGCCCTGTTTGCCTTAGTTTTCTCATCTGTAAAATGAGCTGGAGGAGGAAATAGCTAGCCATTTCAGTATCTTTGCCAAGAAAACCCCAAAAGTGATCACAAAGAGTCAAGCATGATTGAAAAATGACTGAAAATATAAGGAGATGGATATTCATAACTATTATGAAATGATATTAAAAGTTGGAGCCACGGGGAGGCTAGGTGGTGCAGTGAATAGAATACTAGTCCTGGAGTCACGAGGACCTGAGTTCAAATCCAGCCTCAGACATTTAACACAAAAAACTTAGCCATGTGACCTTGGGCAAGTCACTTAACTCCAACTGCCCTACCTTCATCCTCCATAAATAAATAATTAAATAAATAAATAAAATAAATGAATGAATGAATGAATGAATGAATAGATAGATGAATAAATAAATAAATAAATAAATAAATAAATAAATAAATAAATAAGTAAGCAAGTAAATAAATAAATAAATAAATAAATAAATAAATAAATAAAAGTTGGAGCCAGAAGGATATGGAATATGTCAAGGGATGTGATGTGAACATGGGGTTAGGGAAAGGATAGATTAATAGTAATAATATTAATAATAATGGTTGACATTCATTTGTTACTTACCTGTGTTATAT
Organism: Gymnobelideus leadbeateri; assembly: GCA_011680675.1. Lineage (NCBI taxonomy): Eukaryota > Metazoa > Chordata > Mammalia > Diprotodontia > Petauridae > Gymnobelideus > Gymnobelideus leadbeateri. Next base: position 75,579 of record WOXC01005757.1, read on the forward strand.
CATTTGGTGACATAAGGCTCTGTGAAATTAAGGACTTTGAATTGTTGGCTGGAATTTATGGTTCCCAGCTATGGCCTTGGTTGTGTCAGATCATTTAATGAATAAACCTGCATCATACTTAAATAACTATCTTCTTCCTGACTGAGTAATTTCTTGGATCCCAGGCCATCATGGCAAAAGGAGCAGGGACGAAAAGGATTATTGGAAACATCCTCAATTTGATATGGTGCCCCTGGACTCAACTATCATCTCTTTGTAGATGACACCCAGATTTAGGTATAGAGCCATGATCTCTCTCCAGAACCCTATTCCTGCATTACAACTTTTGGCTATCTAAAACTTGATGCCTGTTAAGTGCTTCAGATACAACAATATCCAAAATAAAATGTCTCTTCTCTCCTAATAAACCTTACTTCCCTATCACTATACCCATAGTCTTCTGGATGTTGAAATATGCAGTGGCATAGACTTTCATCATAGAAGTGTTCACTACCTTGAAGATGGACAGGTACTTTTAGGGAACCATTGCCCTGATAGAGATGAGATTGATGAGATTCTAGAACCACAGAGGAAGAAAGTGGGAATGTGGCTCTATAGTTGCTGATGTCTTCTCAATTACTTTTTTTTCTGTAAAATTAAGTTTTATCCCTGCCTTTTGTTTCTACAGCCCTGTTATTTCTAGAAATATTTATTTCCTACAAAAAATTCTTTTGTACAAATTAAACTTTCTCTGGTAATAAAAATAAAACCAACCAAACAACAACAGTTAAACAAGAACCAAGAACGCTTTGTCCAGTTAATGAGTCTGACAATGTACCTAGCATTCCATCCTAACAGGCTTCTGTTTCTCTGCTGGGAAGAGGTAGGGATATCTCATGGTCTCTTAACTGAGGCCATTATTGGACTTTTTCAGTTGCTCAGTTCTAGGTTTTCTTTCTTATATACATTTTGTATTTATGAATATTGTTCTTTTGCTTCTGTTTTTTTAGCTCTGTATCAGTTCATACAATTCTTCCCTTGTTTCCTGATTTCCTCATATTTACCATTTCTTACTGTATTTTTTACTATATTGTTTGACATCTGATAATAATATCCTCTCCTTACTCCTACTTTTCTCTCCATTTTCCTTTAGTTTCAAGGCCCTTAATCCATTTAGGGGGCAGTAAAATCTGTGTATTTGTATTCCCTTCTTTTGGAATCTTCTTTCTTTGAGACACTTTGAAAATTTGTATCTATGTACCTCCAAAGGGTAAGTAGGTTTCACAGTGGGTAGAGCACTGGGCTTGGAATCAGGAAGATTAGTCTTCATGAGTTCAAATCCAGTCTCAGACACTTACTTGTTGTGTGACTGTGTGACCCTAGGCAAGGCCCTTAACCCTGTTTGCCAAGTGGCAAACCACTCTAGTATCTTTGACCAGAAAACCCCAAAGGGGGTCATGAAGAGTTAGACACAACTGAAAAAACTCAACAGCAATTACAAAAGTACCTCCAAAATTTCAATGTTACTAGTATAAATTTTTCATGTATGCATTTGGTCACATCCAACTTCATCTTTTTAAGTTCTGTTGTTATTTCCTCATGTAAAATACCTTAAATTGACATGACACACCCCAAATTTGGTAGTTGCATTCTTATTGTATGAAACTAGATCACTGTGAAAATATTGGCAGGTACATTCTATTTTGCATCTGTTTGTTGTGCCTTTTGTGACTTCATCTGTGTGTTTGTTTTTTTTTTCTCCAGTCTATACAATTGCTCCTTCTCAAATGTATTTCTAGGTTCATTATACAGCTCTTACCTCTCCACCTGGCTGCTCCTCTGTTTTATAGGACATTTCTTTGATGAGTTTGCTTTTCAATTAGCCCTGATTCCTTTCTTGGTCTCTTGCTCTGTTTTTGTCTATTTTTTTATATATGTTTTCTCTTAGTGACCTCATGGGCTCCTCTGTTTCAATTATCACCTCTATGTTGATAATTTCCAAGCCCTAATCTCTCCTCTGAACTCTAATCCACATTTCCAGCTGCTATGTTACCTGCCATGCTGGCCATCTCCACCTGGATGGCTTTGCTAGTCATTCAATCAGAAAACATTTCTCAAGTATCTATGTACCAGACACTGTGCTAAGTATTTACCAATACCCAGGCTCCAAACACTTCCTGAATATCATGTATCACCTCCCTCTCTAAACCTGACCCTCATTCAAATTTCTCTATTTCTGCTGAGGGTACTAATATACTTCATTACCAAGTGTCAAAACCTGAATTACCCCTTGCCATTCACCCTCAAATCAGTCACCAAGTCATGCTTTTTCTACCTCCATAAAATTACTTGTATGCATTCCCTTTTCTCCACTCACACTGCCCCCTTTCTAGTTCAGGTCCTTATCATAATTGGTCTGGATAATTGTCGTAGTCTCTAGTTGAATTTTAATTCCTAGAGGCCAAGGATTACTTAGTTTTTTACTTTATGTTAACATCCCCTAACAATATATTTCATATAATAGGTTCATAATGAATGTTTTTCTTTCTTTTAATATTTCATTTTTAATTTACATATAAATACAATTTAATATTCATTTTAATAAGATTCTGAGTTCCAAATTTTTCGTCTTCCCTCCCCTTTCTCCTCCCAAAGACAGTAAGCAATTTGCTATAGGTTATATTCGTGTAAAGCTTATTTCCATACATAATGAATGTTTCTTAAATTGAATTGGTCCTCACCTCTCTAATCTATCTTCTACATAAGTTGTGAATATAATCTTTCTTGACCCACAGGCTTGACACCATGAAGGAGGCCAGATATACAAATAAGCAATTACAACATATATGCAGAATATTCTTAGAGTGTTGTATTTAGTTTTCCTCTGTCCCCATCCATTTCTATACTGTATAATTATCACACTGCTATGCATGTTAATCATTGCCCTGAGGGGCTAATGTCTGTTTCTGCTGCTCTCCACACTCTCATCAAATCCATCCTTGCCTTTATCCTTTCTCCTTTTCTGCCCTCCCATTTCATCTTGCCCTCTGTAGACCTCTTTGTATTGTCAGCATACTCTCCTCAATCCTAGATCTCTAAATTTTACACTCATTTCTTCTTTCAGTGCTTCCAGACACCTGGCTCTTCCCCATCCCTGGCTGCCTTGTCCTGCACTGGCTGATCCTTTTGCCTGTACCCTAAGTACGGAGAAGGGGTCTGTCTACTCTTTGCTTCCATTGACTCATCCAGAACCTTCTGCCATTTTTTATTCCACTAACATTTCTCTTTTTAGGTTCACTCTACTGATTAGTATCACCCTTTCCTTGTCCTCATAGTAGTTTACTAGGCCCTAGGTCATTCTCCTTTCTTTTTAAAGTCCAGTGCCTAGTTCAGTTAATTTCTACATCTCATTTCTTTTCTTTTTGTTTTTTCTTGGAGGGGAGAAGGCTGGGCAATTGGGGTTAAGTGACTTGTCCAAGGTCACACAGCTAGTTTTTGTGTTAAGTGTCTGAGGCCAGATTTGAACTCAAGTCCTTTTAACTCCAGGACTGGTGCTCTATTCATTGTGCCACCTAGCTACCTCCCTACATCTCATTTTTTTAAAGAAGCCTATTCACTGAATGGGCATTACCTCACTCAAAGTGAGAACCTAAAAGAAACTTAACCTAAAAGGATCAGGGTTTCCAATTGCATCTTGGGCCATCTCCAGTTGTTCTGATGACTATCTGGACACTGGCCCCAGATGTCTCTGGAGGAAAAAGTGAAGCTGATGACCTTGCACACTCCTCCCTCTCTCCAATCCAAGTCAACTGTAAGTCACGTCATCATTTCCTGATATCACAGTCCTCTTTGAGAATGAAGGACAAGCACAATTTCTACATCCCTATCAGTGCTCCCCTATTTAAAGTTTGAAAATACTTGTTGATGTTCCCTCCAACATCTTGGGCTCCCAATTCATTAAATTCCTCAACCCCATGACCTACATCTTTCTTCACATATTGGTCAAAGCAATCTCTCCTGTTTAGCTCCTGCTTGTCTAGGAGGCAGTGGGAGATATAGTGGATAGGCAGTTAGGAAGATCTGAGTTAAAATCTGGCTTCAGGTCCTTACTAGCTGTGTGACCCTGGGCAAGTCACTTAACCTCCACTGGCCTGAGTTTCTTCATCTGTGAAATGGGGATAATAATAATTCCTACCTCTCAGGATTGTTGTGAGGACTAAATAACTAAAATAATAATTATTTTCATAAGTACTTAGTGCAGGGCACAGCACACAGTGCTCTATAATTTTTATCATTTGCTTCTTCCCTGCTGATTACAAACATTATCTGAAATCCTCCATTCTTAAAACAAACCTTTATTGCTATGACAAACCCTCCAACTCTTCTAATATAACTATATAACTCTCCCTTTCTGTTTTATTGATAAGCTTTTTTCTGATAAGCAATTTATTGATAATTTGCTATTTCCAACTTACATCATCACCCACTCATTTCTCAACCTCTCCCAATGGGGGACTTCTGACACCACAGTTCACCCAAAATTTCTCTCTTTCCTCAGGAAGCTTATATTCTCCTACTGGTAGAGGCAACCTATACAGAGGGGAGCATACAATGGGGATCATAGGAGTTTGCATTTGTCTTCAACTTTAAAGGGACTTATTGTTGTTGAGTTGTTTCAGTCATGTCTGACTCTCTGTGACCCCACTTGGGGTTTCTTGGCAAAGATAATGGAGAAATTTGCCATTTCCTTCTCCATCTCATTTTACAGATGAGGAAACTGAGGCAAACTTGCCCAGGGTCACACAGAAGTAATTATCTGAGGTTGGATTTGAACTAAGGTCCTTCTGACTCCAGGTCTGGCTCTCCATCCTCTGCACCATTCAGCTGCCCTAAAGGGACTTAAAGAGTCTAAAAGAAAGAAGATCATTTAAAGTGTGGACCACATGTGCACGAAAACATGGAGATAGGAAGTAGAATGCCATGTGCAGGAAACAAGAATTAGTTCCGTTTGACTAAAATGTAGAGTGCACAGAGAGTGAATTTTCAGATGAAAATTATTATCTTTTCCTCTCCCTCTGTCCCACTTCCAAACTGGCCTATTTCACTTGTGCCACTCTCATTCTCAACTCTTTCCTTTCTCTCACTCCCTTCTTCACATTCAATAGGTTGCTGAGTCTTTTCAATTTAATCTCAACAGTATCTTTCGCCTGGATTTTCTCCAATCACATTATAAAAATTCTAGAAAGGGTCCTTGACCCTGTACCAAGTCTATTGCAAAATCCCTCTGATATTCCTATTTCCAGTTTTTTCTCTCTTTTCTAATCCAGTGGTTCTCAAAGTGTAGTGTGAGGATTCTAAGGTCCTCAAGGCCCTTCTAAGAGAGTCTGTGAGGTCAAAATTGTTTTCATAATAATATTAACATGTTTTATTTTCTAATATGGGAAATATAGATATCTATAAATCCCGTAAACAAAATTGCTTGGGGGAAGGGTCCTCAATAATTTTTAAGAGTACAAAGGAATCCTAAGACCAAAAAGTTTAATTTAAGCCATTTAATTTAAGCCGTTCTCCACACAGTTGACAAACTAATTTTCCTAAAACCTAGGACTGACAATGTTACTGTCTTACTCAGGAATATTTCTTGGCTCCCTGTTTCCTCTAGGATAAAACATACTCCCAAACCCTCCATAATCTGACTCCAATCTGTCATTCCAGCCTTGTTTCACACTATTCTCCTTCATGAATTTTACATTTCAGCCAAACTGAACTACCTCAGGATTCTATTACTTTCTCTCTATTGGAGTAGACTGTAAAATTCATCATTTTGGCACTCAGCTATCCACCTTGATCATTAGTTTAGCTGAACTGGAATAGCAGGAGTTTCAAGAACATACTTTCAAAGAATGGCTTTGCTAGAAAGGCTGTGTTCCTAAAGCTCAGGCTGGATTGCTTTCTGATGAATTCTGACCAGGCCTAAGCATGGCACAGGTTCCTAAGAGATTGTCTTTGTTGGGAGCCTCAGAGTAGTAGATGCCAGCTGCATATTTTAGTTAGGATTCTTTCATCTGGGAAGAAAACTGAATATCTGTAGGTCCCCAAAGAAGCCCAGTATTCTTTAAAGGGCTGCTTCATTTTAGGTCCTAATATCATTTATCTCTTTAGCAAGAAGACTGCTTAAAGTCACCTAAACTGCATATAGACCAACCAGCTCTATAGACTGAATGGTGGTAATTCCCAGTTAGGAAAACTTTCCCCATATCTAATCACAAGAGATACAATTGTTATTCAACTTGTGTGTTATTGTTGAACAGGAAAGAGTGTACTTACCCTAGTCATGAAGGAAGAAAAGGTACTTAAAGAGGCAATTAGAAAGAGAAACACCTGTAGGATCAGGAGACAGCAGAGGGAGATGGAGAGAATCACTCTGGGGTGGGTCACATGGATGTTGAAGGGGGTGGATCTTGAAGGAGGTGAGGAGGAGCTAGGTGATATAATTCACTCTGGTTATCAAGAGCCTAGAGTACAGAAGTACAGAACATATTTGTTTTTACAGGCAACTGATTGAATTCTTGGGCTACCTCCAGCATGTTTGTACTCTTTGCTACTCTACAAAAATAATCCTCTTATCTACTTTTTGTGTGGATTTTAGTTAGAGGTTTCACTCTCAACTGAAAAAAAAAAGTGACATAAGTCAGATTTTAGTCTTGTCTTCAGTGTCAGGAAATGAAGTATACAATAGAGTTCTCTCAGGCATTTTTTAAAAATAAGTTTTTATTGATATTTTCTGTTTCCCACATACCAGAGTATCCCATGGATACTTTTCCTTATCCCTTCCTGTGAGCCATCCTATATGATAAATAGCAGTTTTGGGAGAGAATAAAGTGCGGGGGGGGGGGGGGGAGGGGAGGATAAAGAGTCAGCACAACTGATTTATACATTTAGGAAGTCTGAAAATATATGCAGTGTATAATACCTGAGGACTTACCACCTCCAGGAAGGGGCAGGTTGGTGGGTGTCTTCTTGTGTCTGGTTTTTCTAGTATCAATTAACCTTCATAATGCTTTTACATTTACTTTTGATTTTTTGGTTCGTCATAGCTCCATTTACATTGTTATAACTACTGTGTCTATTGTTTTCTTGGCTCTGCTTACTTCACTCTGCATCAGTTCATGCAGATCTTTCAATGCTTCTCTGTATTCATCATATACATAATTCTTACAGTACAGTAATTATATTCATGTACCACAATTTGTTTAACCATACCTCATCTGATTGATATCTACTTTGTTTTCATTGGTTAGTTATCACCAAAAAAGTGCTGTCATAAATATTTTGGAGTATATGGGGTGTTTTTTCTTAAAAGCTTCCTTGGGGTATAAGACAGTAAGGGAATCTCTGGTTCAAAGAGCATGGCCGTTTTAGTCACTTCATTTGCATAACTCATTGCTTTCTAAAAGGTTTTGCCATTTCACAGCTCCATCAGGAATGTGTTAATGTGCTTCTCTTTCTGCAGTCCCCTCCAACAGTGCCGCCATTGTTTGTCATTTTTTGTTGCCACTTGGCAGGAGGTGAGGTGAAACCTTAGGGGTATTGATTTGCATTTCTCTTATTAACAGTGATTTGGAGCATTTTTTCACGTGTTTTTGTAATACTTTGCAGTTCTCCTTTTGAGAACTATTCATTCATATCATTTGACCATTTATCCATTGGTGAAATGACTATTAGTCTTATATGTAGTTATTACTTATTTATATATCTTGGCTACCAAACCCGTACTAGAGAAATCTGATAACAAAGTATTTTTCCCATTGAATAACTTTCTTTCTTATCATAGATGCCTAAATATTATCGGTGGAGAAGTTGTTCAGTTCCAAGTTCCCTCTATAAGTAGAGTGTTAGTTTCCTTCAATGACTTCAGTCTTTTTTTTAAGGTGATTTTATTGCTACTGGCTGTCTTCTCCTCCCTAATCCCACTTCCTCTTTTACATTCCTCCTTCTCCTCTTTAGCTAGCCCAGGAGTGGAAAATTAAGATCCTCAAGTGTTGCCATAGATGGCCACATGTGGCCTTGACATCACAGGGTCCTCACCCCAGTTCGTCCTTTTCCTTTGTTTTTAAATTGAAATCTTTGTGCCTTTTTCCAGAAAGGATTTCACTTACACTCCTTACCTTATTTTTCTCTTCTAGACTCTCATTTTTTTATTCAATATCCTTATATTATCCCATGTCTCTCATTTTCTCTGTGTTTTTCATGTACTCAAAGCTTCTAAAGTATCCATTCTAGGGTCTTCCCTCTAAACATTTTCTGCCACTGCCTTATAGGGTTTGCTCCTTTTCCATAATGTCTTGCTTCCAGAAAATTACCAATTATTGCAGGTGTCAGAGTGGAGACTGATCCATTGTAGGGCCCCTCCCCTCCATATCCATGATTATGTAGCCCACTGATTTATACCCCCTTTATGACCTTTTCTTCCAAATTTACCTGAAAATGTCTTCCTTGGGTCCATGATCTCTCACTTCTCCAGGTGCCAGTTCTCCCACAAGGTTCCAAGACTTGGCCCTCATTCCTAGAACTAGTAGATTTTTCAAGACCAAATCCCCCAAGCCTCATAGAGTATAAGGTCCTTATCTCCCTTCACCAATTACCTCTTTTTACTCAGAGGGGCATTTTTCAGTGGAAGCCCCTCTCACCTCCAAAGGAAAGTCTCCTTCTTGCCCTCCCCTTTTCAATATTTCTCTCTCTTCCTCCTCACTCACTCCCCAGTAGGCTCTTCTCTTTCTGAGACCATGCAGGTTAACATCTCCTCATTACTAGCCCTTGATTTGACCTTAGTGCTTACCTCATATCTCTTTATCTTCCTGTTTTCCTGCCCTTCTCCCTTTCATGTGCCCTCTCATATTGTTATGTAGTCCCACAAAAGAAACATTTACCTGGGGGGAAGATGTTGTCAGGTTCTGTCCATAATTCCCCACATCTGTTTCTTCACTGTTATGTCCAGCAGATTTCTCCCTTCACTCCCTCTCTCCTCGTCTACATTTGGAAAGAAGTCTCTAACTGCTTTCTGTGGTCACTTTGCCTGCTGCATGTATCCACTTTTCCTGCATTTCTGTAGTTAGGTGTGTTAAAGACACAAACCATCTCTTCAGTTCTATTTTTGTCTTTCTATAAATCTTTCAAAATCTTCTTTATTACTGAATATCTATCTTTTGTCCTAAATAGTTAAGCTCAGATTTTCCAGCATAGGTCACCCTGGACTGCATCCAGAGCTCCTTTGCTGTTTAGAACACATTATTCCATTCCCTCATTTTTTCTCATGGGTACAAAATTGTTGGGAGCCAAAGAGGCCTGAGCCAGGACTTCAAATAATTACCTTGATATCAGTGGACCCGAATATCAAAGACCTCTTTGAGAAGCGTTGTCAAGTTAGCTCCTGAGTTCTTTTGACATGGGTTACACTTTTGACATGGGTTAAGGATGCTGTTTGAGTTCTGAGGCCAACAGGCTCTGCCCTAAGACTTTAGTTATTCAAAACCTAAATATTTGAATTCTTAGGTGGTCAGTTCCTATGCAGATGTACCTGATGCTGCTGCTTTGGCTTCAGGTCTTGAAGCCAGCTCTCAAGAGCATCCTTTGTGATGTGACTGCATATGAAAGGCGGTAACTGACTTTTCCTAAGACTTTCTGTCACCTGGAGAACAAAAGGCCTTACTGCCATGCTACTTCCAGGATATGACAGACTAAGATAATAATAAGCATACTTGAGTCCCCTTCCTTTGTCTCATTGCTCTATAAAAACCTTGTCCTAAGAATCAATAAATGGAGTTCATCATTCTTCCTTGAACTACCCACATGGCCTGGTCATTTCCTATTCACGTCTCCGGATCATGCTAAGTGCGGGACACTGAGCAGCCAAAACAGTTTTGAGTTATACAAATGCACTTTCCTTTGTATTTGAAGGTCTTTCTCCTTATGACTTACAGAATTTGTTTCTGAATTAAACTGTTAAATTTTACCACTATATGTCTTAGAGTTTGCAGACAGGTTTTTTTCCCCCTGGAGGTGATCTGTGAATTCTTTCATTTGGAATTAAATTTTCTATGTTCAGAAGTCCTGGGCAGTTCTATTATTTCCATCATTATAATGTTAAGGGTTCTCTTGTTTTGGTCCTGTTGTGTTCTTTTGGGGAGTCTATGAGCCTTAGCTTGTCTCTGGTCATCCTATCTTCCATTTCAGCATGCTTTGTTGGCATAATGAGCATATTTTCTTCTTTATTTCTAATGTGTCTTTTGCTTTTCTTCTTTTAGGTTGTCCTTCCCTTTCTGTGTGTTTTCATTGCCAATCTATTGTTGTCTCTTTGGTTTGTTTTTGGTGAGGTTTCCTATTATAGATTCAAATTTTTCTATTCTCATTGTTTTTGTTGTGTAAGACATACATTCTGCTTTCAAAATTCTCATTTCTCTTTGAAACTCTTTAGTAACAGCATGTTGTGGTTCTGTGTCCTCAAATTCTAAGAGATTCTCTGTCTCATCAAATGTTGGATTTTTTTCTGCAATATTTATTTATAGACAACTGAAATTGTTTACTAAATCTGGAGGTCATATTTATTTCTGTTGTTACTGTTTTTTTTTTTTCTGTTGATTTCTCTGTTCATGTTCAAGGTCTTCAAGTTTTCTTCCTCCTGAAATCTTAGGTACTTTGAGTCTTTTTTCTTCCTTATCAATCACTTCCTGGTTTCTTCCCTTTAATTGTGGATTCCTTAGGGGCTGAATCTCAAATGTCTCCACCTTCTCCAACTAACTTTTGAATGGTCAAAACTGACCCCAGACTTTTTTGTTCCTCAGTTCTCTGTCCTGGTACCAGTGATTCAGACTGTTTTCCCTAGCACCAGTAGCTCAGAACTTTTCATTGCTAGTACTTCTGGATTGCTGCCCCTGGCAGGCTTTTACCCCTGAAGGGCTGTAGGTAAGCTGGTTAGCAGGGCACAAGTATATTTCCATAGCCTAAGACTGGGATCTCCATGGCACTGGAAAGAGGGAAGAGGAAGGTGGGGACAGAACCATGTTCCAGGAGCAGGCTTTAATGTAAGCCTGTGTTGTGTCCTTGCATCTGCTTGCGCAGTCTTTGCTGATTATGTGAAAGGTGGGGGAGGGGTGAGCAAGTATTAGTTCCTAGGTTGGTTGGTTGGTTGGTTTTTACCTTCTTTTAGATTCTGGTTTTCCTAGACAATGGAGACAGCTGAAGTTGCTTCATCTTTGATGCATAATTTCTGTTTTGAAGAGGTTTAAGCGTTGTGGGGATCAGAGAAAATATCTAGTCTATAATCTTATTGCTCACACGATCCAGAAGCCTCTCTTGGGTCTTTTCCAGAGTCTCCTAGGTTCCATTTTGCCATTCATACTGTCCATCATCACAAAACTTTGGGAAATTTTGGGGAAAAAAACTGGGCAAACCAATGTACCTATCTCTTTTTCTCCACTTGGTGTTCTAGAAAGCCTCCTGGGGCCCTATACTGGTGGTGGGTAGAGCCATAGTCCTGGCACTGCCACTAATTACCTCAATTCTTGCCTTTGGAAGAAGGGAAAAGAGTGCAAGATGGATAGAGTGGTTAGTAACATTGAACTTGGTATCAGAAGAACCTAGGTTTGAATCTCATCTCTGCCATTCACTAGCTATCTCATTGCAGGCAAGTCATTTTACCGCTCTTAGTCTTAGTTTCCTCACCTGTAAAATGGGTATCATGCCTATAATACCTACCTCACATAGATTTTGGGAAGCTAAAATGAGATGACATATGTGTATGTCTATACACATATACATACAGACATATTTACCTATCTATATTATTACTTTAACTTATATTGTTGATAAAAAAAAATAGGGATATGGCCTGGAGTTATGATTTCTGTAACTTAGCATCTTGGAGAGTTGCTTAAATCACTGAGAGGCTCAGTTGATTTGCCTAAGGTAGCACAGCCAGAACGTGTTAGAGGTCAAACTTGAACCCAGGTCTTTCTGTCTTTGATGCTTATTCTCCATCCATCATGCTACACTATGTCTCTAAGAGCATGACATATACAAATTTCAGTTCGAAGATGATTTTTAGAGTATCATAAATCTAGAGCTGGAAGGAATCTCAGAGGTCACCTACTCCAACCCTCTCATTTTTTCTGATGAGGAAAATGAGACATAGACAGTTAAAGTGACCACCCCAAGCTGAGCACTGAAGGCAGATTTGAAAGTTGGTCTTTTGACTCTGAGAAGAACAGATGAGACTCAGGACAACACAATTAGAAAAGTTGCTTATTCAATGAGGATTCCATATATACAATGTAATTCATGACATAAAATAGGACTCTGGTGACTCTCAGGTCAATGGAGCCAGGAGACATTCTGTTGTTGATGATGATTATTGGTTTAGTACATCCTCAGCATAATTATGGCACCTCTTTTCACCTTCAATTCTTCTCATCTAAACCAAAGGTCAGGTTAGAATGATAGCCAAGGTTCCTTCTAGTATTAATGTTCTGTGAGCCTGTCACTTGTACTTCCCTGATTTCATGGCAGTTACCTCATTCATGGCGGTACAACCACCCTTCTTTCCATTGGAGAGTCAATTCTAGCAACCTGGTGATGGAAGGCTTTTTCTCTTAGGCATTCTTCTTAAAGACCTCAATGCCCATTCATTCATCACAGTCTACATTAAGGATAACTCCAAAGATGGTGCTCATTATAAAGCCTTTTGTGAACAGTTTTAAAAATAATGCATAAAAAATTCACCCTTAATGACCTGCCAGATAGATTAATGGTAAAATTTCCTCCCATCTGTACCTATGCTTGGCAATACAGAATCATTTTAATTTTCTCACAGTTAGGATTTTTCAGAAACAAAGTGGCTACCTTATGGGCTTCCCATTACTCAAATTATTCAAGAAGTTACTGGATGTTTCCCTTTCAGAAAGGGAAAGGGAATGCTTCCCTTCCCTTCCAACCCTTCCCTTCCTTTCCCTCCCCTTCCTTCCCCTTCCCTCTCCTCCTTTCTCCTCCCCTTCCTTCCCTCCCCTTCCCTTTCTTTCCCTTCATCACACTTATTTTAGGATTGTCTTGGGTCATTATATTCCTGAGAAGATCTAGTTGATCATTGTTGATCATTGTCATAGTTGGTCATTGCACAATGTTGCTGTTACTGTGTACAATGTTCTCCTGGTTCTGTTCACTTCACTCAACTTTGGTTCACGTACATCTTTCAAGGTTTTTCTGAAATCCTCCTGTACATGATCATTTCTTATAGAACAGTAGTATTCCATTACATTCATGTACCACAACTTGTACAGCCATTCCACAATTGATGGGCATCTCCTCAATTTCTAATTCTTTACCACCACAAAAACAGCTGTTATAAATATTTTTGTACATGTGTACATCCTTTAAGTGATTATATTCTTATCCCAGGGAAACTTCTTTCCCTTAGTGGACACTCTCCTGGATCTTAGTCTCATTCTGACATCACCCCCCCCCCCAACCCCATCCCCAGAAACTGCCACACCTTCTGAAGAATAGACATCTCAAGATGTGCTTCATCTTCCACCCACTACTGGCTGTCACAGTCTGGAGGAGCTCCCACCCTTTCCCCTTGTCATAGGAAATTCAACATTTCTTAGTAACAGCTTTTTTGAAATCCAATCTTGTTTTTGGTGTATGAAAACAAAATAAAAAGCTTCACAGTTTTTGCTTATTTGCTTACTGTTGAAATTAAACGGAGCTGACCTGAGGAAAGTAAAAGCAGGCTCCAACTTCCCCTTTCCTTAAACCCTCCTTCAGGCACTAGTGCCCTTTGTTTGGTACTTCCAGTTGTTTTTAACTCTTTGTGATCCTATTGGGGGTTTTCTTAACAAAGATACAGTAGTGGTTGGCCTTTTCCTTTTCCAGTTCATTTTATAGAGTAGGAAACTGAGGCAAACAGGCTTAAGTGACTTGCTCAGGGTCACACAGCTACTAAGGGTCTGAGGCTAGATTTGAACTCAGGAAGATGTCTTGCCTAACTGCAAGTTTAGCCCTCTACCCACCGCATCCCCGAGCAGCTACCTATTAGTGCCACTGCTTTTTAAATTCCTGTACAAGTTAAAACAGGAAGACATCTAATATCAGTCATTTAAGGTTGTTCTCTGATTATACTTTAACGTGACTTATGGAAGTAAAGTTTTTATTATAATTTAAGAGATTTCAGGCATCATTCAATAGAGATTAAAAAAAATTTTTTTTGTAAATTCATCCCTAAAAGTACATTTTGTTGTTGTTGTTATTTGGGAAGTCTCTGAGTCAGGAAGAACAGTTTCTATTTCTCAATCTTTTATTTTTTAAATTTCTCTCCTTCTCACTCTTAAAAGTCATCCCAGGAGTTGGGAAATGGAGAAGCACAATCTACTCCTAGGAAAAGGGTTGGGCTCTGAACTAAAACCCCAGAATCAAAAGGCCAGGCTGAGTGGAAACAGTTTTCCAGGTCAACAAGCAAATTATTGATGTGTCAGAAGGCGTAACCATGAGTCTGATTCAAGCCATCTTGAGAGTCTGTCAGCTGTGGTCCCCAGCCATTGCTGCCTGGGGCTTATATGCCAGCATAACCAAGGACTGGGCATACTGTGTTCCTTCCAGACTTTTTTATATGCCAGAAAACCCAGAGTCAGTATGGAGAAGGGAATACAGTTGGACTTGTGAACAGAAAGACCTAGGCCTGAGTCCTCTTAGGAACTTATTAACTCTTGTGTCTCTGTTTCCACATTTATGAACAAAAGAATTGGATTAAATGATCTCTAAGGCCCCTTTCAGTTTTTACTCTATGGTCCTGTGATCCTATGAGCAAGGGACCACCACTGCATGGAGAGGATGGTCAAGGATAGTGTGGGTATAGCTTCAGGAACCCTATTTTTTATTTTTCCAATTTATTTATTTATTTTTAGTTTTTAACATTCATTTACACAAGATTTTGAGTTACAAATTTTTCTCCCCATCTTTCCTCTACCCCCACCCGAGCCCACTGAATATCCTTTTCCCTAATCTGTTCTCTCTTATGTCCTTCTTCATCCCCCACTCCAACTTTCTAATAGGGCAAGATGGATTTCTATACCCCAGTGCATCTTATTTCCCAGTTGCATGTAAAAAACAATTTTTTTAAACATGTGTTTTTAAAACTTTGAGTTCCAGATTTTTTCCCTTCTACTCTCCTCACCCATCCCCACTGGGAAGGTAAACAATTCAATATAGGTTGCACATGTGTAGTTACACAAAACATTTCCATAGTGGATATATTGTGAAAGACTTAATTATAATTCCCTCCATCCTATCCCACCCCCCACTTATTCTAATTTTTCCTTTGACCCTGTCCCTTTGCAAAAGTGTTTACTTCTAACTACCTTCTCCCCCAATCCGCCCTCCTTTCTGTCATCTCCCCTCTTATCCCTTTCCCCACTATTTTCCTGTAGGGTAAGATACCAAAATGAGCGTTTATGTTATTCCCTCATTAAGTCAAATTCAATGAAAGTAAAGTTGGCCCATTCCCTTTCACCTTCCTGCTCTTCCCCTCTATTGTAATAATTTTCTCTTGCCTCTTTTATATGAGATAATTTACCCTCATTTATCTCTCCCTTTCTCTTTCTCCCAATATATTCCTCTCTCTCACCTCTTCTTTTTATTTTTGGGGGATATCATCTCTTCATATTCAACTCATCCTGTGCCCTCTGTCTATGTATACATGTACATACATATTACGCACTCACATATATATTTATACACACATACACCCCAGGAACCCTATTTTAGGAGCTGCTTTAAGTTATAAAGGGCAGGTCTATTTGCTGAGCTTGCATAGGTCCTTTCTGTCCTCTAATACTGCCTCCACTCTGCTTCAGGGCCTCACCACTTCATTCCAAGACTATTATAATAGCCTTCATTTTCCACTCAGCTGTCAAAGTGATCTTTTTAAAGCCCAAGTCTGAAAATATCACTCTCCTATTCAATAAACTCCATTGGTTCCCTATCATCTCCAGGATCAAATACAAAACCATCTGACATCTTCATCACCTGGCCTTTTCCAACCTTCCTAATCTTCTTGCACTTTATTCCCCGCCATATGCTTATGATCCTGTAATACTGGTTATCTCCCACAGAAGCCCATCTCCCAACTCTGTATTTTTTTTTTTACTGACTGTCCCCTTGGCCTGGAATTCCCTCTCTCCTTTTCTCTGCCTCTGAGG
Source organism: Gymnobelideus leadbeateri (assembly GCA_011680675.1). NCBI lineage: Eukaryota > Metazoa > Chordata > Mammalia > Diprotodontia > Petauridae > Gymnobelideus > Gymnobelideus leadbeateri. Next base: position 91,805 of record WOXC01005757.1, read on the forward strand.
TCACACCCCATCTTAAGTGAGAGGCCTTTTTTTTAAGTATTCTCTCCCCTAACAAATGCTTGTACCTCCCTCTGACATTTTCTCCAATTTATTCTGTGTATATCTTGTTTCTATGTAGATGTTCAAATGCTCTCCCCTATTAGATTGTAAACTCTTTGAAGGCAAGAACTCTTTGTTTCCTCATTTAGACCAGCATCTGTGCATGATAAGCACTTAATGAATCCTTCCTTCTCTCTTCTCCTTTTCCTCCGCTATCTCCAAACCTAGAGATGCCAGGATTCTCACTGCACCCCTTCCCATTCATCGGGTTGTGTTTTCCTAAGGGCCGGCTTTTCCTCACTCCATTTCCTCCATGGAGATCATCGTGGTCCTCCATGAGCAGTGCCTCCCCAGCCTTCTTCCTTAGCTTTAGCTTTCTGATGCCCAACACCCCAGGGGCAAGGTAGGAAGGAACTGAACACACTGTCTGTGTAAGGCAACTTGGGTTTGAAAGAAGGAATGGACAGGAGTGGAGGGATTTTAGCCCTTGGCCCTGGGCTGCTGGCTGTGAGTTAGGTGCTTTATAAAACTCAAATCCCTAATGAAACAAATTATCATTGCTATGCATAGGATTAATATGATTACGATTACTTGTTGGGGGTATGTTTATATTAATAACACTGGGTCCAAGAGTAATTTCTAAGATACATTGTCTGATCTTAAGAACAACTTCTGGTTTTTTTGTTTGTTTGTTTTTTGCTTTTGGAGGGAAATTGGGGTTAAGCAACTTGCCCAAGGTCACACGCCTAGTTTTTTTTGTGTTAAGTGTCTGAGGTCCGATTTGAACTCAGGTCCTCCTGACTCTGGGGCCGGTGCTCTATTCACTGCACCACCTAGCTGCCCCCAACATAATTTTGTCCACAAAGTTAGCACTTAATTTGCTAGGCCTTAAAGAATGAAGTGAAAAGAGTGCTGGGCTAATGTCAGGAGTGACTTTACTTGGAATCCTGCTGCTGTCTCTTAAAAGCTGTGTGACCTCAGGCAAACAGGGTTTTTAACTTCTCTGAGCCTCAGTTTATCTATAAAGTGATGGCAATAAAACTTGTATTTACTTCACAGGGTTATTGTAAAGCTTAAAAGAGAAAATCAATGCAAAGGACTTTTAAAATCTGTAAGCACTATATAAATGTAAACCTTATCAAGAAAAATGCCAATATTAATATTGACTTTGGATGTTAGAGGACCTAAAAGGGAATAAGCCAGGAAAAGTGGACTTAGCTTTGTAAAATAGTAATGATTTTGTTTGTAAATATAAATTAGAGAAATTCTAATTTCTCTGGGGAGGCAGAGTGTCGTGGTGTTAAGAGCATTAGATCCATGTCCATTGGGAGACCAGATTTTTCATTCCTTTTCTTTTTGCTGGAGATATGACCTTCAGTAAGTCACTTAAACTCTCTAACTCCCAGTTTCTTAATGTGTTAGATATCAGAGCAGAAATGTACCACTTTGTTTTGTGGATCAGTTGTTTTTTCAGTAGTATTAGATTTTTTGGGACCCCATTTGGTGTTTTTTTGTCAAAGATATTGCAATGGTTTGACATTTCCTTCTCCAGCTCATTTTACAGATGAGGAAACCGAGGCAAACAGAGTTAAGTCACTTGCCCAGGGTCACACAGCTACTAAGTAACTGAAGTCAAATTTAAACTTAGGAAGATGTCTTCCTGTCTGCACACCTGGCACTCTATCCACTGTGCCACCTAGCTACCCATCCTGTTCCACCATTCTCTGATTTTATGATGTTTGCTTAACCACAATAATGATTCCAAATCCCATTTAATAAGTGTCAGATTAACTTGCGAAAGTTTTCCTTGTGTTCTGCCTTCATGGTTGGTTGACTGCAGAACTTGGTTGCTAGACCCCTGTTTAGAATAATTAGAGAGTATTACCTTCAACAGGGCACAGTAAGATCACCTTGGAGTATTTCACAGGTGAAAAGAAATGGGAGGAAATGGTGCTGAGAAGAGGTTCTACCTGGACTCTGTGTATAGGATACTATGGAATCCATACAAGTACATTCCCCAAACTGAGGAATAAAGTGAAAAAATGTCACCCTTCGAAACAGAAATTAAATAGTAGAAACGAACATAAAATGGCTTAGCCATGTGCAAAAATAGCATTTTCACATTTCCCACCCAACCCCACCCAAGAGATGGTTTGTGAAAAGTCTTACTTCTAAGACCTAGATATTTCTTATATCTCAGCAAGGGCTTAACAAAACTCCCTGAAAAGAAAGGTATCACTATAAAACTAGTGTAAAAATAGTCTGATGTCTCTGTTTTTTTTTAAATAAGTGTGTAAGAAGTGAGGGTATATTTAAACACTCTATCATACTCCCCTACCTACTTACACTAAGGTTTGCTACATGAATCATAGAAAATTAGAGGTAGACCTTAGAAACCATTGATTTTAACCTTATTTGACAGATCAGGAAACTGAGAACCAGGGAGGCAAAGTGGTTTGCCCAAAGTCACATAGCTGGTCAGGGGCAGACCCAGTAATTGAACTACAGTCCTATGACTTCTGGCCTGGTGTGATTTAGCAAACATACACTTTTTCAATCATTTGACAAATGTTTACCAAGTTTTTGCCATGCACAAGCTCTGGGTGAAGACACTCTAAGAGAAAATTTTGCTTCTAAAATCATGGACCTGTTTTTCTTAAATGATTCTCATTTAATACATAGGAAACTTTTTTTCTCCTGACCACCAGAATGAGGCCATGAGACAATTCGTGCCTCCAGCATCCCTTGGCTTTAATTTTCTCTCTTTGGTCATCATCTCCTCTGAGCCACATGGTGGATCAAAGAAATTGGAGGAAGATTCTGGGCTCATTATTCCTTCAGGGTCTGTTAGGTATGGGAGGTTTGAAGCAGGGCAGGGCGGTCCAGGGGACCATTTGGAGAGGCCATTCTGTTTGAGATAGTATTCGCAGCGAGCTTTGCCAGAACTCAAGCAATGAGTTATGAACAATAGGGAAATGAGAGAGATGTGTCCACAGGGCTCAGGGAGGTGCCAAACTGTACTTTGCCATCTTGCTGGAAATTCCAGGTCTCTGGGTTTAATGGACCTCCAAAATTATACTTAATTCCATTTACATCCACAAAAACCTCTGTGAGGAAAGGATGATATACTAGGCCATGATCCTAATTTGCACAAGGAATGTAAGTTTCCAGGTAGACCTCTGGTTACACAGAAACATGTGCTACTGTTCTTTTAAAAAGCCATGGAGATGTTTTGTCTTTTAGACCTCTAATCATAGATCTGGGCCTGGAAGGGCCTTTAGAAGTCATTTTATTCTAACCTTCTCATGTTGTAAAAGAAAAAAAAAACAAACTCCAGGGAGTTTAACTGACTTCCTCAGATCACACTGGGAGAGCCCAGATTTGAAGTCAGATTATTGGTTCCAGTTCCAACATTCTTTGTATAGTGCCATAGACCTCTGAATCATAACAAGCAGCTTGTGCCTGCATGGACAGACACTCAGCTTTCAAGGCTGTTTCTTTTGTCTGATTTTGAATGATAATCTGTCAGAACTGCCCAAAATGAGAGAGCCTGGCCTGGAGGATCCCCTCATCCCACTTAAATTTGTTGGTAGAGCGATCACCAATGAAATGGTGGATTCATCAAGGTACAAAAATCCTCTTAGAAATGGAGGGCAGCCAGGTGACACAGTGGACAGAGTGCCAGACTTGGAATCAGGAAGACCTGAGTTCAAATCCTGATACAGACACTTACTAGCTATGTGATACTGGCAAATCACTAAACTTCTGTATGTCTCAGTTTCCTCATCTGTAAAATGGGGTTAATGATAACACGTAATTCCTAGAGTTGTTGTGAGAATAGATGAAATAATATTTGTAAAGTACTTTATAAACCTTAAAGTAAAAGTATTATAAAAATACTCTTTTTCCTCCTCCTTCTCTTCCTCCCCTTCTTCTTCCTCCTCCTCCTCCTCCTCTTCTTCTTCTTCCTCCTCCTCCTCCTCCTCTTCCTCCCCCTCCTCCTTCTCTTCTTCCATTTATCCATCCTATATGACAGGAATTAGAGGTGTGGCACACCCATTATCTAGAAAGTCTGTGTAAATTTTTTTGACCCTCCCTTTATACCAGAAGAGAAATGAATTATGACACTGAAAGATAAAATATGTTGCTATCATACAAACTATAGATATAGTTTGTGCATTTCTGAGTTTCTAAACTTTTCTGTGCATCTGCTGGCCTTCAAGTGTCATCTGCAGTTTCTGGAAGACTCCCCTAAAATTCCCATTTGATTTCTTATGCCAACCCATGATATATCAAAACCATGATGGGGAAAGTTACAATGTGGAAGATATAACTGTATTATTAATTATATGGGCAGCTGGGTGGTACAGTGGATAGTACTGGGCCTGGAGTCAGGAAGACTCAGCTTTGTGAGTTCAAATCTGGCCTCAGATACTTATTAGCTATATGACCCTGAGCAAGTCACTTTGCCCTGTATACCTCATTTTCCTCATCTGTAAAATGTGCTGGAGAAGGAAACAGAAAACCATTCCACAATCTTTGTCAAGAAAACTCCAAATGGGGTCACAAAGAGTCAGATACCACTGAAAAATATCTTAACAGAACAAAATTAATATTATTAATTACTTTAGGTCATTCTTACTAATTTTCTTTAGAGGTGTCTTAAACATTTCAGATGACTCTGATAAACCTGATTTTCTTTTGTTTTTTTTTTTTGTTGTTGTTTTTTGGAGGGGTGAAGGTAGGGCAATTGGGGTTAAGTGACTTGACCAAGGTCACATGGCTAATTTTTGTGTTATGTGTCTAAGGCTGGATTTGAACTCAGATCCTCCTGACTCCAGGGCTGGTGCTCTATTCACTAAACCACTTAATTACTCCTAAACCTGATTTTCTAAATGCTTCCTGTTCATACTCTGTTGCCACAGTGAATAATGTTGTCTTGGAACATTAATAAAGGAGCTGTAGCTCCTTTACATATCTGATATATCTATAACTATACCTCCATTTATGTGGTGTGAGGAAGAGAACATTGGCCTGGATTTAGGACATCTGACTTCTAATCCTGTGCCAGCTACTAGCTAGCTATGTGACCTCGGATTGTAGATCGAAAGACCTGGGTTTTAGTCTCTGTTCTGCTGCTATGTGACTGGTGTCTGACGTCCCCGTCAGCTAGCTTCTTCGTTCCATGAACATCCTACAGACATCAATGACAATGATTGTATTTCAAGCCCATGTTTGACATACTCTCTGTGTGAACTGGAGCAATTTATTCCAACCTCTTTGAGGCTGTTTCCTGCTCTGTAAAATAAAAGGATTCGGCTAGAAGAGTTTTTTAAGACCCCTTCATACTTAAAAAGAATAATCCTTCACCCCCTCCCCAAGATCGAATGTCATATTTTGAAAAAAGCAAAGCTCCTTATTGGCAAGATAAGATCTTTTAAAATTAGGCTATAGCCTCATGGGTTCTCAACTTGAGGAAACATTTTAATTTTTATAAACCTACTCAATTTTCTTGTCCATTTCTGTCATCTGAGAAGGGGAGACTCATCAGAGAGACAGACCAGGAATTAAATGGAAAGCATTCCTGATGAACTTGAACTTCTTATGTGGTGTGGTAGTGCCTTGATTACCTAATTGATTTTTTTTTTTTGCATAACATCAGCCCTCCTAGTTAGAAATTCAGCAAAGAGGAAAATGTTTTCTGATTCCTCAGTGATGAAAAATGAAAGGACTTGGCTAAGCATGAGGGCTCCAGTGGCATCATAAGCCACTTGAGTTTCGTGTCTGCAGTAGCAGCAATCTTCATACATTTTTGAAGGGATTATTTCCGGTGCCTTGCAGCCAAGCAGTTTCCGTTTTCATTTATTTTACTTGCATTCTTTGTAAGATGATATGCTTTCCTGGAGAGGTTTATTTCCAAAATATGCCCATCTGGGGTGGAGGTGGAGATCAGGGAAGGGTTCAGTTTGCCAAGATCCCAAGGTTCTCACATTACTTTCGTAAAAAGCAAGGGGGTGACAGTCTTTATTTTCTGAAAGGGAAATAATATTGCCGATGAAGAGCAAAGATCCTTGCCTACATATACTTCATTTTCAATTCAACAGCTTTTCCTCCCACCCCCAACACACACTTATTCACCTCCCACAAGGTGAAGGAGGATTGTAAATTGGCAGAGTGGTGTCATGGAAATACCAGGGACAAAAGGCACTAAAATCCAGACTTTACCACAAGTTATATGATTTTATGTAAGTCATTCAAACTTTCATGGATACCTATTTTTATTTTTTCATCTTTATTAATTTGTTTGTTTACTTTTAGTTTACAAGATTCAGTTACACAATTCCTTGAGTTTCAAATTTTCTCTTCCTCCCTTCCCTTCCCCCCACTGCCCATGGTGGCATACAATCAAGTATAGGATCTACAAATACATTCACATTGGACCTTAGTCAGGTTATAAAGAAGGATTGTATCAGATGGAATGAACATTGGGGAAGAGGAAACAAAACCAAACAAGAAAAAGAAAAAGAGCAGGTAGTTTGCTTCAATCTGGATACAAACTCAGTTCTTTCTCTGAATGTAGACATCTCTTTTCATCATGAGTCTTTTGGGGTTGACTTATAATGCTGCATTGTTGAGAAGACTCCAGTCTATCAAAGCTGGTCGTCACACATATGTCGTGTCTGTAATTCTGTACAAATTTCTCCTGGTTCTGCTCTTCTCACTCAGCATCAATTCATATAAGCCTCTCCAGGTAAATATGAAGTCCATCTGCTCCTCATTTCTTATAGCACAATAGTATTCCATTACATGCATATACCACAACTTGTTCAGCCATTCCCCAACTGATGAGCACCCCCTTAATTTCTAATTCTTTTCCACCACAAAAAGAGCTACTATAAAGATTTTTGTACATATGGGTCTTCCTCCCACTTTTATGATCTCTTTGGGATACAACCCTAGAAATGATATTGCTGGGTCAAAGGGTATGAAATTACTCATAGCTCTTTGGGCATAATTCCAGATTGCTTTCCAGAATGGTAGAATCAGTTCACAACTCCACCAGCAATGCATTAGTGTTCCAATTTGCCCACATCCTCTCCAGCATTTGTCATTTTCCTGTTTTGTCATCTTAGCCAATCTGACTGGAGAGATGTGGTACCTCAGAGTTGTTTTGATTTGCATTTCTCTAATCAATAGTGATTTAGAGCATTTCTTTATATGCTTATAGATAGCTTTAATTTCTTTCTCTGAAAACTGCCTGTTCATATCCTTTGACCATTTATCATTGTATTCTTATAGATTTGACTCAATTCTCTGTATTTTTAGAAATGAAGCCTTTATCAGAGACATAGGTTGTAAAAATCCTTTCCCAATTTTCCACTTCTCTCCTAATCTTGGTTACATTGGCTTTGTTTGTACAGAAGCCTTTCAATTTAATGTAATCAAAATTATCCATTTTGCATTTTATAATGCTCTCTAATTCTTGTTTGGTCATAAAGTCTTCCCTCTTCACAAATCTGACAGGTAAACTATTCCTTGCTTTCCGAGATTGCTTACAGTATTAGCCTTTATACCTAGATCATGCAGCCATTTAGACTTGATTTTGGCATATGGTGTTAGATAATGGTCTATGCCCAGGTTCTGCCATACTATATTCCAGTTTTCCCAGCAGTTTTTGTCAAATAGTGAGTTCTTATCCCCAAAGCTAGGGTCTTTGGGTTTATCAAACAGGAGATTACTTTACTCATTGATTGCTGAGTCTCGTGTACCCAATCTATTCCATTGATCCACTACTCTATTCCTCAGCCAGTACCAAGCAGTTTTGATGACTGCTGCTGTATAATACAGATTAAAATCTGGCATAGCTAGTCCACCTTCCCTAGCATTTTTCCCCATTAATTCCCTTGATATTCTCGACGTTTTGTTCTTCCAAATGAATTTTGTTACTATTTTTTTTAACTCTCTAAAGTGGTTTTTTGGTAAATTGGTTGGAATGGCAAATACCTATTTTTTAAATCTGTGAAATGCAAATAATAAGGAGCTGTGAATTTGTCGAGTTTTCACGGAAAACAATTCGGAATTGTTTGAGGACAGTCACTCCACTACAAAAAGTCACTCTATCTGACCCCAAGATCCCATTGGTGATCATTGACCCCAAGGAGGTCAAAGGCAGAAAGAAAGGTCCTTTATTTATCAAAATATTCAAAGTAGCTCTTTTTGAAATAGCAAAATACTGGAAAAGTAGGGGGTACTCAGAGATTAGAGGATGGTTGAATATATTAATTAATCATGAATTAAATAGGAATATATGAATTAATTAATATGAAATAATATGTTAATGCAATTAATTACTGTGATATGACTGTGTCTTAGGAAATTATAACTTTGAAGAATTCAGGGAAACATGGAAAAACTTATACTAACTGATCCATGCTAGAGTGAGCAGAAGTAGGGAAGAAATAATGGTTATAATAATGTAAATGAAAAAAAAAACAGAAAAAAGAAAGCTGAAAGTTGTGTAATTTTATTCTTGGTCCTTGAGAAGAATATGCCCCTCCATCTTTTCATTAGAAATATGGGACATTAAAGGTGCTGAATCACACACACACACACACACACACACACACACACACACACACACAAACACACGGTTCATTTTATATATTTTTCATAAATATTCTTATATAGCAAATCTAGGTGCATATGAGAGTAGGGGAACAGTAGGAGACAATGTCTGTATAATTGTATCTTTGAGGTCAATTGTCTCCCACTCATTGAAGAAATGAGGGGCATGAATCATTCCCAGGTGCACCTAATTCAAAGATCTGTTACCTTATACTTTGGATTTAATTTCACAAATATTACCATACTGCCACAAAACTTAGAGCTTGAAGATACCTTCATGATGATGTAGTTCATTTCTCCCCCACCCCTAGCCACTTTTACAGGTGAGGAAATTGATACCAGAAGAGTTTAGGAGATTTGCCCAGAGTTAAAGAGTTAGGTGTTAATTGGGGAAGAAGAGGGAACTCATTGCAGATGGCCTCGGTTTTTCTGTTAAAGAATGAATTGTGGTCCCCTGCCAAGATGGAGGACAGAAGGGATGGTCTGGGTAGATAGCTTGAGGAGTGAAGAGGTAGAATGGGTTATATGGGAAGTATGATGAAAAGTCATTTAGGGAGGAGTAGAAGGATTGCCAACAGCAGTGAGATTAGATAACATAAATATATAGTAGACCCTGTTAGCATGATCCTCCAGTGGGAAGCATAAAATCAACAAGGAAGAGGGTCTACGAAAGAATCTTATGGAAAGCTTAACTTGAAGGCTCAAGAAGGGGATAGAGATCTAGGAAAAGAGGAGACCAGGGTGGGACCTTTATTCTGAGGAGTGAACAATCTATTTGAAAAAAAAAAAAAAAGAACTTCAGTGATGCTGAGAGCTCATGGCCTGAAGGTAACAAGATCTCCAACATTTCAAGGGATTTTTTTCCAGACCAGTTTCTTAAGGGTAGGAAAGGACATAGAGATTCAGGGAAGGACATTTTTTTCATTACTTAAGGTTGTGCATTTATCCTAGGTCTCTTTTGTATTATGTTTCTGGAAATCCTGGTATATGTAGATGGAGAAACCCAACACCAATATCATAGGTTCATAGAATGTGACCCCAAAGACTATTTAGTCCAGTCCTCTCCTTTAACAGAGGAGGAAACTGAGGCCCATAGTGGTGAAGTAACACCTCAAGTTTGCACAGGTAGCAAAGGACAGGAATGGGATTTGAATAAAAGGTGTTCTGATGCCAAATCCAGCACTCTTTCTACTTCCTCCCTTCTGTGACTTAATTACATCCAAGGTCACAGCATCATAGAGCTTAAAGCTAGAAGGGGCTTGAGGAGTCATTGAATCCAAAATGTTTATTTTAGAGATGAGGAAACAGAGGCCCTTAGAAGGACAGCACCCATGCAATAAATGGCAAAGCTGGAAAAAGAACCTAGACCCCCACTCTAAATACAATATTCTTTTCATGTCCCTGAGGCTTCCTCCCCTCCGAGGTTTCAGTTCATCCTAAGATGTAGCAAGACAAGTATTGTAAATGGTTTTGTTGGTGAAGTTGGGTACCAAAATTGGGTGAGGGAGTTGCCAACATTCAATTTATTATACATGTTACAGGAAGATTGGTTGTCTAGTTCTTATTATTTGGGTGATGGCCATAAACTGTGCCAAGTTTTACTAAGGCAAGAAGGGTGATTCCTCCCTCCCACCTACAAGATCTTCCCAGGGAAGAAACACTGTCTCAGCCCAGAAATAATCATGCACACGCTTAAGTGCCCTTGATCTTGTGTTTATTCAATGATCAATCAATCAATCAACAAATATTAAGCTCTTACTAAATATCAGGCATTATGTTAGGCGCTTGGCATATGAAAACAAAATTGAACTATTCCTTATCCCTTAAGGAACTTGCCTTTTAAGGGCATGTGAAAAGAATATGCAAAATACATGATTACATAAAGTAATTTAATTTGGGGGAAGGGTAAGGCATTGGCAGGTGGAAGGAGGCAAGCAAATAAAACATCTATTAAGCTCCTACTATTTGCCAGACATGATACTAAGTGCCTTACCAATATCTCATTTGATCCTCACAGCTACTAAATTATAGTATTATCTCCATTTAATAGTTGAGGAAACTGAGGCAGACAGAAGGTTAAGTGACTTGCCCAGGGGCACACAGCTAGGAAGCACCTGAGGGGGTTAACAGGAAAAGCCTTCTGTAGAAAGTAGCCCTTGAGTTGAGCTTTGAAGGAAACTAGGAATTCTAAGGGACAGAGATGAAGAGGGAAAACATTCTGGGAATAGGAGACATTAATTAGCACCAGGGCATGGAGGTAAGAGGATTGTGCAAGAGAAGGCCACTTTGGGTGTACTGTAAACTTAGTGAATAGAACTAAGGTGAGAAAAAGATGGAGTGATAGGTTGAGGTCAAGTTTTGAAGTGCTTTGATATCCCAAAGAGGAATTCTTATTTGCTCCTATAGGTAATGGGGGGGGGGGGGCATTGGAGTTTTATGAGCAGGGGAGTGATATGGTCAGATCTGTGAAGAGGATGAATTGGAGCAAAGGGAAACTGATTAAGGGCTGATATTAGTGATACCCATAAAGATATATGTCACATAAGTTGGACCTAGTAAGGGTATGACATGGCTACTTTGAGCCCCTGAGATGTATCCCTTTGGCTTATATTTGTACATCAACATATGTTGATGTACAAAGATATTATAATCTATCTTTTTTTCTTTTCATGTGTGTGTGTGTGTGTGTGTGTGTGTGTATGTGTGTAGGGGGGCATGGAACATCTTCAAAACATCTCTGCCTCCTGTTTCTCGGTCTTTTATTTTGAGAAGCAGACTTTAAATTGATCATAGCCTTGTTTTGTGGGATAGTCCCTTGGCTCTCTGCCTTATGCTTTGTGGGCCTTGGCAAAATTCTTCCTATCTTCTATGGGATGGAATATGTAAGGAATGTTGCCAAGCAAGCAAACACTTAACAGATGTATTTCATTCGATGATATAGACAGATGTCTTTTACTAGGTGGGAAAATGGAAGGTCTCTCAAATACAGTTTTGCCTTTTGCATTTGTACTAGACACCAGAATTCTTTCTCAAAGTATAGGGAAGAGTGCTTGTAATTTTCCACCAATGAGTAAAGTCTTATGCAAATGGACTTGAGCTCTAGGTTACACAAAGAAATGCTTTTAGAAATCCAGAAAGAAAAGTTTCTTGGATAAAGAGAGCTATAGGTGACTATTCCAACCATAAATGACTCAGAGTTGACCTAGCAGTCATCTTTTGAGTCCTAATCAGCCATCCCAGTATAATACACAATTCCAAAAAGGGCTTTCTATTGATAATAATTGAATCTCTTCTTTCCCTTTCACTTCTTGAGTTACCTATACCCAAGGCTTCATTTTCCCTACTACTCACCTCTCACCTCACTCCCTTGCCATTGAGATTCTTCCCTTTTCCACCATCTTTACAGAAACAATGATACTTTCTATGGTATAGCTCTTTCTGTGGCATTCCAAAACCTTTTAGCCACAAAATCAAATAGCCTTCCCCACTGTAACAACAATGCAATATTCACAACACCCATGCTGACTATAAATATGCTGGTGTTGTTGTGAATCACAAAATGTAACAGGCTCTCCACATGGGGGACAGAGCCAAAGCATTCATTCAAAAACCAGAAAGCCAAGTCCCCAAACCAGAAAGTCAAAGTCATTGCAGTAACCATAAAGTTGGTGCATATAGTTAATACAGTGAACACCCACATTCCCAAGCCTTCAAAACAAAACAGGCTCTCTCAGGCAAAGATCCTCCCCTCCTCACTCATGGTAGCTGCTCAGCCTCCACGCTGCTCACTCCCAGCAGTTCTGGCTCCCAGCAGTTCTCGTTCCTGGCAGTTCTCAGCAGAAGTCCTCAGCAGAAGTTCTGGCTGGCTCTCAGAAGAAGTTCTGCCACCACAAGTTCTGTTCTCAAAATCTCTTCCCTCTCAGGCCTGGGCCTCTCCTTATCCATAATATTAACTCCTCCCTGCCCCACCCCCTCCTGTCACATCAGCAAGTTCATCCACTTTAGGATTCACAAGCTCTAGGTCTCAATACATGACACAACCATGAACCTGAAGCTAAGTGCTAAGTACCCGTTAGCCTGCCAATACAAGGGGCATAAAACATCTTCAAATCCCATTTCCATTACCCCCCCCACACACACACACACCTATTTTCATCTTCCTGGTCTCCTTCACAGTATGTGGTATTGCTTATTTTTCCTTTCTACTGGAGGGTCTTTCATCAGTCACCATACATTTTTGCTTCTCCTCATATTTCTAAGCATTTCTTTCCTATCTCTTTGCCTAGCTCATTATCCTCTTCCTGAGGTCTTAGAGTGGGTGTTTCATAAGGTCTTCTTTTCGCTATTAATCCTTTTCTTTGTTATCTCCTGAAAGAAATGATTCTTTCTTTCATGTATTAATAACTAATTATTGAATTAGGACCAAAGTTTTTCCCCTTTTCTACTTCCTCATCCAGAAATCAACCAGTGTAGGAAATGTTGGGCAAATACTTACTCATCCAGGAGAGCTAAGATCTAATCAAAGTAAAGAAATTCTAAGTTTTGAAGAATAGGTGAATTATTTCTCATTGTGTTTAACTAGGCAGGTCTAGGAAATTATGGATTCACCCTTTTGTCAAATAGGTGAACTGGAAAAATAAGTCTCTTTGACCAAAGTTTGGGTAACATACCTCAGGACACTCATTAGAATAAGCCTATCTTTCATTATAATATTCATTCTGTGATTAATTGATTGCCACCCTCAGGAACATTCATTCTTCCAAGGTCATATAAACTGTGAGCCCATTACCATGAGTGGTCTTTGGTCTCAAAGAGATGGCCAAATGAACATTTCTTTTGTTCATAAAATGCTAGCGTTATTAATAAAACGATTAATTACCCAGAAACTATGTCTCTCGAACTTTTTAAATGTCACGCTCCCTTGGCTGTCTCATTGAATCCCGTAGCTTCAGCTGCTATCTTCATGTAGATGGCTCTCAAATCTCTTTCTCCAGCCCTGACCTTTCACTTCTTAACTTCAGACCTGTGCCAAGAATGTCTTTCTACCCAGAAACATTCTTTGATGACTTTTGTTAGTAGCATTTCTCGTCTGCAGTTCTGTGATATACTTGTCATGTAACATTATACATTATAGTATTTGTGTCTTCTCCTAATGTACTATAGCCTCCAAGAGGACAAGGACCTTGTGTCTTATCTATACTTTGAATTTCCTCCAGCACCTCATGGATTCCCCTGCACCCAGTAGGCATTTTGGTGAATGTTTGCTGTCACTTGTTGAATTGCAAAACTGCCTTTTCTCTGAAAATTTAACCCACTTCTCATAGATATCCTCAGAAGGCTGCTGAATGCTAGCTCCAGCATGACATGAAATGATATGAGGAAGTGTATGAGAGGTTAGGAGATACATTTCTAGTACTGACAATTTCCTCATTCCACACTCTGCTGTTATGTGGCTGCAGGCTTCTGTCAAACTCTGAAACAATAAATTGCAAGGTACTAATTAATTAGCTTCTTTGGTTCTGGAACCTTTTACAGAAGTAGATTTTGGGCACTGGGAAATAGCTCCTGAACTTTTTGTCATTCTTTGTCCTCCATGGCCTGACTTGGAAAATTAATTTCACAGAATAGGCCACAATGTCTGGGAGTGAAATGTGTACCCTATTACTTGGCACACATTCCAAGGGCCCAATTTCTATCTCCTTCCCCCACCTCCCCTGCCCGGGTTTTAGTCTGCATGAGGCCAAGGAACTGGTTGAAGTTGTTATGAATCGATCAGTTGTTTTGTAGGCAAGGACTGGCATTCCTTGGCTTGATTTCTTGCTCTCTATGAAGGGGAGGGTGATGCATGGAGCACTGGCTTCTGGCTGACACCAAGCATCTTGTGTTCCCAGCTGTGGTTTGTGGCCTTCACATGGAGCTTTCTTAGCAGCTCTGAAAATAAAGGACTGTACTACCCCGTTGCCCCAAATTCCCCACTCACAGTCTCAGTTTCCAGAATTGGAGTTTGAGGCCCTATGAAGCACATCTTGAGGGTCTTTCCAGCTACTAGGGAGTCCAAAGTAGACAGGTGGTACATTAGAAAGACACCCTTTTGTCCTCATGAGAAACAAACATGGTCTGTGAAGATTCCTGGATTTTAAGCCAGAAGACCTGGCTTTAAACTCCTAGCCATGTGATTTGGGGCAAATCATTAAGGTCCCTCCTTGTCCCTAAAACCTTTGCTCCTCATAGAATCATACGATTTTTTTAATTTTCAAAAATTTTATTTCTATCTTTTTAATTTATGGAATGCAATAATCATTTCAATTGCTTAATATAATAAAAATATAATTGCACTTGGAACTGCAAATCTATTATGTACAACTTGCTATTCATTATAAACATATTATAACATTATCTTCTAAATTTCTTTTTTTCTTCTCCTTTCCCCTCTGACATTAGGCACAAATGGGTGTCTATGTAAAATTATCCTAGGCACACTTCCATTTATCAGTTCTTTCTCTGTGTGCAGATAGCATCTTTCTTCCTATGTTTTTATAGTTACTTCGGATATTTGTAAAAATCAAAATAACTTATTTCCTCAGTCATTCTTAGAACAACAATGCTGTTACTGTATACAATGTTCTCTTGTTTCTGTTCTTTTCACTCTTTATCATTTCATGCAAGTCTTTTCATGTTTTTCTAAGACCATTGAGCTCATCAATTCTTACTTCACAGTAGTATTCCATCACAATCATATACCACGACTTGTCCAGCCATTCTCCAATTGATGGGCATCTCTGCAATTTCCAGTTCTTTGCTACCACAAACAGAGCTACTATAAACATTTTAGAACATACATATTCTTTTCCTTTTCCCCTAATCATTTTTGGAAATAGGTCTAGAATAATACAATCATAGGACCTCAGAGTTTAAGGGGCCTTAGAGACCACCTTCTATGACAAGCCATGATGATGATTAATCATCCAGTCCCTGCTTGTAAACCTCCAAAGAAGCTGAACCCAGGAATCTCAATGAAGTTTATTCTGTTTTTGCCAACTATAATTATTAGGAGACGTAACTGTGGTGCTGGAGGTGAGTTTCTCTTGCCAATACTCTCAGGTTTGGTTCCATTTTGGGACAAAATGAGGCACTCATAAGTCACTGGAGATTTAACAGAGGAAGTTGACTTTGTCCTAACACAACAGAGACATGCACTAAAAATACAGCGGCACTTAGTGTCAGCGTTGGTACACTCAGCCTCCCTCAGCTCCTCAGGGAAGTTCTTCTGATTGGCAGGTCTATAAAGGTATGATGATCCACATGGTGTAAGGCAGTGGTCTCAAACTCAAATAGAAATAGATCCTTGAGGCCCACACATTGACTTAGAAAACCACAAATTAACAAGACCTACGTAGTATTGCATTTTTGTTTATTTTGTTTAACATTTCCCAATTATATTTTCATCTTATTTGGACTTCACTGGTGAGTTTTTTGGGCAGCCAGTTTGACACCTCTGGTCTAAGGCACCCAGTGACTCTGAGAGGGCTAGACACCCTGTGGTTGGGACTTTTTAATGCCATTAGCTGCCCAGGAAATTATGTCAAGGAAGCCAGGGCCAATTAAATCCCAGGGACAGCTTTGTTTAGGCCCATGTTCCCCATGTTGCCTGGGGAAGGCAGGGAAGGCAACTGCATCAGGAAAACTCTGGCCATGTCACAAAGGATATAGTGGATGAAGCTGGCCTCAGATTCAAGGAAGAACTGGGTTCAAGTCTGGTTTCTAATAACACAACTTGTCCAGTCATTCTCCAATTGATGGGCATCTCTGCAATTTCCAGTTCTTTGCTACCACAAAGAGAGCTACTATAAACATTTAAGAACATACAGATTGTTTTCCTTTTCCCCTAATCATTTTTTGGAAATAGATCTAGAATCATACAACCAGGATTGTGCAATCTTGGGCAAGTCACTAATATCTCGGTGCCCCTTGGCAATTCTCAGAGTCCTAAATTGCCGAATAGAAACTAATCTACATCAATTTCCTTAGGGAGAGTTTCTTATACTAATGAAATTATAGATCCAGTTTGAATTTGAGCACACCCACGCATTTGCATTCACACACATACACAGACGTTTCACTCTAATCACTCCATCAATAAGCATTTATTGAGCATCTATTATATGCCAGGTTCTATGCTAGGTATTAGGAGTACAGATACAAAAGATGAAACGATCACTATTCTCCCCCTCCCAAAGTCTCAGTTTCCTTATCTGTGACATGGAGATAATAATACCACCCTACCACCCCCAGCTTACAAAGTTGGGCTTTGTGAATAGCTTTATACATATGAACTCTCATTACTTCTCCTCCTGCACTGGTTTATCAAACTAGTAAGTGCCATGAGCAGTTCTTATAAACATGCAATTTCATGTCTTCATTCTGTGGTTGACAAAATTGTAAAGGAAACCAGATGGGAATTGAGTAGTAATTTTACAGCATTTAAGTGTGGTCTCCCTAGCCTTGTCTCTGCCATGAACAATGGACTCTTTGTTAGAAGCTTGCACCCTAAAGGTAGCCCTACTTAGCTAGAGAAAAGATGAGGAACTTTGGTCTTCCCCAGGACCAAGGGCTGAGGAGAAGAATGGAAGGGGCCTGCCCGAGACAAGCATAACTTGCTGAGGTTGTAAATTCTCAGGGGAAGAGATCAATAGTTGTTATTGAGACTTCTTAGGGATGTGACGCAACCTGATTCATAATAGTAAATTGGGAGGTGATTGGTAATTAGGTTGTCTTTCCAGTTCTAATAGAGTGCACTTTTTGGGGAGTAGTCAGGCCCAATGCTGATGCTGGGAGGTAGGAAAGATGTCAGGAGGGGCACCAAGGCAATGAAGGGAATAAGCATTTATATAGAACTTCACATGCCCATGGTCCCACAGTTAGTGTTTGAGGCCAGACTTGAACTCCTGTCTTCCTGATTCTAGGCCAGATATTCTCTCCACTGAACCACCAGTGTCCTCCTATAAGTTCTCCTTATTTGCAAATGTGTTGCTGGGTCTCATCCCATTGCAGAAGTTTCCAAAGAAGAGGGTGGAATGTAATGCCAAACAGCTTCTGAGATCCTGGGCCTGGGGTAGGCTCTGAACTTTTATATGGAGACAGGTAAGTTATAACACAAGGTTAAGACTGGCATACTTGTACAAGGCATTTATTCAGTCTACAGAAAGCATATTTGCTACAGAAGGTAAGTCTGCTAATTTGGGGGCCCAAAGTTCAAGAGTTGGGAACCATTACTCTAGAGCAGGGATGGGGAATCTGTAGCCTCAAGGCCACATGTGATCCTTGGATGTGGCCTTTTGATCAGGTGCAAGTATTACAGAACAAATCCTTTTTATTTTTTTTTAATTTTTTTTAAACAAATGCTTTATTAACTTCTGGTTTATATCATTCATTTCCTCCAGATTTTGAGTTACAACTTTTCCCCCATTTTTTCCCTACCCAACACCCCAGAATAGCAGTCCCACTAGATATCCCCTCATCCAATCTGCTCTCTCCCATATCTTCTCCTATACCCCCTTCAACTTTGCCATTAGGGCAAGGTGAATCTCTGAGCCCCAATGCCTGCACATCTTATCTCCCAATTACATGCAAAATAGTATTAATGATAGTATTTATATATATTTGAAACATTTAATTTTAAGACTTCGAATTTCAGATCCATTCCTTTCCTCCCTTGTCACCCACTCCCTCTAGGAAGATAAGCAATTCAGTATGTGTTGTACATGTATAGCTATGCAAAACATTACCATAGTAGATATATTGTAAAAGACTGCTTTTATTCCCCTCCAACCCATCCCATCCCCCACCTGGTCCATTTCTTACTTTGACCTGTCCCTCTTCGAAAGTGGGTACTTCCAACCTCCCCTCCCCCTAGAATGCCCTCCCCTTCATCATCACCCCTCTCATCCCCCTTCCGGCTATTCTCCTGCAGGGTGAGATATCCCATTTAGTATATATGTGACAAATCCTTTTTATTAAGGGAATGTGTTCAGTGAAATTTGGATTGAGTCAAAGGACCTAGAGGGCCACATGTGCCACAAGGGTGAAGGTTCCTTATTCCTGCTGTAGAGGATAGATTTTAAGACATCTCCCATTGCTACTGCCTTCCCCCTGGGATTGCCTTCCCTTTACATTGGAAATGTCCTGTATGTTACATGATCATCTGCATATTGTCTTCCTTATTAGAAAGTAAGCTCCTTGAGGGCAGGGACTATATTTTTGTATTCCCATTGTTTAACACAGTGTCTGGTACATAATAGGCACTTAATAGATGCTTGTTTACTAACACATGTATATTTGTCTTACCATTATCTTGAGTACTTGTTCAGGAACTGGATACCAGTTTCTCTTTCTGACACAAGTCATATAGTCTTATATTCCCCAAGAGGGGCATGAGCTAATGAGAGTAACTGATGAGATAGATGCCCACAAGACTGATCCCAGTTCATTTAAATCCATAGCTTTTGTTATGGACCACAGTTTACATTTGTTTCCACAACGCTTTGTAGCCATTTTTACTGGCTTCTTGACTCACTGAATTTGTGATCTGGAAGGGACCTTTAGGATCATCTTGTCTGACCTGACCCTCTCATTTTGAGATGAAGAAAGTGAGAGTGCTCCCAGGCTGTCCTGCCCCATGCCCCAAGTCCCCTAGTCCCCACAGCCGGCCTCAACTCCCTGGAGGTGGTGAAAAGGCACATCCAGGTGCTATAGCAACAGGCGGCTAAGGCAGAGGACCAAGGCCAGAGCCTGCATCGGGAGAAAGCTGAAGGAGATGGGGCAGCTCTGAATCCACGCATCCAGCTAGTTGAGGAAGAGTTGGATTGGGCCCAAGAATGTCCTGCCTCAGCCCTGCAGAAACTGGAGGAGGTGGAAAAGGCCACTGATGAGAGTGAGAGAGGAATGAAGGTGATAGAGAACTGGGTGATGAAGGAAGAAGAGAAAATGGAAATTAAGGAGATGAAGAGGAGGCTGATGGCAAATATGAGGAGGTAGCCTGTAAGTTGGTCATCCTTAAGGGCGAAGTAGAGATAGCAGAAGAGCACGGGGAGGTGTCAGAGCTAAAGTGTAGAGATCTGGAAGAAGAACTGAAGAATGTCACCAACAACCTGAAACCCTTGGAGGCTGCATCTGAGAAGTAGTCTGAAAAAGAGCTTAAGTATGAAGAAGATATCAAGCTTCTGCCTGATAAGCTGATAGAGGCTGAGACTGGGCTGAGTTTGCAGAAAGAACTGTTGCAAAGCTGGAAAAAACCATTGAGGACCTGGAAGAAAAACTTGCCCAGGCCAAAAAAGAGGACATGGGCTTATATCAGACACTGGATCAGACAGTAAATGAACTTAACTGTATATAAATCAAAAGAGAAGAATTTTGTTTGCCAGAAACTCAAGAACTCCGTGTTGTCCCTTTCCCTTGTAAGAAGTTTCTTCTATTACTGCATCTTTCCTGGAAATGTCAATCAGATTATGAGTACCTGACCAATGTTTGTTATCAGAGGGGCTTTGGGCACCAGTTAAATCTAGTTCCTTCTTTCAAACAGCACACTAAAGCTTATAGTTGAATTTTATCCTTAAATTGCATTGTTTTTTTCCTCTTAGGCAAGCAGGGTGTTTTAATTTAGGCCAGAATCTTCAACATTGAGGGCATTCTGTTACACTCCAGGCAATAACAGGGAACCCAGCTGAGCTACTGGATGATGCCTGGGTTGAATTAAGAGCACAAGCATTCCAAGTCACCCTGAGCCTTTTTACAGAAGGGCAGGGACCATCTCATAAAATGGGTGGGGACTTTCCATCCATGGTGAAAAGGTTGTTTTAGGAAATCATAAACCACAAAGAATGGCCTAATTGTTGTGGCCCTTCCTCCCACTCCGTACTGCAGGGCAATCATCCTCTGAGCAGTCACTGAGAAAACACTTTTTAAAGATAATTGACAACATCTAGATTTTTTTCTGGATGAATACTTGAGGTTCTGTTTTTGTACTGATCTAAATAGATGGCTTGTGTTAAAACCCAAATGGGGCCTACAATTGATGTTACTTTCACTGTATGCTTAGCCTTTTTTTTCCTTTAAAAGAGTTCTTATTTTAGGATTTTAGGTGAGATTAGCCTATATTTGGACCAGTATAGTATTTTACCAACTTCTCTCATTTAGGAGTTGACTTCTGCAAAGCAACTGAAAGTCTCATTCCAAATAAGGAACTATGTTTGTTCTGTTCCCTGATTTCTGTATGGCTGAGCATCAGTAACAAAGTCAGCCAGCAATTCAGTGGAAATTCATATGGCGACCTGTCTCTCCAATGGTTGTAGCATGGTAGTGCTTCCCATCATTGATTCCAACTCTTTTCTGCATCAATAAATCTGTTGGCTAGAAAGACAAGGCTAATGCTGCCTCACTGTCACCAAAAGAGAAATGAAATTCTAATTGTCTTAATTTTATTTTAGTCTGCCATAGTATGGCAAATGCAAGATTCGGGGATTTTGATCCCTATTTTTGGGACCAACTTAATAAAGACTCCAAACCTCCTGATTTAACTGGATTCCAAGTATCAAATAAACAGTGCCTATTTGTTGTTGCTAAATGGTTTCCTTGTGTCCAGCTCAGTGCTGAAACATTCCTTATTCCACAGCAATGTGGAACAGATATGAAGACTCAAGTTTACAGTTGTGATTCAATATTACCCTGCTTCTAGCATATAATCCTAGTCCTCATTCCCATTTATTAAACATCACACTACCCAGAAAAACACCAGGAAATGTGGAGCTGAATGAAACTAGTGCTTCTCATTTATATCTTTACCAAACATATCATATGTAATAGTATCACCTTTTTCTAGCTTTTGGTCAAATACATTTTTACACACACTAAAAAAAATGAAGACACTGAGTCCCTGACAAGAGAAGCAATTTGCTCTAACTCATATCACTAATGAATGTACTAGAACCTAGGTTCCCAGATTTCTGGCTTGGTGCTCTTTCCACCCTATTATGTGTGATTTCCCTTTGCATTTGGATGTGATTAAAATGTGTCAGCCACGATTCACCTACTGTGCTAATGGACAACTGGTTTCAGTACAACAAGGCAATCATGACTTCAGTGGGAAAATAATCTGAGTATTAGAACAGCCAAGATTAGCCTTTTGAGGGTAGAGAAAGGCAAAAGTCATTAAGATAATAATTTACTAAGTAAGGACACAAACAAAAGAGACAAACAGTTGAAAATTTAAACTGTTCTTCCTTTCTGCCTCCTTTCTTTCTGTCTCCCTCCCTCCATTCCTTCCTTCCTTCCTTCCTTCCTTCCTTCCTTCCTTCCTTCCTTCCTTCCTTCCTTCCTTCCCTTTCTTCAGTTCTCCTTCCCTTCCATACCCCATTCTTCCTCTTCTTCTCCCCGAGCCATTCTTCCTTCTCCTAATGGCTAGGGAATACATGTCTCCCCATGGGTCCTGAAGATGCCATAGCGCCATGGTTCTTTATAGAGTGATGTTCTATGCTGTAATTTGGAAACATAGGCCCACTGAGAATCAGTCTATTTAGTAATGGATAGTTAATTTGGGTAATTCCCAGATGAGCTTTTGGTGTTTTGGAGCCCTTGACTGTTAGTGCCTTCATCAGCTTGTACTCACAGGGTGCTATTTCTGTAACCAACATCTGCCTGATAGTAGAAGAACAACTCACTCATTAATCACAACACCCACAAAACCAGTTCAATGCAATGGAAACCTACGTGATTTATCAGGATCATTTTTCTGCAGGACCCTGTAAGAACTGAAACCTACTCTCAATATAAATGATACCTCTGGACTGGTGAAATCTCAACATCTGGGATAAAAATATTTCCTCTGTGTGTGTGTGTGTGTGTGTGTGTGTGTGTGTGTGTGTGTGTGAACTTAGACAAAGACAGGAGAAGACCAATCAGTTTCCAGTGTTTTTCCCAGTTGCTTTGAGCAATTTGACTCAGTTTTGGGTATTCATAAAAGAAATGGCAAGGGGCAAGAGCAGAAATGATTTCCTAGGTTGTTAACCAGTGAGGCCTGTTTCATATTACACAGAGATAAACCAGCTAGCTGTGGGTTCCCTAAGGTATCTGTTTCTAAATAGTCAGAGTTAATGAACTAACATGGCTAGCTCAGACTATAAACAGGACAGACATATACCCTAAAATGCCTTCCCAGGGGCTTTATCAGCTGCCTGTGAACTACTAATACTCTTAAAAATTAGATTTTGGGGAGATTCTTCCAGTGAAACCTCAGTCTGACAGCTCATGAAAGCATGAGGTGACCTTGGGTTCTTGAAATAGAACACAAACCCTAGCCTGGTCTTCCAAGCTCATCTCTTGAGGGCTACCTAAAAGCAGATGCATTCATTTTGATCATAGGCATTCATTAAACAGTGTTCATATAGCTGCTAAGTGGTGCAGTGGGTAGATTGCAGGGCTTGAAGTTAGGAAGACTCATCTTCCTGAGTTCAAATCTGGCTTCAGACACTTACTTGCTATATGATCCTGGGCAAGTTAATTCTGTTTGCCTCAGTTTCCTCATCAGTAAAATGAGCTAGAGAAAGAAATGGCAGCTCACTCTAGTCTCTTTGCCCAGAAAACCCCAAACGGGGTCATGAAGAGTCAGACCTAATTGAAATGAGTGAATGACAAAATTCATTAGACCACTAAGTGTTGAAGTAGAGAGAGTATTGGGCTTGGAATCAAGAAGTCCTGAGTTCAAATCACTCCTGAAACATTTATTAGCTGTGTGATCATGGGGGGTAGGTCACCTAATCTCTCTTGATCTAGTTTTCTTATCTGTCCAACGGGAATAATAATATTACCTACCTCATAGGGTTATTGTGAGATCAAATGAGCTAACATGTTTAAGCCCTCTGCAAACCTTAAGATGCTTTATAAATACCACCTATCACTATTCACATGGCAGTATGTGAGTCTGAATACTGCATCTGGGTGATCAGAGGGACACTGGAATTTACAGCCTGTGATTTGGTCCTAATTTCCTCAAATTCACTGTTGTTTTCCCTAAAAAGAGTGGCCCTATTTTAGTTATTTTGTTTTCATTCCAAAAGTCTTATCCTACTAAATATGTTATCCGTTAAGATTCACAAATCACATTACATCTATTATCCCATTTCTTAGCGCAGTGCATGGCACATAATAGACAATAAATACATTATCTAATTCGAGGCTCACTCACAGCAGTCCTATGAGACAAATACTTCAGATATTATTATCCCCATTTTATAGATGAGGAGACTCATACTCAAGGAGTTTAAGTGATCAGACAGGATCACACAGATGTAGGACTCAAATCCAGAGCATTATGGCCCCCAAGTCTGGCACCCTATCTATCCCTATAATGTGTTGTCCCTCATGCCCTACGTGGCAAATCAGAGGCAGAGGGGAAAATGTATTTCACTCTCCTACCTCAGGCAGAAATTCACACATAAAGATAACATAGCCTCACATGCCTTTGTTTCCCACAAGGACTTCACAAAATGAAACCTAGGAACATGAGCAAAATCACATCCTTCTCATGTTGCTCTGCCTGAACCTGAAGATCAGATTTTATGCTCCCCTGGTTCTTGGGGTCCCTCTGAACTTCCTGAACTGTCCCATTTTCCTCTCTTTGACTTCTTCCTTTTGCCCTGATATGGAGACTGATGAGGCTGGTGCTACGGAGGAGCTATTCTGCCATTATAACCTAGATGGCAAGGAAGGCAGTTATCTCCCTGGTGTGATTTGAGAAAAAGCAGAACTTTAGAGGCGGAGTGAGAACTTTGGCTGAAAAAAAGCAATGTACTACACCAGTGAAAACCAACAGTTCTTACTGTTAAGAATTAGATCTCCATGTGTCCATAAATAAACAACAAGGACAAAAGTATATGTTTATATGAACACCAACTTTATTTAAAAAAACAAAACAAAACAAAACAACAACAGTCATTTCAAGCAGCCTAAAGTCTCAGAAATAAAGAGTTGCTATTCCTTTCCCTGTGATTACCTTGAAACAAGACTTTCCATGTTCTATCACCATCGTCCAAGAGATTTAAGGGTTTCTCTTTTTATTTTAATCTTGAGACAATAACTTGACTCCATACTCCTGTCTCATCTCCTTCTACTATTCAAATCACAACATCCTCAACCATTGTACCATTTACTCCAGCTCAATGTGAACCATCGTAAAATAGTTTCTCTCTCTCCCTCTCTCTCTCTCTCTCTCTCTCTCTCTCTCTCTCTCTCTCTCTCTCTCTCTCTCTTTCTCTCCCTCTTTCTTCCTCCTCATCTCCATCTCAATTTATATCTCTATTCCTCTTATTTTTCAAATATAGACCTGTCTTTTCATTGTAGAGAGGATTCTTAATGATAAAATTCCCTTTATTACTCTATCAGTATAAATAGCACCTCTCTGTACAATTTATAGTCTTAGAGAGTTACCTGGGTCATTCAGTTAAATGATTTGCTTAGGGCCACACAGTTAATATATGTCAAAGGTTGAATCAGAACCTTTCTGAGTTGGAAGTCAGCTCCCTATCTATTAGGACAGATTGTTAAATGACAGCAATTTATTGATATTTGGATATTCAATTTAGACATAGATTTAAGTTTGGAAAAGCTTAATTCATACATCTGGAATTAGAATTACTACTTGGATCCCTCCCAGACTAGGCTTTTTCCTCTTATGCTTAGCCCTAGGTGACACCATGTTCTTTCTGGCTGAACTCTAGGCTTAGCCTTCTGAATTCAATTGAAAATGTCCTCTCCAGCAGTTGATCTCGTTGTCTCTTAACCCTTGGAGTCCTATAGTCAGACCCTGCTGAAGCTTTATTAAGCCCACAGCGCACATCAGTTTACAGCAATGGCTATTCTCTTCTTAGCCTCATCCTTGTCACTTTGGTCCAAGTTCAAATTTTTTGGTCTTCAGACTTTCTGGAGAATGTCTCGGGTTTTTTTTTAATGTTATAATGACCCTGACAATCAACTTTTAGACCACTAGAAAGCTAGCAATTGCAAGTCCATAGCCCTGTAGAGAAAGAAATAGAAGATAGAAAACCGACCTCAAAGTCAGGAAGACCTGTATTCAAGCCCTGCCTCTTAACACATATTGGTTGTGTGACCATGGACAAGTCATTTAACTTTTCAGTACCCTAGTCAACTCTCTAAGACAATAAATTGAAAGAAATTAATTAAATTAATCAGGATTGGAACCTGAGAATTCTTTAATCAATGAAATCACAGATCTAATCCTTATCTCCATTTGCATATGACATAAGATGATTTTTTCCTGTGACAGAAAGTAGAAACATTTACTATGAAAGTGTTATTGATGAGTGGTTTTATTGATCTTTGAAGTTTATATGTGAGTAGTTTTATTGATATCTGACATGTATGTGTGCTTATAATCTAATGGCTAATGATTTTGTTGTTGTTGTTTTATTCAGTCATGTCTGTCTTGTCCTGATCCCACGGGGTTTTCTAAACAAAGATTCTACATTGGTTTACCATTTCTGTCTGTAGGGGATCACCAATCCACAGTGGAATGGAGGTTAAGTGACTTGACCAATGTCATATAGTTAGGAATTTTCTGAGGCTATATTTGAACTCAGGTCTTCCTGACTTAAAGTCTAGCACTTTATCCACCACACTTCCTAGCTGTCTCAAATGGTATTTGTAACTCATACTGACCACCAACACTAAATCACTGCTAAGTTTTTACAAATTAGTTTATTTTCAAAACAATCAACTTCACATGAAATAAAAGATAAAAAAGTAGCTAAGTAGCATGTCCTTCAAAAGATCAATGAATCAGCAATTGTTTTAAAATGAACAATCATTACTGAACTTCTATTATGTACCAGTCACTGGAGATTCAATGACAGAATTGAAATGGTCCTTGCCCTCAAAGAGCTTATATTCTATGAGGAGAAATAGCACATACACACAGATAAAGTAGATGCAAGATAATTTTTTTGGGGGGAGAAGTATTAACAACTATGGGTATTTGGTGAACTAGAAACTCAGTGAATCAGCAATGAGGTATGTTACCCAACAAACTAACGTGATTTTAGTCTGCATTAGAAAAAAGATGGAGGCGATTAGGCAGTTCAGTTGATAGAGCACTGGGCTTAGAATCAGGAAGACTCACCTTTCTGAGAATAAATTTGACTTCAGAAACTTACTAGCTGTGTGACCCTGGGCAAGTCACTTAACCCTGTTTGCCTTAGTTTCCTCATTTGTAAAATGTAGTAGAGAAAGAAATGGCAAACCATTCCAATACCTTTGCCAAGAAAACCCCAAATGGAATCACGGAGAGTCAGACATGACTGAAAAAAATGACTTACCAACAAGGGAAAAGGATAAAGTACAGGGTAAAGGAAGTGACAGTCCTGCTATATTCTGCTTGGTGAGACCTCATTTGCAGTGCTATGTTCAGTTCTGAGCACTACACATTAGGGAAAACATTGATAAGTGATAGAGCATCTAGAGATGGTTGATTATGAGAAAAAAGTCTTGAGCTCATGCTGTCTGAGGATCAAGTAAAGGAAAAGGGAGACAGTAATGTTGACAAGGTTATGGGAGCTATTTTTAAAGAAAACAAAGCAAGACTTTAGGGACTGTACTGCAGATTTAAGATTAAATTAATTTTGTTTGACCCCAGAAGGCAAAGCAATGGTTGGAAGTCTCAGAGCAAGACTTTGTTACAATATAAGTGTAAAGAATAGAGTTACCCTTCTTATCTTGGCTGATACAGACATATAGAGTCCAAGGTATTAAGGAGGTATTAAAGAATTTTTCTACAATGTGTGCATAAGTTCTTCACCAACTTGTGAGGATTATGGGGCCTTGAAGATAAGATGAAAGCAAATGATGCCATGTGGACATCATCCTGGGAGAAGAAGGGAAGTTTCTCCTCTTCCTTCTTGTCATATTTTTGGAATTAATGAACCAATTGGATACAATAAATCAAGCCTATAGCACATACACAATACATATACATATATACACAGAGACAGATATGATAAAGAGGGATAGTCTCTAGAGAGAAAAAGCTTCAAAGGAATAAGATTCAAGGAATAGCAAAGGAGAGTAGTGGCTATGGATTCTAAAAAGGAGCTGACCTTGGAGCAGCTGAATGGCCCATCCATCAGAAATGTTGCCTAAAAGGAGAGCTGAATGAGAACTCTATGAAAGATAGGATTTCCATGTCATGAACTACCAGGGTTTGTGAGATGCTTTTGACATACACATTTCCTAATTATTCATATCATGTCAATGTATTCTAAATTTGAGCCCATTTTTTATATGAATGCTATATATATTTATGAGAAAATGAGCCCCAGGTTTGTAGGTTGTTTTTTTTTTTTTTAGTAGCTATTGTTTGTTCTATACTAGTTTAGAAAGCACCATTGCCAAGAGTTAGATGAGTCTACTGGCTAATTGCTCATGGCAAATATACCAGTAGCAGTTCAACATTACCCTTGTTGTTTCTGTTATTATTTTTGCTATTTGAAGTCCATACTTGAAGAGGACTGATGATATCATGATGTTGAGGGTTTTTTTTGTTTGTTTTTTTGCTTTTTGGAGGGCAATTGGGGTTAAGTAACTTGCCCAAGGTCACATGGCTAGGTTTTTGTTTGTGTGTGTTGAGTATCTGAGGCCAGATCCGAACTCAGGTCCTTCTGACTCCAGGGCCAACACTCTACTCACTGCGCCACCTAGCCGCCCCATGATGTTGAGTTTCAAGGTAGATTGTGTTTGACTGTGGCTGATCAGTCCAATATGAGCTCAGAAGACTCTACTACAGGTTGGGGACAAATAGTCCATTTGAACATTTGAGACGATGATGTCTCTATATTTGTGCTTCTAATGTTTCCTTTGTGCTACTGTGATTCTGCTTTTCTCATGGAGTATAGCACTTTCTTTGATGTGGGCATGTCACGGTGGGTGGTCTTGTGCCAGTGTCTTCTATGTCTCACAAGTGATACTAAAGTTCTTCTGAGAGACTTTGAGTACCACTTCTTCTGACCACTGTGTGAGTGCTTATCTTGTGTGTGAGTTATTTTGTGCTACATAAGAAAAAATGACTGAAAATAGAATATTGAAAACTGGAGTGGACTGCCTTGGAAGTACTGGATTTCCCTTCCTAGAGTTCTTTAATGATTGGGGCAGCTAGAAACCTTGTGCTGGTACAATTTGGGCTAGATGACAGCTGAGATTCATTTTACCTCAGTAATATGTGATTCTGTATAAGTTCAGGTTTAAGAATAAGAACACTTTCCTTTTTTGATTCAGATTCTAAATAGTAAAATCTCAATCAAGGATTATGGGGGCTAAATTTTAAAAAATGGTCAAGAGGGATGATGCTAGAATGAGAGAAGCAAGAAAATCACCTTAAGAAAAAAATTCTTAAGTGGAAAAAATTCCATGATTTATCATTT
The DNA here is from genome assembly GCA_011680675.1 of Gymnobelideus leadbeateri. Taxonomy (NCBI): domain Eukaryota; kingdom Metazoa; phylum Chordata; class Mammalia; order Diprotodontia; family Petauridae; genus Gymnobelideus; species Gymnobelideus leadbeateri. The sequence goes on from WOXC01005757.1 coordinate 120,946, forward strand.
ATTCCAAACTTATTATCATATGATTCTTTTAAATATCAACATTTCCTGAGAATGATGGGGGTTGGACAAAGTGATATCTAGGGGGATATGTCAGTCTCCTGATCTTGTTACCTCTGAGGCTTCTCTTAACTATAAAATTGTATGACTTTATAAGCTACTGAGAGAGAAACGTTTTACTATTTGTAGCCTTGTAACAAAGTGACAAAGTTTATTTAAAATAATATTTTAAAATTCTGGAAATTGTTCTTTTCATGTCATAGTCCTTGTTTTTCCCTAATAATACTCACCAGAAAAATGACCAAATCTTTATGCTGATGAGGCAAAAGAGTGTGTCAAAACTAACCACCAGACTTATTCAGCAAGAATTTATTTAGAACTTATTATGTGGTTCTGTGTGAAGATGTACAAGCCTGGTAATACCACAAGGTCACCTCATAGCTATTCAAGAAAGAATAATTTAGTTTTCCACACAAGAAAAACCAAGAGGATGGATAAAAGATGCCTGTTTCTCAGACTGCATCAGACAGTTGAATAGTCAGCCCATTGACTTAGTTAATTAATACATATATATTGGAAAACAGTACATAATCAAATAAGAGATAGAAAACAGACATCTAGGATACTGTCCAGCACTTTTAATGACCGTCAAGCTTCACCCTGACACAGAAAACCGATTTTTCAACATTGGTATTCTTCTAATACCAATGAATCACAAATATTGTGTAACATCACATTTGCCACAGAATTAAGGTTGTGGTTAACATGGGAATTAGAGGTGAATTGAGAGGTGCCTGGTAGGTATAAGTAGAATATAGACTATGATCAATGATGACTTGAAGGAAGTGGTGCAAAAAGCAGCAAGAAAGACAAATATAACTGGGAAATTGAGTAAGTGTACCATTTATTTGGTGAGAGTTAAATATTGTAGATGGACAAACAAGTACTGAACAGGGATCTACACTATATTAAAAGGTACAAAAGAAAGTCTCAAGCTCATCAGGTGGTAATTGATGATAAAATTAATAGCTAACATTTATATAGTTCTTTATACACTTTACAAACATAATTTCATTTGATCCTCACAGAAATCCTGAGAGGTAGTTTTTACTAATATCCTCATTTTACAGATAAGGAAACTTAGGCAGAGATTAAGTGACTTGCTTAGGGTCACAAAACAAATAGGTGTCTGAAGTGAGATTTGAACTTGGGTTTTCTTGACACCATGTTCAACACTCTTTTCACTATACCACCTAGATGCCTCTTTAGGATTTATTGAAGCATGTGAGCAAAGATCATAAAGGAATAAAAAGATGTGGATGGAATATAATCTGCAACAGGCAAGGAATACTTATATTGATGATATTACAGAAACATGGAAGTGCTAGAAGATACGTGGCCATCACTATGCTAGGGAGTGTAAGAAGAGGAAAGTGGGAGAATACACATCAGAAGCATATTGCACAATGTCTGCCTTCAGGGACCTTACAAATCTAAGTGAGCTAGGTATCTATAACCAACAAGAATGAAATAATTAACAAATAAAGATACATGGAATTTAAGTGTGACTATGCAGCACGTACTGATTTTAAGGACTTTAGGATCTCCACAAAAAAAAAAAATAAGAAAAAATAGAAGCAGAGACTGATTAACCTGGATAGGATTAAAGGCATGAAGGCCAATTTTGTGCCACTGGCATTTAAAAAAATAATTTTCTAAGTTTCAGATGTAGTTTGAATTTTTTTAATGGTAGCAAAAAATTGGAAACATTGTAAATACCCAATAAATGGGGGAATAGATAAACATATTGTGGTATATGAATATATGCCACAAGAAACCACAAATATTAGGAATTCAGAGAAGCATGGGTGGACTTGTATAAAGTGATACAAAGTAAAAGAAAGAAAGCCAAAGGAGCATTATACACAGCACCATACACACAGTATACATATTTACTTTAGCAACAGAATGGAAATCACTAACAAAGCTGAACTCACCTTAATTGCATTGACCAATCTTGTTCTTATAGGACAGATCATAAAATAAATCTGCCTCCTCTCAGTCAGGTAGGAGACCACAGTTGCAGAATGTTGTATATGCTGTCGGAGAAGATTGTTTTGTAGATCAGATTTGTTTAAGTAGGGCTCAACGATGGTATGGGGGGTGGTATTTTGGAAAATGACTGTATAAAGAACAAAATACTCCAGTAAAACTATTGTTAAAAAAGAGAAAATCTTGCTCAAAGAAAGAAGCTTCTTTATAGTTCTGTCTTTTAAAATTCTGGAAAGGTAGCGATGTAGCATTCCATTTTTCTAAGATCAGTGGTGCCCTAGAGTGACATAAAGTGAAAGCTATAGTCACTTGGAAATAGAACCTTCTCTCTTTTAACCCAATTAATGATGCTGTTAGCATAATCATGTATAAACATGAAATTTTCTCCTACTCCATCAGAAGAAGCCCAAATTTAGCCTGTTTCATTGATATTAAGAATGATAGCATAATTCAGATTTAATTAAAGTGGCACCTGTACCTCCTCCAGTAAGTTAAATTTTAAGATGGCCTCATGAGAAACAGACTAAGTCAGCATGTGTTAAGTACAAACCTTGTACTGGATTGCTGAAAAAGCAAAATCCTGCAACTGTTTGGGAATATTTTCTTTCTAGGAAAACAGCCAAAGTAATATAGGTATTTTATGGCAATTCTCCAGAGAATCTTTGGTTTTATTAGTACTGTACCTTCCATTTAATTGATGCTTAATAAATGTTGGTTGGATTTAATTGCATCATGTGGGTCCTTCTTCCACTTGTACAAACCGTGACCCCTCCATGTCTTAATAGTTTGTTTAATATAAGTGACTGTGGTTAAAAACTTCATGAGGTAGAGACCATGTAGTTCCATACTTGCCTGGGTTGGTCTTCAAGATATCTCTGCAGTCAATCTCTGGGTTTATACTTAAGGGCTTTCCAAATTCACCAGTCAGTTTGCCCTCTATTTGGCATAATCTTTTGGTTTACAGGATTATTTCAGTGACATAATGACTCATCAAAACAAGAGCTCATTGGTAAACAATTTGCTTATGGAAGAAATATTATAGAGTGGGAAACAATTGACCACCCTGATTAGAGTCAACACCAAAATTGTCATCCAAAATGTTCCCTACAGAGCATACTTCCCAGTTAATAGGTGAATGAGGATCAGCTATGTGATTCTAACATTGAATCAATAGAACATATCATTGCCACTCAGATCCCATCACTGAAAGCAGAAAAAATATAAGTAGAATATAGTAGTAGAAAGAATATAAAATTTGGAATTAGAGTATTGGAATTTGAATTATGACATTAGGCAAGTAGTTTAACCTCTTTGGGCTTCTATAGAAAGGACCCACACCCACTCCATCCTTGGGGAGAGTAGACTCAAAATGTTTACTATATAATCTAGTGTTTGGTAAACCCAAAGATGCAAGATTTTGGTGAAAGAACTCACTATTTGACAAACGCTGCTGGGAAAACTGGAAGGCAATTTGGTAGGAACTAGGCATAGACCAACATCTTATACTATATACCAAGATAAGGTCAAAATGGGTACGTGATTTAGACATAAAGAGTGATATCATGAGCAAATTAGGGAGCATGGAATAGCTTTCCTGTCAGATCTATGGATAAAGGAAATGTTTATGATCAAACAAGATAAAACTAGACATTTTTGATTACATTAAATTTAAAAGGGTTTTACACAAACAGTTGGTTTATACCACCAAAATTAGAAGGAAAGCAGAAAACTGGGGAAAAAATTTTTAAACCAAGTTTCTCTGATAAAGGTCTCATGTTTCCAATACATAGGGAACTGAGTAAAGTATTTAAGAAAGAAGAGCCATTTCCCAATCTATAAATGACCAAAGAATATGAATAGTAAGTTTTCTGAAGAAGAGGTCAAAGCTATCTAGAATCATATGAAAAAGTACACTAAATCACTAATGATTAGAGAAATGAAAATTAAAACAACTTTTAGGTACCACTTCACATATATCAGATTGGTTAATATGACGGAAAAGGAAAGTGAGAAATGTTGGAGGGAATATAGAAAAGTAGGAATACTAATTGGTGCATTTGTGAACTGGTCTGATATTTCTGGCTTCGGAACTTTGCCCAGAGGGCTATAAAACTGTGCAAATCCTTTGATGTAGTACTAACACTACTAAAGATATATCTCAAAGAGTTCAAAGAAAAAGAAAGAGGACTTTTATATGCAAAAATATTTCTAAGAGTTTTTTGTGGTGGCAAAGAATTAGAAACTGAGGGGATATTCATCAATTGGAAAATAACTGAACACATTATGGTATATGATTGTGATGGAATATCAGTGTGTGATAAGAAATGAGCAGTGTTGTTTCAGAAAAACATGGGAAGATCTATATGAATTGAAGCAAAATGAAGTGAGCACAGTCAGGAGATTATTGTTCTTGTAAATACACAATGTGTATAGCACTGTACATGTTGTACCGTAATAATGTAACAATGATCAACTATAAAACTCTGATCAACACAATAATTAAAAACAATTCCAGAGGATCTATGATGAAAAACCTATTTACCTTTAGAAAAAGAATTGATGAACCCTGAATGCAAGTTGAAGTAATTTTTTGTTTTATTTTATTTTTTGCTTTTTTGTTTAATTTTTACAACATGGTTAATGAGGAAATATGTTTTGCATGACTTCACATGTATAATCTATATCATATTGCTTGCCTTCTTGGTGGGTGGGGGAAGGGCTGAAGGGAGGGAGAGAATTTGTAACTCAAATTAAAAAAAGTTAAAAATAAATAATAAAACTTTTGAAAAGGTTTATTACAAAACATTCCCCAACCAAGTTCACTTCTGAACATGACATAGCAGATGGATGTGTCTGCTCTCTTGCTTGTAGGACATATTGTATTGAGTGTCAGGTTGATTCACGGCTTGGCTGGATCAATATGATTACTCCTTAGGGCTGGCACTTCAAGGGACTCTGCTACTGCTTCTACCAGCTCTGGTTGTTAAATGGACTTTTGATAGTTCTTCTGACCTTTCAAAATTCACAAGGTCATATCCTGGTTTGGTCTGTCTCTGTGCAGGGGCATAAATATAAAGGTAGATGAATGTCTTTGAACAGGGAGAAAGAAATTCAAAGAGGCAAAAGAAGCAGAGATGCCATGTGTTCAAGTGACATGGCAGCCAAGTGTGGAGATGAGAAAGCAGAGAAAGGCCACTGCCATTACCTCTGCTCCCTTCTGGAGTTCCATGATACGAGTAATTCTTGTCTCATTTGCCTTTGGAAAAAAGAGAATGAGTTTACCTCCCTGAACTTTTTGTGTATGCACCAAGTTCCATCTCAGCAGCCAATTAAAATGCTTTTTGGTTTTCTTTCACTACATGGAAAGCCAACAAGGAACAGAAAATTGACTTTATACCTGCTCTGAAATAGAGATAGTAAGTGCCCTTCATCACTCATTTCTGGAGTTAGGATCACTAAGTTTCCATGTTGGTATCTTACATGTTCAAAGATTTGGGGCCTCATTGGCCAATGCCCCCATTACACATAGAGGAGGAATCTGAAAAAGCTTTAAAGAGTTCAAATGCTTAGTACGTTGTTATATAACTACATAGCGGCATAGGTTGGGCTTGAATGCAGTGACTGACTTCTAATTTAGTACTCCTTATGATTATAACACAATACCTGTCTTTTATTTTAAGAAATGGGAATGAGATTGAGGGATGGAGTGGGTACAGCAGCAGTGATCACACTGGGTAAGTGCATAAACAGAAGTCCAGTCAGACTCACAGAGTAGGGGGAAGGCCAAGTGTGGGTCAGAAAAAGAAAAGAGTCCTAGTTTGGGGTTTTTTTTCAAGCAAGACCAAGGGTTTTTTTTTTTTATTTGAAGGAAGGTTATAAAGGGGTATGAATCTAAGGGGAAAAGGATAGGTATGATGTACTTATCAATAGCCAAAGGTCTAGGCTAAGTTTGAGATAGATAAGTAATAGATAGCTGGATGACAGATAAATAACTATATAGATAGGTAGGTAGAGCAGACACTTATTAAGTGTTTACTATGTGTGAAGGCATCTAGGTGGTGTAGTGGATAGAGTACTGGGTGTGGAAGCAGGAAGTCCTCTTCAAGAGTTAAAATCCAACCTCAGACACTTAGTAGCTGTGTTACCCTGGGCAAGTCACTTAACCATTTGCCTCATTTGTTTAAAAAAAAAAAAGCTGGAGAAGGAAATAGCAAACCACTCCAGTATCTTTGCCAAGAAACCTTGAATGGGATCACAAAGAGTCGGACAGGATTGAACAACAATATGTGTGAGGTATTATGCTAAGCATTAGAGAAACAAATACAAGTAAACAACACAATTCTAGCCCTTATGAAGCTTGTATTCTAATGGCAGAAGAAGATACATAAAGGGAGCTGTGAAGAGGATGGAGGAATGCGTAAATGGAGAAGTCTAGAGGATAAATGGAGTCTGGAGTGAAGTGAGGTTTGAGGTCTATCCATAACAGGTCACGAAGGCTAGAGAATCATCAGTCAGGGGAACAAGAAATCGAGTAGCTGGAGAGTTTAGGAATTTGAGACAGGAATCAAAGGGGCAAAAGTTAGGAAGTCACTTCCTAGGAAAGTGATAGCTGTCTTTTTTATTTAAAGAGCTGTCCTGAGGAAAATGGATTAGTCTTAATCTTATTAGGCCCAGAGGGTAGATCTAGGAACAATGGATAGAAATAGTAAGGAGTTAGTGGGACTCAAATAAATGAAAACCCTTTTTTATGATTTAAGCTGTCCCAAGATGGAATGTGTTACCTTAGGAGAAAGTGAATTCACCATCCCTTGAGGTTTTCTTTGCAAGGTCTGGATAGGAGTCTTTGGGTATTCCTTTTCAGGTACCAGCCTTACTTTCGCTTCCAGAGCCATCTGGATCCAGTGACCAGATATTCATCAGGAGGGCTGGAGTTGGCCCATGATGTACTGGGAGACCCTGGCCCTTTTAGACTAAAACCTTTTCACTTAATCACTTAGAGAGAGATAACACCCATTCAGTGAATAGAGCTCTTTAAGAAGTGAGTCAAGGGATGGCTCTTTTAATTAGGAAAAAAAGAAAAAAAATCTAGCTGGGAGGGGGAGACCCTCAGGGTTGCTGCTCCAAAGAGAAACTGTTACCATTGACATTCACTTTTAAGCCAAGAGGGCCCAAAATACAGCCACTAAGTGGAGGGTTACTGGATCTAGACCAGCCTGGAGGAGAAAATGAGGCTGATGACCTTGCACAACCCTCCCTCACCCAAATCAAAGTCAACTACAAGTCATGTCATCATTTCCCTGATGTTATGGTCCTCTTCAAAAAAGGACGAACACAGTAACAACAACAACCTTGATGACAGGGACTGACCTCAATACTTTTTGTGTTGTTGGTGTTGGGTACATAGTAGGTGCTTAATAAATGTTTATTTATTAATTGATTGTACAGGCTGTCTTCTATACTTCTATCAAGGAAAAGATCAAGTGCCACCAATACTGCAGCCTCTAAATGGATTGTAAGCTCCTTGATGACTGGGATTTTTTTCCTCTTTTCATCCCCAATACCTACCATGTTCCTGGCACATAACAGATGCTTAATAAATGTTTTGTAGAGTAGAACTGAGTCATTTAAATGACTAATTCTCCGACTGTACAGCTGATTTGGCTGAGTAATTTATGATAGAGGGTAGAGGACCAGAAACGTCATGATCAACTTAAATATTGCATGGAGTTGTGACCAATTGAGTGCCTTGCTCTATGTAGTGTCCTTTGTCCTGAAACTTTTAATGTGTCTCCCAATGCATGAAATTTAACATAAGACACTGGTTATAGCTTTCAAATAAAAATAGCAATGTCCCATTCCTATGACGTGTTCCCTGATGAATTTTAGCTACAATGGTCACTTTCATCCCTTCATCACTTGTCATGTACCATATAGTCTAGCACTTTGTTATAGGTTTATTTTATTTTTATCTTGTACAAAAATGTTTTATACCTATCCTCTCCTACTCAAAAAAAAAAAATCATCCATGTCCCCTTGCCTGCAGAACAAAGTCCCTAATTCCTTATCTATCTTGGCATTCAAGTCACTTCAATCTGGTCCTAACCTATCTTTCTCTTCTTAGGTGTAGGAGTGTATTGCAGTCAGCTCATACTAGCTCAGGAGAGCCAGAATGTTAAATTTTCATTGTGAGCATTTAAATCTCAGAAATTATAAAATGTTACAAATCAGGACTTGATTTCCTGTTGTTGATGGTCTAGACTTAAAGTGATAGAGAAAATGTTAATAATGCAGATGAATTAAAAAGTTTGTTCTATGTCCTTTTCCTTTCCTTTCCTTTCCTTTCCTTTTCTTTCCTTTCCTTTCCTTTTGTTTTTCTTAAGTATTGGCAGTTAAACAGTTAGCATACTGCTGCTTAGGTCCCCATGCTTCTCTACATAACATATCACTGGACCCAGCCTAATTACTTGACTCTGTTGTTTATGCACAGCAAAGGGCTTCCTTCCTCCACTCTTTCTCCTTTCTAGAATTATCTTCTCTCATCTCTCTGCTTCTTTATGTTTTATCCGTCCTCCCAGGCCCATTTGGAAGACTTGTTAATGATGGGAAAATAACTAATGTTTTGGAAATAATTATTTTAGCACAGTTTTTCTTTTTTAATAACTTTTTAATCTATTCATTTTAGAAATTGAGATGGGATAACAAATAAAACAATTTACTTTTTGCATAATTTTAATCCTTTAATCTTGGAAACATTCTTTGCATATGAAACATAGCAGATTAAACTTTTCTGCTATGCTGGGTAGCATTTGGAGAAAATAAATTCATAAATTTTGCTTCAAGGTTAAATTAAAGAAGAGTTGGCCAGGAAAACCACTTTATAATTGACCAAGTAAAGGAGAGATGGAGGGATTCATTCAGTGATTAGGGGAACTTAACACTGTTAGCCTGGCTTCTATTCCTGCAGAGGAGGGGAAAGCGGGCATCTCCATTCTTAGAATACATCAAATTAGGTAGTCACTGTTATTATTATATTTCAAGATACTTTGTACAATTCTGACCTATGCATGGAAGATGCTTATTTGGAGGAGATCTGTCAAGGTGGCATTTTGCTCTACTGACCAACCATTTTTGTGCAGTTAGCACAGTGGACAATAATGAGGCACATATTAGTTCAAGGATAATTCTGTGCAGTAGCCCTGGTCTTTCAAGTTGGCTGGCATTGGTGGCTCATAACCCCTAATTTATGGGAAAGTTGATGAGTGAAGGCCAGGTGAGGGTCAAAGGAGTGGCCTGGCTTCAGTGATGAGCTATTCACTCTACCACAGCTTTAAGGTTATGAAGCTTGACCTTTAATTTGATATGCAATATTTATTGATTTTGCTCTTATTAGGTTTTTGAGATGTAACATATCTACTGAGTCAAGTTAACAGACATTTATTAAGTGCCTACTATATGCCAGGCAGGGAAGATATGTGGTGCAGTAGATAGAGTGCAGGGCCTGGAGTCAGAAAGACTCATTTTTCTGAGTTCAAATTTGGCCTCAGAGACTTATTAGATGTGTAGCCCTGGAAAAATCACTTAACCTTGTTTGTCTGAACTGGAGAAGGAAATGACAGAGAACTCTAGTATCTTTACCAAGAAAACCCCAAATTGACTCATGCAGAGTTGACACAAATGAGCAACAAAGATATGCTAGACACATGCTGAGGGAGGGGAACACAAAAGAAGGGCAAAAAAAAAAAATCCTGACCTCAAGGAGCTTATATTCTAATGAAGAGATAACATTCAAATAACCATGTACGTACACAAATATACAAACATAAATGAGAGGCAACCCAAAGTGAGTAAATTAATTCTTTTCCCCTGGAATTGACTCAAAACCAAGAAAACACCCCTATCTTCAATAACATAACTGCAATAGTAGAACTGTTTGCTTTTGAACTAAATGACCTTGGGAGGTGTCCTTGGTACTATGATTCCATAATTGTATAATCAAAGTGGGGGGGGAAGAATTACCATTTTATAGAAAAAGGACTGAGCCAACAAGGGACTTAAACAATTTGCTTAAGCTTAATGAGTCAGCTTGGACCTGATTCCCAGACTTCCTTCCTGCCCAGGGGAGTCAGCAGCAGGTTACACTGGTCATTTTAGAAATCTAATAATCATCATTTTAGTGTAGTTTCATCATTCCCCATCTACTTCTGCTGTAGAAATTCCCTTCTTTGAAGTAAATGGGGTGATTCGTTCTTTATTGCTGAAATATGTTGGCTTTGGCTTCAGGGGTATTGCTATCTAATATACCAGAATGGCCTTAATGCTTCCAGACAGTCACTCCCAGGGAACTTGTAAGGGTGCAGTCAGTCAAGGCAAGAAATGCTTTTGACAGCCGGCTGGCCTTTACCTGACCCTCTATAGAATTCAGATGGAAAAGTTGCCACAGAACTGAGACTCTCCTTGGGCTGGTGACTCATGGAATGTTGGGCAAACATGAGCAATTCCAGGTTTGACACAGTAGCTAAGAAAAGGGAATTTAGCTCAGGGGGATGGGGGAGACCTGGCTCTCTCTGGGCTTTTCAGAAGGAGGGTCACATTGTCACCCATTTTCTGACCACATATTTTTTTTTTTGCCTTAGACGAAAGCCCCAAGGAAAATGAATCATTGAGTGGCTTGTGACCAATTTGTATCACCCCCCTCAATCCCTGAGAGACAGATGCTCAAATACCAATCGTATTCAATGAAAAAGGAAAGAAAATGTTTAGGAGAGCTTAGGTCATTGGGAAATATCCATTTAAAAATCTAATTTCTGATTTTCCAATGTGCTCTGCCCCACACAAATTTCAAACAATGTGAAAGGGAGCTCAGAACAACTTCTGGAGCCCCAGCACCCACAGAATGGCACAGAGAAGCTAACCTCCTGCTGAGGACAGCCCAGCAGCCCTGCAGGGAGTGGTCAGCGCAGTGCTCTGAGAGCAGGCAGCACAGCACCCTGGGAACCGACAGCACAGCCCGCAGAGCCAAGCCCAGGTCCGAGGTTTTAGCCCCAGGGCGGTCGGGACTTCAGCCTGCTGGTGGAACCCCAGAACACCAGCAATTGTGGCGATTCCAGAATTATCAGCACAGATATGCCTAGGACAAAGTGAGAGGTTAGTGCCCTATGGACTTTGGGACCAGTATTTGGGGAACATGTGGCTTCCTCCCCTGGCAGCAAAAAGCTGCTGAAGAAACAGCTGCACAGAAGCCATTTTGCAGCTTCAGTAGTGGCTCTAGCTCCTGGTCTGCGAACTGTAGGAAGATCCAGCAATCAGTCTGGGGGTTAAACGCTTTTGCTTTAAACTGCCTGGATCTGGATTGTGGTCTGTGGGGGAAGTTTGGGGTGGGTATCCAACTTGCCAGAGTGGGTGGAGGCTTTACAGAGGCCACCCAACTGGCGGAAGTTGTGAAGACCCCACGTTTGGGCAGAAGCTCCCCTGTCTGGTGGCAGAGTCCTACTGTGGCAACAAGCCCCAAAATCAAGTAATTAAGTGGCAATATGTCTAGGCAAACGAAACAAAATAAACAGAAAAGTTCAACATTGGACTCCTATTTTAGGCGCAAAGAGGCTCAAAGCATGGAGGAGGACTGTGAGGTCAGAACTCCTGCACCAAAAGCCCCAAATGAAAATACAAGCTGGCTACAGGCCATAGAGGACCTTAAGAAGCAGATAAGAGAAGTGGGGGAAAATTTGGGGGAAGAGAAATGAAAAAGATGCAAGAAAAGTATGAAATGACAGTCAACAGCCTGACTGAGGAAAATAACACCTTAAAAAATAGACTAACTCAAATGGCAAAAGAGGCTCAGAAAGGCAATGAGGAGAAGAATGCCTTAAAAAAGTCGAATTTGCCAGATGGAAAAAGAATCTCAAAAGTTCACTGAGGAGATTCATTCCTTCAGAGTGAGACTGGAGCAAATGGAAGCTAATGACTTTATGAGAAATCAAGATACTGTTAAGCAGATCCAAACAAATGAAAGATTAGAAGTCAATGTGAAATATCTCAAGGGAAAAACCACTGAGCTGGAAAATAGATCCAGGAGAGACAATTTAAAAATTATTGGACTACCTGAAAGCCATGATCAAAGAAAGAACCTAGAAATCACCCTTCAAGAAATTCTCAAGGAAAACTGACCTGATGTTTTAGATCCAGAGGGCAAAATAGAGGTTGAAAGAATCCACAGATCACCTCCTGAAAAAAGATCCCCAAAAGAAAACTCCCAGGAATATTATAGCCAGGTTCCAGAATCCCCAGATCAAGGAGAAAATACTACAAGCAGCCAGGAAGAAACAATTTCAATATTGTGGAAACACAATCAGAATGGCACAGGACCTGGCAGCTTCTACACTGAGGGATAGAAGGGCATGGAATATGATATTCCAGGGGGCAAAAGAGCTGGGAATGAACCCAAGGGTCACCTACCCAGCAAAACTGAGTATCTTGTTTCAGGGAAAATATGGTCATTCAGTGGAATAGAGGACTTTCAAGCATTCTTGGTGAAAAAACCAGAGTTGAATAGAAAATTTGACATTCAGACACAAGAAGCAAGAGATGCTTGAGAAGGCAATCAAGGAAAAGAAATCAAAAGGAACTTATGAAAGTTGGACTATTTACAGTCCTACATGGAAAAACAATAACGGTGTTTGATGAAACCTTTCTCATTATGAAAATAATTGAAGAAGGGTACATGGCACATGTTCACAGGTATAGACGAATAGAGGGCACAGGTTGAATTTGATGGGAAGGGATGATTATTTTTGTTTTTTTTTGGAGGGCAATTGGGGTTGGGTGACTTGCCCAGGTTCACGTGGCTGGGTTTTTGTTTGTGTGTTGGGTGTCTGGGGCCAGATCCGAGCTCCGGTCCTTCTGGCTCCGGGGCTGGCTCTCTGCTAGCTGCGCCACCTAGTCGCCCCAAGGAAGGGATGATTCTTAAGGGGTGAAGTCAAGAGGTGAGAGAGGAAAGTGGCAAGAGGAGATGGAGAGAGACAGGGTAGGGCAAACTATCTCATGTAGAAGAGGCAAGGGGAAGTAGTTGCAGGGGAGGGGAAGAACAGGAAGGTAAAAAGGCAAAAGCATATTCTCATTGAAATTGGCTCAAGGAGAGAATCACATACATACTAAATGGAATATCTTACCCTCACTCACTCTTCTGAGTAGGGGAAAGGGGGATGAGAGGGGGGATGATGGAGGGGAGGGCATTCTGGGGAGAGGGGAGGTTAGAAGTACCCACTATCAAGAGGGACAGGATCAAAGTAGGGAATGGACCAGGTGGGAGGTGAGACAGGTGGGAGGGAAATATAAGCAGTCTTTTACAATATATCTACTATGGTAATGTTTTGCATAGATATACATGTACAACACATACTGAATTGCTTATCTTCTTAGAGGGAGTGGGTGACAGGGGAGAAAGGGAATGGATCTGAAAATCGAAGTTTTAAAATTAAATTTTTCATAAGATGTCCAGGCAGTGGGGCTCAGAGATTCACCTTGCCCTAATGGCAAAGTCGAAGGGGGTATGGGAGAAGATATGGGAGAGAGCAGATTAGATGAGGGGATATCTTGTGGGACTGCTATTCTGGGGTGGTGGGTAGGGAAAAAATAGGGGAAAAATGTAACTCATAAGCTGGTGGAAATGAATGATGTAAACCAGAAGTTAATAAAGCATTTGTTTAATTAAAAAAAAATCTAATTTCTACTTCCATTTATGGTTTAGGCATAAGCTGGATATATAAATGTTGGGAATAGGGATTGTTTCATTGGTTGCATTTTTCTCTCTACCCCTGTAGTTCATCATTGTACTGGCACAGAGCAGGTAGTTTAATAAATGTTTGTAGGATATGCACAGACACATGCGTGTGTGTAAGGGTGAATACATACATATGTATGTGCCCGAACATTCAGGATGTTCCAAAAGTCTTAGCTCAGTCTTAAGCTCTTAAAGCTTTAAAATGCACTAAGACTCTGTTTGCCCTGTATATGTATATATAGAAATAGGCAGAGAGAGACATCAGAGATAGAGAGATAGAGATAGAGAGTTAAGGACTCCCTAGTGAGGAAACTCCACCTACCAGTACAGGTCAGTAACTTCCTTATAATTTATGGTCTCAGAGCTATAAGGAGCTGAAATTGAGACTTGCCCTTAGGGAGCTTATATTCCATAAAAAGTATGCGCAAAGAACATACAAAATAAATACATGGCCATGTTAAGGAAAGGGCGCTGGCAGCTAGGGGTGGAAGACTTTAGGAATGGTCTAATACACAGAGGTTCTCATATATAGAGATTCTGTCACCCTCCCCGTCCCTCCACCTTCCAAGAGATCCTTGAAGAGGTTTCAGGGAAGTCTATGAATGTGGATGGGGAGGGGAAAATCATATTTTTATTTTCATGTGCTTTTAAAACTATTCATTTTATTTTATGCATGTAAAAACATGATTCTGAGAAGAGGCTGATAGGCTTCACCAGACTGTCAAAGATGCCAGTGATACCGACAAGATGAAGACAACCCTCCTGCCTCCCCTCCCGCCTCCCTGCCCCTCACTTACTATCCCTGTGACTGTGGCCAGGTCACACACTTCAGTTCCCTCGTCTGTAAAATGGGGATGATAAGAACACCTGCCCCCCAGGGCTCTCATGAGGATGAATTGAGATAATATATGTCAACAAATGAAAACACTTTGAAAAAAAAAGATGTAGAAGGTGCTGCTTAAGGTGAGTTGGGAAAGCTACGGGTATTAAGGAAGAAGGGAGAACATCCCTGCTCGAGGCAGCATGTGCAGAGGTGGAGATGAGAAGAGATGGAGAGTTGTGGGAGGAATGAACCACAGACCTATTTCCCTTTCCCTGTGTAGCAGCAAGCACCCCAACATCCCCAGGGTGGCGGCCAACACAGGTTCTTAGATCTGCTTTTCAAAAGGAAAGCAACTCAAAATGGGTTAACAAGCTTACTTCAATCAATCACACATACATCGTTTACCTAGTTCAGGGGAAAAAGGTCAGCACCCCGAACTTCAGAGTATATAGACAGAAGTTACAAGACAGAGAAACAAAGCAAGCAGACAGTCTTCCAAGATGTCCAGCCATTACATCCATACCAAATCACAGTTGCCAGAGAGGGAAGCATCAACATCTGGGTTTTCAAAGACGGTGGGGGGGTCTCTCAAGGACTGCCCAGAGTCTCATCTGGTCAAGTCACACAACACTTCTCAAAGTGAGCCCCAAAGCAAAGCCTCCCATCAGAGTTTACATATCCTTCTCCTGGCTCAGAGAATGTAACAACCTTCTTGACCCACTGCCCAATCACAAAGCAACAAGGTGTAGGCTTTCCTGAAAAACAAGCCTCCCACCACAGGCTCCAAGTGCATTTAACCTAGGGGCAGGGAAGATCTTAAAAATTTACATTCCTATAACCCCCTGGCACCTGATCTTGGATACTCTGAATCATGACCCTTCCCTAAACAAAAGCTGACCTTTGTAGTCTTTAGTCTGGATGGGCTTTTCTCCTGCTTTTCCTCACCAGCCTGTTTCTGTCTAGCTCTCTCCTCTCTGCCTAGGTAACCTACTCTGCCAATTGTCTATGGTGAGAGAAGGACCAGCAGGATGATAAGAGGCAGCACATGCTGTTTTGCACATTGAAAGAAAAGACTTTGGGGAATGACCAAAGAGCAAGTCTCTCAATTAGTGCCTGAGGTGTCTAGGAAATCATTATTGGAATGTGATACAGGCTGCTTGATGCGCTGGCTGAGCCAGCATACAAAGAAACAGAGATGATCTTGATGAATCTTTATTGTCCAGAGCTGATTAGACATTTATAAAAAGAAACTGGAGCATACCAACCACCTGCCAAATAGTCCTGGACATTAAGGGAGTCACTAAAAGTTCGCTTAAAGGAAAAGGATGTGTTTCCATGCACTGGATACAAAAAAGTGAGAGAAAGTCATTCGCACTCATTGGATTTGGGAACATCAAAGGTAATATAAACATTTAACTAATACTTAAGAAATATGTTCAGATTACCATCCCTGTCCATTTGTTTGATATATCTTAGGTGAGAGACAAGAAAAAAAGGCATTCTCTTATCTGAAGGAATTTATCATGGAGCGTGAGAGACAGTGACCCATGGTGGAGCAGAAAGGCTGGGTTTGGAGTTAGGGGCTGTGGGCATGAATTCTGGCTCAAACCATATGATCTTGGGGAAAGCACATGGTTCTCTGTGCCTCAGCTCCCTCATCCACAAATATAAGGAGGCTGAATTAGATGGCTTTTTAATGCCTGTAACCAAATTCTAGGTCCTTATGGTTCTAAGGTTCACATTCCATGACATTATGATTTATGACCCATGACACAAATCCCTGAAAAAAAATTAAATATGAAAGTGCCATTGGGACAGGTCTTCTTTATCTTTTATAAGGTGTGGGGTAGGTGGGGAGGAGGAGTTGCTGTGAAGTAGTACAGTAGTTAGAACCCTGGACCCAGACTTGGAGTCAGGATGACCTGAGTTCAAATCTGGCCTCAGATTTGTGTGACCCTGGGCAAGTCACTTAACCTCTGCCTCAGTTTCCTTAGTTGTGAAATGGTGACATAATAGCACTTATAGTATATATTATCACTTATTATTATTATTATATGATTATCCACACACATACACACAGAGTTATTGTGGGGATCAAATGAAATAATATTTATAAAGGGCTTAGCATAGTGCCTGAAACATAGTAGGTGCTTAATCAATGCTTTTTCCCCTCCTCTTTTTTTATTTTTAGTCATGGACACCTTTAACAGTCTGGGTGAAGCCTATGAACCTCTTCTCAAAATATTTTTTTAAATTATTGAAAGGAATGCTAATAGTAGGTAGAGGTTAGTTAAAAAAAGATATATCTATATGTAATATATATAGATATAAATTTTTTTTTCCATTCAAGTTGACAGACTTCCTGAAATCTATCCAGGACCTCTTAAGTGTGATCTGAATGATCTGCGTTAAGAATCTCTGTATTAGAGGGTGATCTGAGGGAGGAGAGAGAGAGAGAGAGAGAGAGAGAGAGAGAGGGAGAGAGAGAGAGACAGAAAGAGCATTTTTGGCAAATGTTGGGAGGGAGGGGGCAGGGGAAACCAGAAAAAAGTTTTATGCAGGATAATTCATTTGAGTTAGGCCTTGCAGGCAGATCCTCAGGGAGACAGCATTCCTGACAGAGGGAGCAAGTTGAACAAAGAACAAATGTAGGAAAGCTTATGGTCTGTGTTTGAGTCCAGTTTGGTTTAGACCATAGGGTAAATGAATCAAATAGGCATTTATCAAATGCCTACTATGGACTAGCCAGGGGTGGGGAACCATCGACCTCGAGGCCACATGTGGTCCACTAGGGCCTCCAGCGCAGCCCTTTGATTGAATCCAAACTTCACAGAACACAGGATTGTTGGATTCAGTCAAAGGGCTGCACTGGAGGCCCTAGTGGACCACATGTGCCCTCAGGGCCACAGCTTCCCTACCCCTGGACTAGGCATTCTACTGGGTGCTGGAGTTACAAATACAAAGAACAAGAGTCCTGGCCCTCAGGGAGCTTCCATTCTATATAGGAAGACAAAACTGTACAAATATAAATAAATACAGAATCAATGTAAAACAAACAAAAGGCAATGAAGGAGGGAAGGGGGATCCTGGCAGTTACAGGGTTTGGGAAAGGCTTCATGTAAAAGGCTGTGCTTTACCTGAGTCTGAGAAGGAAGCTAGAGAGAGGTGAAGAGGGAGCTATTTCCATCATGATGAATGACCAGTGAATGCACAGGTATGGAGACAGATGATGGAGAACTGTGTATGAGGAATGGAAGAAAGGCTGCTGTGAGTAGACCATAGAGTTAGGAAGGAGTCAAGATAATGAAGCTGGAAAGATGAGTTGGGCCAAATTTTGAAAAGTTTTAAAAACATACATTTGTATTTTACATTTGTGGCAATAGGAAGGCATTGGCATTTATCAAGGAGGTAGGTAGCATCGACAGACAATATGCTTAAATAAATTGGAAGCCAGATTGAAGGTATATTAGAGAAGGATCAGCTTGAAGGAAGAAAATCAATTAGGAAGCCTTTGAAATCATCCAGGTGAGAGGTGATGAGATCCTGAGCTAAGGTGGTCACTGTGTGAATTGAAAAAAAAGCTTTGCATTTGAGAGATGCAGAGGTTTAAAAAATAGATAAGATATCC
The DNA here is from genome assembly GCA_011680675.1 of Gymnobelideus leadbeateri. Classification (NCBI taxonomy): domain Eukaryota; kingdom Metazoa; phylum Chordata; class Mammalia; order Diprotodontia; family Petauridae; genus Gymnobelideus; species Gymnobelideus leadbeateri. The sequence continues at coordinate 139,222 of WOXC01005757.1, forward strand.
ACCTGGCTTTTATGGTAAGTGAAAGTATGATGGGAAATCAAGTGGGAAATGTAGGTTGGGGTCAACTTTGGAAACCAAAGAAGAGTGCCTGAAGGTTTGTGAGCAAGGACTGTGCTTAGGGAAAACCACACTGAAATATTAATGACAAATCATACTAGAATATGAATGAATAGAACAGAAATGATGAAGAGGGTAGATTGGAAAAGGGAGAAACTGGAGGCAGACAGAGGGATAATTCAACAGATCAGTAAAGAGGTAAGTGTAAGCAGTGACCACAGAGAAAGATACATGGATACAAAAAACACTGTAGAAGTAGAAAGGAACTGATTAGATATGGAGGAGTTAAAGATGACACCTAGTTTTCAAGACTAGGTGCTTGGAAAGGCTTTTTTGTGTGTGAAGTAAAGGAATTCTCTAGAAAGTTTCATCTTCTATAGTAAGTTTATGGAAAGTATTGTTTGGTTTTGTCCTTGTTTTGTTCTAATGAATTATTCTGAAGCAATTTTGTTAAAGAAATTGTTAAGATGGACACTTACACATTCAACAGGCATTTATTAGGTACCTACTATATTCCTGGCACTGTGTGAGGCACTAGAGATGTAAATACATAATGACACACAGTACCTCAAGCAGCTTACCATCTACTGGGGATGGGGGGCCATGTACACAGAAAAGTCAATAGAAAATAAAGGTGGGTGTTATTATACCTTTGATTTTATTGATAGAGAGAAATCCCTGGTAATGAAACTATCTCTACCAATTCATGTCAGTATGTCTTCTGTAATTTATAATCTTTGACTTGTCTAGGACACTTAAAAACTAAGTGATTAGCCCAGGCTCAAAGAGCCAGGATGTATCAAAGCAAAACTTGTGCTAGTTAAAAACAAAAACAAAAACTTCTTGGATTTGATAACAGCTCTCTATTCATGGTGTCATGCTGGCTATCAAAATATAAAATATATGTGAAGGAAATAATAAGTAATTGGAATTGGGAGGGCACTAACAACTCAGGAATGGGCTTATATTAGGTGATGATAAGACCTGAGCCCTGAAGTAGGCTAGAGATTCTACCATATGGAGGTAAGGAAAGAGCACATGCCAGGTCTGGGGAACAACCTGTGCAAAGGCACTGAGATAGAAGATGGGAGATTGAGTAGAGGGAAAAGCAAGAACGATGGTTTGGATGTAATATAGATGAATGAAAGCAAATATAAAGCATTGCTTGATAAATGTATCCTCCCTTTGGTTTTCCAACTGTTTTCATTGTGTTTAAGAATGATGAGACAGGGAAATCCATGTGCCTCAGGGACTAATTTCCAAGAAAGTGTATCCCATTTTTCATCTTAGAGGGAAATATAGGAAATGGGGGTTGTGGCTTTATTTATTGAAGAGGCATGAGATGAATGAAACACTGAAGGATTCAGCAGAATGGTGAACTGGAAATTTGGAGCATTAAATGAACCTAACTTTCTTCTGTTCAGCAGGGATCTTATTATATCAGGGATCTATGAAAGAAGCTCTTTCCCCTGTTGCTTCAAAATTTTTCTTCTGAGCTGAGTCTATGGTTGCCTTCAGGACCACATTACTATTCCAAGGCCGCAGGTCTACACAGATAACAAACTGTAGAAGAAATATGGACAGGAAGAAGCAGGGAACTAGAAGCTGCCACACCACTGGTTTTCAGTGACTAAGTCACCTTTTTTTTCTTTCTATGTTTTACATAAAGATGGAATCTCTGTCATCTGATGTGTATGGCCATATTCTCTGGTTGCTTCTCTTCCCTTATTCCTTTTGTTCTCCCTCCCTCCTTCTCTCCCTCCCTCCCTCCCTTTCTTCTCTCCTCCCTCCCTCCCTCCCTTCCTTCCTTCCTTCCTTCCTTCCTTCCTTCCTTCCTTCCTTCCTTCCTTCTCTCCTTCTTCTTCCCCTGTTCCCCCTCCCCTCTTCTTTCTCTTCCTCCTCTCCCTCCTTCTCCTCCCCATCCTCTTCCTCCCCTGTCTCCTCCTCCTCTTTCTCCTCCTCCTCCTTTTTCTCTTCCTCTTCCTCCTCCTTCTCCTCCATCTCCTCTCTCTGTCTTCTTCCCTCTCTGCCTCTCCCTCTCTCTTGTATTTTTTCAAGCATGTTTAAAACCCTTACAATTTGTCATTTTAAGTCCCTCACCACATTCATTATAAATTCCATTGAGTATCACAACAGCCCTGTGAGATGTTCCTAATATTATCTTTCCTGTTTTACAAAAGAGGAAACTGAGGTTACAGAAGGTAAGGGACTTGTCCAATCAAGGTCATAAAACTGTAAGTACCATGAGTGAGATTTAAATGCACATCTCTCTTACTTTAAGAGCTGCATTCTATCTGTTGAATTACCCTGCCTCCAGGTCTTACTTTATTTGGAATCAATTTCTTCCTCTGGTAGCAGAAATTCTGGGTCATGATAATATGACTCACAGAACCTTAGACCAATGATTTAATTTCTCTGCATGTCATCTGCTCTTCTCTGCTAAATGAGTTAATAATAACTGTCTCCCCCAGCCACCTCCAAGTCTCTGCAGAGGTGAGCCATGATAAACTCAATATTGGTCACATTTATTTCTGGAGCTTTAGGTGGTAGAGTATTAGAACTTGTCTCAGCCATGTTCAATGGTTTGAAATGGAAAGTGAGTAAAGCAAATTTTATTTTTAAAAAAGCCTCCCATGTAATCTGAAGTAAATGTATTTCCTACACACAAATTATTTTACCTTCTATTCACCTGAGAATTAGGGACAGTAATACTTATGTTTGTTATCTCATAAGGCTATTATGAGGAAAATGCTTAGTAAACCTCAATGTACTATATAAATGTGAGTCATTACTGCAAACCAGACATTTTCTTCAGGACTTGGAATGTTTGCAAGGCTCCAAAACCAGCCAGGGACTCTGATGTTGCTTTTGCCAAAAGGCCTGTTTGGACTTCACTGACAGCAGCTACAACCCAGAAAGTCTGTGTGTTCTGCTGCCTCATAAATCAAGTTGTTCAACTTTTATTAAGCACTTACTATTTGCCAGAAAAGATACAGGATCATAGATCTAGATCTGGAAAGAATATTAAAAACTGTCTAGTCCAACCTTATTTTACAGGTGAAGAAGCCAAGGACCAGTAAGTACAAATCACCTTCTCAAGGTCACAGAGTCATAGCAAGGATTAGAAGCAGGGTCTTTTGATTCCAAATTCAATGCTTGTTCCACTGTACCATACTGTTTCTCTTGTTCTGGACTTACACAGTCCCACCCTTGTTGTCTAGTCCCTTTCTGGACCTTCTTTAGTCTTCATCATCACACTGAGCCTCAAGAGTTTTCACCACTCATTTCAGATCTAAGTCAACTTGAATTTTGAGCAATGACCTTTATTTACAAGGAGATAGTTGATTTTTTGAATTATACAAAATGTAAAAGATAATTCGAGTATTAGCAAGGTATCTATCCAGGGTCTTATGGGGTAGTTTCAAAGCTCATAAATCTATACTGTTCTCCTTTGGCCAATCACTTGGTCTAAGGTGATGACTCATGATATCAATTTTGTTCTTAGTGCCCCAGGAACTCCTTTCAGATGGAATGGGATATGGTTCAGGACTTTTTTCCCATGCCTTTGACTCTACCACTGGGCTAAAATAGTTCCTGCTTAATTCTTTGTGTTGCCTTATTAGATCCTTGGGTGTGGTCTTTTGAGTGAGTCCAAGTTTCACAGAACAAATCTTTTTATTAAGGGGATTTGTTCTGTGAAGTTTGGATTCAGTCAAAGGGCCTCACTTGAGAACCTAGAGGGCCACATGCAGCCTCAAGGCCACAAGTTCCCCAACCCTTCAAGTGTAGTATAATTGCTACATACCCTAGCCAAATGAGAACAGCCAGCATCCACTTATATAGTAGCTATTAACTTACAACTAAAGAACACATCTCACAGAGGGTGATGTCTCAATATAACAACCTTTGCCGCCAATGCCACTCTCAAAGATGCCCCATTATTTTTGATGGGATCTTTTTCATAACTCACCACAAAGACTAGTAACCTTGTTCATTCTCTTGTGTCACATGTAAAAACTGAGTCACAAGTAAAGAACTTATCCCCTTCACACAGCAATATGGCAGCAAAGTCAGAATCAAGGTAATTCCCTTATTCCCTCCCCAGCTGCTTTGCCAAATGAGATGTTAATTATCTCTGTTGCTATTGGCCTTCTTTTTGTTTGTGCTATGTCCTTGAATTCTTGTATCAAATTAGAAGTTTTTCTTTTGTCAAAGTATGAACCTGGCTATCCCAGAGAGATACTCCAGGCAGCACAGGAAGTTCATTTGCTGCCTGCAATCTTACATTCTGTTTACATAGTCTGGGTCTTGCTGAAGGAACAGGTCTGTCTCTATGCACTGTTACATAAATAACATGTTTTATAATTTGGGTATAAAGCCCTTTAAAATAGCTCTATTGGATGATATTATAATAACACCTTTTAAAAAAGGCCATATGCATCTGTGCACGATGGAAATCCAGTTCTCACTGGCACAAAATCTGGTACTCAGATGAGTAGCAGCCACAGGAGGCATTGCTTTGGGAAGAATACCATGAATGCCTAAGCAGTGGTCTGCCCCAGCATGGCAGCATAGCTGAGTGTAAAGGCTCAGGAAGGAGATAAGAAGCTATTGCACTGGAAAGCAAAGATAACATCCTTGAAACAGTCTTATCTGATAGGTGGCGAGACACTCCATGAAATAGGAAGAAAATGAATCTCAAATGTTACTTGCCAAGAGGCTGACTTATGGGTAACCTATTTGTTTTGTCCAGGGCCATTCATTTCTCAGCCTCAGACATTTATCTTTTGAAAATCCCCCTATTCCCTTATGTTTTGACTCAAGCATTCAGTGGGGAGGAGATGGAGCTTGGCCACTTCCTATTCATGAGATACGGTATGTTTGGTTTGGGTCTAGTGGCCAAATTCAACTATGTGGTTAGAAAGTCCCTGGTTGGGGTTAAAGGGAGAAGTTAAATGGTATTCACTCTTTGCTCTTAACCCTTAACATAACCTGGAAAATTATCCATTCATTGATCATGGTGTTGGATTAGATATGGGGGGCAGTGTGGGACAGTTGGAGCATTGTATTTTGAGTCACAAGATCTGCTTTTGAATCATGGTCTTTTCACTTACTACCCATATAACCTTGGGCAAGTCACTTACCTCTGTCTGCCTCAGTTTCCTCAACTGTAAAATGGGGGTTATAACAGTACCTACCTCATAGAGTTGTTGTGAAGATCAAATGAAATAAGACTTGTGAAGTACATAGTGCAGCACCTGGAACATAGTTGGTGCATAATAAATATTTGTTCCCTTTTAGCTCTCTTCCCTTGTGTGGCTTTTGTCAAGGTACCCAATCTCTATGGTCTTCAGCTTCTTCATCTTTAAAACAAATGAGTTGGACTAAATGACCTTTAAGGTCCCTTCCACTTTTAGAAATTATGATCCTATAAAAACAAAAAAACAAATCCTTCTAAGTCTGTGATTCCCAGTCATGCAACTGGTAAGTTCCAAGGTCAGCATTAGAATCCAGTTTTCCTGGCTGTTTTTATTTTATGGCACTCTTCTCATGTTTACGTTAAAAATTAAAAAAAGCAGATCAATGACTTATTAGAAGCTATGGGAGAAGAACTCCCTTTACCAAGGTAAGAAAGAAAATTTCCTGGGGTGGACAGGCACGGAGCTGTGTCACTGTCATCTGTGTCAGAGGCAAGACTTGAGCCCAGGCCATCCTGACTCTGGAGCACTATCTACCCTGATTTTCTTGTATGGGTGCATCTCTGTTTCACAAATGTAGGCAGAGGCTGTTGTGATTGCTAACAGTCAGTTGTGTTCCTGCCATACACTCTTAGCCTTTTTACCACCAGAGCTGGGCAGAAACATTTATGAGTCTTTGAAAGGACTGAAAATTACACCTCTGTGCATTTGAAAATTAGGTCCCTTTTGTGTTACTTTACACTGAAGGGTGTAAAACTTATGGCTTGGCTTATCTCAAAATAAACAGCCACATGCTACAGACAGTAGAATTTTATGACATTAAAAATATATGCCCTAGTGGTGGGGGCCTTGGGCTGTAGAAGATTGATTCTAATGTCAGATTTTTTTTTTTTGATATGTTGGTTAACTTTGGTGAACTGTTTTATCTACTCTTTTTTATTCTTTTTAAAACAAAGATGTCTCTTTGGTAGGGGGAGGAATACAATAGGAAATATGTTGATGTTATTTAGCAATTTTTCAGTTTTATTCAATTCTTCATGAACCCATTTGGGGTTTTTCTTGGCAAAGATACTGGAGTGGTTTGCCCTTTCCTTCTCCAGCTCATTTGGCAGATGAGGAAACTGAGGCAAACAGGGTTAAGTGACTTGCCCAGAGTCACACAGCTAGGAAGTGTCTGAGGCCAGATTTGAACTCAAGGAGATAAGTCTCCTTGACTCCAGGCTGGCACTGTGTGCACTGTGGCACTTAGCTGCCTCCAATGAATATTTTGTTTCAATCAAATATTCAGTATCACTCTGTATGATAAAGAAGCAAACATGCCTTCTATATTGATAATAATATCAATAACCAGCATTTATATAACACTCTAAGGCTTATATACTTTACAGATGTGATTTCATTTCATCTTCACAACAATCCTAGGAGATAGATACTTTTATTATTCCCATTTAACAGATGAGGAAGCTAAGGCAGACAAAAGCTAAGTGAGTTGTCCAGGATTATAGAGCTAGTCAGTGCCTGAGGCAGGACTTGAACTTAGATCTTCCGGACTCCAGGCCTTATGCTCTATACACTGCAACATTTAGCTGCTTAAATCAATGCTATCTATTCACCTGAAGGATGAGTAGATAATATATACCATGTGTATTAGTATTTCAAAGGTATGTAAATGTAAATATGATTAATAAAAATATTTAATTTAAAACATGAATTCATAGTAGTTTTTATTCTTAAATAATGACTGAATTAACAGATATTAATATTACAACTTCTATCATGTATAGAAGCCTCCAAATTTTATTGTTATTTGAAAAGAGTCTTCCTACATCAAGAGGATTAAAGTAAGTGATTGCTCAGGTGAGACTTATCAGGACAGAAAGTGGCATCTCTAGAAAAGTAAAAAAATCATCTCCTTGTCACCCTTCCCTGCCCCTTTTCAAGGTCATGAGGCAGCATCACAATCAGGGGACTCAAGCACTTTTTGCCTCCAATTTAATCTATAAAGACAAGGGAAAACAACTATTTCTAAAGGTTGTTGCCTCAGCAGGCAAAAGTACCCAGGGTCTTGTACCCTAATGTCATATGAGTATTCACCTTCCTCAAGGTCACATAGCTAGTTAATGGCAAAGAGTTTGATTCAGGTCTTATGGTCCTAAGACCAGGGCTTTTTCCCCCCACAATATGATACATCCTGTCTTCCACTACATGAATTGACTTCCCTTCCCTTAAGCCAAATTCTGTTTTCTAAAGCAGTTTGTAGGAATACGATAAAGAAGAGAGAGAACAAACAACTTAGATACTAAATGTGATGGGTTGTGTGTGTGTGAGTGTGTGTGTGTGTGTGTGTGTGTATGTGTGTGTCTGTCTGTCTGTGTGAGGGGAGAGGAGTAGTGAAAAGGAAGAAAAACAATTACTCATAGACATATTGATTTGTTCAATAAATATTTATTGGGGACCTACCACGGACAAGGGGACAGCTAGGTGGGGAAGTGGATAAAGTGCCAGGCCTGGAGTTAGGAAGACTCATTGTCCTGAATTCACATCTGGCCTCAAATACTACCTAGCTGTGTGACCTTGGACAAGTCACTTAACTCTGCCTCAGTTTCCTCATCTATAAAAGGAGTTGGAGAAGGACATGACAAGCCACTCCAGTATCTTTACCAAGAAAACACCAAATGGGGTCAGGAAGAATCAGATACAACTGAAAAAACAACAACAAAAACAAGTATGAGCCGGCAAGGAACTGTGCTAATTGTTAAGGATACCTTATGTCCTGACCAAATTAAAGGAGTTATGAATAATGCATATGCTCTAAGATGCATGTTGGTTATAAATTAACATTTAGAAATGAGGATGTCTTAAAAGATCAGTCCCCAAATAGGAAGCTGTCCGACTGTAAAAGAGAAACACTGATCTTTGTGGAAGGAATGAAAAAGTCCCCATAGATAGAGACTTTTCTATTTGACAGGTCAGGTTAGCTTTTTTTTTTTTTTTATACTTTTGTAGGAAAAACACCTCTGGCTTTGTTCTTTTTTCCCCCTGACTTTAAAAATAAAATAGGGGACTTTCATTTTCATTTTTTTCACTTTGGCCAGTATTTGACTTTGGATGCTGAAGTATTTTTCACTTCTTCTTGAATGAAAGGGGGAAAAAAAGAAATCTAACATATTTTTCTTTAAGTATTAGTTATTTTTTTAAAGGGAATTAGTCCACATAACTAAATGCAAAGCTGCCCAGCATTGTTTATTGGTTCCTTTATCCAGCATTGCCTGCTTTAGTTAGCTCCAGAGGAAAAAATGCAATAAATGCCACCCCCTCCTCACCTCCCTGGGAAGCTGATTAATAACATATCTTCCATTTCCATATGAGGAAACAAGAGGCCTAGCGAGGTTAATGACTTGTCCCTTATCACACAGCAAAGGATTGGAAAAGCCTCTTTTTTGAATTTCCACTTCCTGCAGTTACAATCCATGTCTGCAGGACACTGGGCTATACTAGCCCAGTCTGAGTGCCTGCCCATTCATCCTTAAAATGTCGGTTTGTTAGTATCTTCAGAACAAAAGAGGGTTTGAAGCATCTAAGGAGGGAATTCAGAAACTTGGAAGAAATAATAAAAATAAAAACAGTCCTTGTCTTCACAGGGCTTATAAGATAACAGTATATAAATATGATGAAAACAGTCTTTGGATGCGAGTGACTGAGAAAAAAATCAGTGCAGGTTGAAGAGGTGACAGGCTAGTGTGTCCATCTGGGCTCCAATTTAAACTAGAAAAATCCAGTGGATAAGCACTGGCCCATGCACGCATCTGGAAGCCTTGAGGCTATTCTCAGACCCATGACTTGTTGAAGAAAAAATTATTTGGAGAGCATGGTAATGTGGAAAGGATCCCGGGATTCAATTGCATTTGTTCTTATAAATGGGACTGGTTCAAAGTACAACCAAAAGAAGTGATAAAAAAGGTTTATGGAGTGTGACTTGAATACTATGGGAAGGACTGGACTACTAGCAGAGATCTCCCCATCAGCTTGCCCCAGAAAATCTCCCCACCCTTGGGAATTCCCACCATTAAAACCACTGATGACAAAGAAGGGACAATCCAGGAAGCTACAGTTCAAATCTATTTGTATTATCTTTAGTAAATTCCATGGGCAAATTATCATGTTTATTATTATTGTTGTTCAATAGTTCATAGATTAATAGATCTTAAGATTTTAGACCCACAGACTAATAGAATCTGAGGGCTGAAGGCAGTTTAAGAGATCGTTTTATTTCTTGTATAAATCAGTAAGCTCTATGAGGTCAGAGACTGTATGTTAGCTAAACTTGGTATCTCCTGGTATTCAGCACACAGTACTTACTTAATAAATTTTAGTGATTTGTTGCGATTAAATTGAACCATCTCATGTCATAGATGAGGAGGTTAAGACCAAGCATTTTGCTGTGATGCAGTGAGAGAGAGCGCAGAATGGTGGGAGCCAGATGCTACTGGTGGGGGCTTCTGAGGATTCTGGGCAGGTGTCTGTTGGAGCCAACTCCTACCAGCCCTAGGACCTTTTGTTAAACTTTCAGTGTGAGTCTATGAGAACAGTACAAATCAGAGCTTGATTGATCATTTTGTTGATTGTCCGAACTTAAGAAAGTGACAGAGAAAATGTTAATTTTGCAGATTAAGTTAAAAAAAAAGCCATATGAACATTTTCCCCAATAAAGTCAATTATTAAATTTAATTATTATTATTTATCTAAATTATTAAATCAATTTTCCAGTAAACCTCTGGTGCAGGACCAGAGTTTGTGGATCTACATAAAAGATGTGGATGCCTAGGGAGAAAGTACTGAAAGGAAGAAAACATTGATATTGTCAGTAGTTGCCAAAAATAAACTCTACAACTTTGCCTTGAGGTTGGCTCTGCTTGTGAATAAATGCTTACAATTTATTTTTTCTACATAAGCATTCTTCAGCATGTGGCTTCTTAATGTTGGACTTCATGTCTTAGTGTTCTATAAAAAACAATATGTTTATTTTGATAGTTGTATGAATTATTTAGCCAAAAAGTAATTTTCGAGTAACTTTTATGGGCAAGAACTACTAGGAAAAGTGATGGATATGATGGATATAGAAGAAGAATAAAATTATGCTTCTAGTTTACAGTTTGACCAAAGGGACAAAATGAACCCACAGGAATCTTTTAGAGAATAAGGCAGAATAGCAAATATCAAGTGTTCAATTATGTTTAAAGCCCTTCTCTGAAGCCTTAGTCTGCAATAGAGGTGACACAAGATTCTCAAAACCGTCCTAAGTGTAAGGAAAATCCTGACAGGTCTTACTAATCTGGAAAATCTTGGCTAGGGGATGAGTGATGGACCATAGCCCTATTGGCAGGGTGGCTCATCACTTAAGCTTGCCACAGGGTGCTGACATTTTGGCAATAGTAATTCTCAAAGAACATCTATTTTAAAAAAGATTTTTCTTTTTTCTTTTCCTTTTTTATGGTTATTTTTAGTTTACAACATTCATTTCCACAAGATTTTGAGTTAGAAGTTTTCTCCCTGTCTTTCCCCTACCCACCACTCCCAAACAGCAATCCCACTGAATACCCCCTCCCCCAATCTGCTCTCTCCTATATCCTCTCCCATGCCCCCTCCGACTTTCTGGTAGGGCAAGATGGATCTCCATATCCCAGTGCCTGTATATCTAATTTCCCAGTTGCATGTTAAAAAAACAATTTAAACATTTGATTTTAAAACTTTGAATTCCAGATACTTTCCCTTCTTCCCTCATCACCCACCCTTAGTGGGAATATAAGCAATTCAATATATGGTGTACATGTGTGTTTATGCAAAACATTTCCGTAGTGGGTATATTGTGAAAGACTGACTATATTTCCCTCCATCCTATCCCACCCCTCGTTGTAACAGTTTTCCCTTGCATCTTTTATAGGAGATAATTTGCCTTATCCTGTCTCTCCCTATCTCCTCTCATTATATTCCTCTCTCACCTCTTAACTTTATTTTTTAAATATCATCCCTTAATGTTCAATTTATCCTGTGACCTCCGTCTATGTATACTGGTACATATATATACACACACTCACACATGTATCCATATGCACATATACCCTCCTATATAGACATATATATATATATAATTGTTTTTCCATGTAGGAATGTAAATAGTTCAACTTTGATAAGTTCCTTTTGATTTCTTTTCCCTGTTTACTATCTCATGCTTCTCTTACTTCTTTTATTTGAATGTCAAATTTTCTATTCAACTCTTTTTTTTTCATCATGAATGCTTGAAAGTCCTCTATTTCATTGAATGACTGTATTTTCCCCTGAAATATTATACTTAGTTTTGCTGGATAGGTGATTCTTGGTTTTAATCTCAGCTCCTTTGACCTCCAGAATATCATACTCCGAGCCTTTTGATCCCTTAATGTCGAAGCTGCTAGATCTTGTGTTATCCTGATTGTGTTTCTATTGTATTCAAATTGTTTCTCCTTGGCTGCTTGTAATATTTTCTTCTTGCTCTGGAAACGTTGGAATCTGGCTATAATGTTTCGAGGAGTTTTCTTTTTGGTATCTTTTTCAAGAGATGATCAGTGAATTCTTTCAATTTCTATTTTGCCCTCTGGTTCTAAAATATCAGGGCAATTTTCCTTGAGAAGTTCTTGAAGGATGATTTCTAGGTTCTTTTTTTTTTTTTGATCATAGCTTTCAGGTAGTCCAATAATTTTAAAATTATCTCTCCTGGATACATTTTTCCAGGTCAGTGATTTTTCTAATAAGATATTTCACACTGCCTTCTATTTTTTTCATTTGTTTGGATCTGTTTAATAGTATCTTGATTTCTCATAAAGTCATTAGCTTCCATTTGCTCCAATCTAATTCTGAAGGAATTATTCTCTTCAGTGAGCTTTTGAAATTATTTTTCCATCTGGCAAATTCAGCTATTTAAGGCATTCTTCTCCCCATTGGCTTTTTGGGCCTCTTTTGCCATTTGAGTTAGTCTATTTTTTAAGGTGTTATTTTCTGCACAGCTGTCATGCCTCTGCCACTTCTCACTCTGGGGGGCAGCAGCCAGACCAGCTGTATCCCGCCCCCCCCGCAGTTCCAGCAGAGTTCCACATTGATCTTTTACTTTGTCTTTGGCAATTATGTGTTGATAATTCTGGAAACTGCCAAGGCTGCTGGTGATCCACTCTCCCAAAGTCATCTCCAGTGGCTGCTGGTCACTGCTGGTCAGGGCTGCCCTGGGGTTAAAACCACTGGCTCAAGTGGGGCTGGGCTCAGCTTCCAGCTTGGTGTGATAGATCCTTCCTGTCCATTTGTCAGGCTGCCTTTAGTGGGAGATTTTTTTTCTCTCTGTCTCTTTGTGGGTTCTGCAGCTCTAAAATTTCTTTAGAGTCATATTTTATAGGTATTTGAGGTGGTTATGGAGGGAGCTCATGGAGTTTTCCTTCTACACTGCCATCTTGGCTCCACCCTCTAAAAAAAACTTTTCAACACTACATCTGGTATTCCCTTTCAACTCTTGTACCATAAAAGGCAATGGACAAAGATGCTGCATAGTTTCAAGTACAATATATAGTTGATGTTGTTTTTTCAAAAGCATCAATATTTTTCTGCCTTCTTTTTCTTTTGTTCATTTATGCTGGAAAAAGGGAGGGAACCACAGAGAATATTGCCTCCAAGTCCCTCACTTTACAGATGAAGATTCTGAGGCTCATAGAGCTTAGTCACATGCCCAAGATGACAGTCAGTGGAAAGATCAGAGCTGAGTGTTGACTCTACCAGTCAAGGACCCTTCCCCACCACACCAGGCTACCTCATTATGGAGAACCAACTAGAACAAAAATGAGGACCACTTTTTATTTATAATGAGAGTAGAGATTGATCAGAACTAGGAGAGCTTTGATGGTCTTTCATCAGGTACTTAGAGACTTATGGCAGAGTCCTCAAGGAATATAAAATCTAATTGAAAAGAAGACAGAGGCCAAGATGGCAGAGTAGAAACAGCTCGTCCAAGCCACTCTGCCCCCAGATTACCTCCAAACTATGTAAAAGGGGACTCTGAACAACTTCTGGAGCCCCAGCACCCACAGAACAACACAGAGAAGCTAACCTCCCGCTGAGGACAGCCCAGCAGCCCTGCAGGAAGGACCAGCGCAGTGCTCTGGGAGGTGGCAGCACAGCACGTGTGCGGGGAGCCGAGCACAGTCTGCCTGAGTTGCAGTTTTAGCCCCAGGGCAGCAGGGCCAGCAGCAGGCTGAAGGGACCCCAGAACACCAGCAGCTGTGGCGATTCCAGAATTATAAACATAGACATGCCTAGGACAAAGTGAGAGGTTAGTGCCCTACGGACTTTGGGACCAGTATTTGGGGAACACATAGGCTTCCTCCCCGGGGGCTAGAAGCCACTGAGGAGACATGCCATTTTGTAGTTTTCAGAGGCAGCTCCGGCTCCTGGCCTGCGAACTGTAGGGAGATCCAGCGATCAGTCTTGGGGGGTAATCGCTCTTGCTTTAACCTCCCTGGATCTGGATTGTGATGTGGGGTGGAGGTTGTGGGTGGGGTTCCAGCTTGCCAGAAATGGAAGTTACCCCCCCACACACATTCAGGACGAAAATTCCCCTATCTGGCAGCAAAGCCATACTGTGGCAACAAGCCCAAAAGTCAAGTAATTAAGTGGCAACATGCCAAGGCAAAGGAAACAAATTAAACAGAAAAATGCAACCCTAGACTCCTACTTTGGGGGCAAAGAGGATCGAAGCATAGAGTGGAAAGAGGACTGTGAGGTCAGAAGTCCTGCTCCAAAAGCCCCAGGGGAAAACATGAGTGGATTGCAGGCCATAGAGGACCTTAAGAAGGACTTTATGGGGTGGCTAGGTGGAGCAGTGAGTAGAGTGCAGGCCCTGGAGTCAGAAGGACCTGAGTTCGGATCCGGCCTCAGACACTTAATGCACACACAAACAAAATCCTAGCCGTGTGACTTTGGGCAAGTTACTTAACCCCAATTGCCCTCCAAAAAAAAAAAAAAGAAGGACTTTAAAAATCAAATAAGAGAAATGGAGGAAAAATTGGAAAGAGAAATGAGAAGGATGCAGGAAAAGTATGAAATGAGGGTCAATAGCCTGACTGAGGAAAATAACACCTTAAAAAATAGACTAACTCAAATGGCAAAGGAGGCCCAAAAGGGCAATGAGGAGAAGAATGCCTTAAAAAGTCAAATTGGCCAGATGGAAAAAGAATCTCAAAAGTTCACTGAGGAGATTCATTCCTTCAGAGTTAGACTGGAGCAAATGGAAGCTAATGACTTTATGAGAAATCAAGATGCTGTTAAACAGATCCAAACAAATGAAAGAATAGAAGGCAATGTGAAATATCTCATAGGAAAAACCACTGACCTGGAAAATAGATCCAGGAGAGACAATTTAAAAATTATTGGACTACCCAAAAGCCATGATCAAAGAAAGAACCTAGAAATCACCCTTCAAGAAATTCTCAAGGAAAATTGCCCTGATGTTTTAGATCCAGAGGGCAAAATAGAGGTTGAAAGAATACACCGATCACTTCCTGAAAAAGATCCCAAAAAGAAAACTTCCAGGAATGTTATAGCCAGGTTCCAGAATCCCCAGATCAAGGAGAAAATACTACAAGCAGCCAGAAAGAAACAATTTCAATACTGTGGAAACACAATCAGAATAGCCCAGGACCTGGCAGCTTCTACACTGAGGGATCGAAGGGCATGGAATATGATATTCCAGAGGGCAAAAGAACTGAGAATGAACCCAAGGGTCACCTACCCAGCAAAACTGAGTATTTTGTTTCAGGGGAAAATATGGTCATTCAGTGGAATAGAGGACTTTCAAGCATTCTTGAGGAAAAAACCAGAACTGAATAGAAAATTTGACATCCAGACACAAGAAGGAAGAGATGCCTGAGAAGGTAATCAGGGAAAAAAATCAAAAGGAACTTATCAAAGTTGAACTATTTACATTCCTATATGGAAAAGCAATAACTGTGACTGATGATATCTTTCTCACTATGAAAAAAATGGAAGAAGGGTGTGTGGTCATATGAATACATATGTGAATGTGTGTGTATATGGTTACAGTTATGTATGGATAGAGGGCATAGGTTGAATTTGTTGGGAAGGGAGGATACTCAAGGGGTGAAATTATGAGATGAGAGAGGAAAGTGGCAAGAGGAGATGGGGAGAGACAGGATAGGGTAAACTATCTCATGTAGAAGAAGCAAGGGGCGGGGCGGCTAGGTGGCGCAGTGAGTAAGAGCGCCGGCCTCGGAGTTGGGATGACCCGAGATCAGATCCGGCCTCAGAAAATGAGCACCCATGCATAAATAATGACTAGCCGTGTAACCTTGAGCAAGTTACTTAACCCCAATTGCTTTAAAAAAAAAAAAAAGAAGAAGAAGCAAGGGGAAATGTTTGCAAGGTGGGGGGAAGAATAGGAAGGCAAAAAGGCAAAACCACATCCTCATTGAATTTGGTTCAGGGAGAGAATGGCATACATACTAAATGGGATATCTCAACCTACAGCAGAATAGGGGGAACGGGAATAAGAGGAAGGATGATGGATGGGAGGGCATCCTTGGGGGAGGGGAGGTTGGAAGTATCCGCTATAGAAGAGGGACAGGATCAAGTAGGGAATGGACCAGGTGGGGGGATGGGATAAGTGGGAGGGAATTATAAGCAGCCTTGTACAATATATCTACTATGAAAATGTTTTGCATAGCTAGACATTTACAACATATACTGAATTACTTATCTCCCCAGAGGGAATGGGTGACAAGGGAGGAAGAAAATGGATCTGAAATTCAAGGTCTTAAGATTAAATGTTTCAAATATATATAAATACTATTATTAATTTTCTTTTGCTTGTAATTGGAAGATAAGATGTGCAGGCATTGGGACACAGAGATTCACCTTCCTCCAATGGAAAAGTCGAAGGGGTTATGGGAGAAGATATGGGAGAGAGCGATTGGAGGAAGCGATATCTTGTGGGACTGCTATTCTGGGAGGGTGGGTAGGGGAATAACAGGGGCAAAATGACTGTAACTCAAAATCTGGCGGAAATGAATGATGTAAAACCGAAGTTAATAAAGCATTTGTTTAAAACAAAGAAAAGAAGACAGAAAAATGGATGTGAACAAAGAGTAGAAAAGACTCATGAAGCAAAAGGCGACGTCATATTACAAAGCTTTTTACCCTCTCATTCTGAAAAGGAAAACAAGCAACAACAACCTAAATTCTACAAAGAATACACCACTATACAAGTAAGGAGAATGGGGAGAGGGGTAAGACAGGGATAAATGGTGCTGAATTCACCTGCCTTCTGGAGAGCATCACCTCTTAGATGCAATGAAGCCCTTGGACATTACCTTCTAGAGAGTGGAGCATCCCTGCTGAGAGGGATCAGGCCTAGATGAAATGATGTTCAAACAAAGGAGTTAGAGGCATTTCAAACATCATTTCTTTAAAAATGCAGCATAGTAGTCAGCCTCAGATACTTAGTAGCTTGTGTAACCCTGAGATCCTCCCAATAAATTTTAAAAGAAAGAAAGAATGCAGCATAATTCAGTGGAAAGAGTATTCACTTTTGAAGTCAAGTCTCTGTGATTGGACCCAGGTTCTACCACTACCTTTGTGACCTTGGTCAAGTCACTTCTTTGTCTGTGCCTCCAATTACTCAACTACAAAGCAAGAGGATTGGACAAGATCATTCCCAAAGTCCCTTCTGGTTCTAAATCAATACCCCTCTGGAACTATGATCCTCTAGAACTTGGTAAATAACCTTGGAGAGAGTTACTATGACCAAAAAAACTCACCACCATTTGGCCAACTCAGAAATGCACTTCTTCAGTTATACGGATCATATCAGGTTTGGTTATGCTAATCTTAAGATAACAGATATTCTATTAATTAGCACTGAAATATCTGAAGCCTTCCCTGACTGGTCAAATCTTTGCTGACTTTTACAATGATGTATAACTGGCCGCTATGTCATTATTGTTATTGATTTTGTTTTTGCTATTACTCTTAAGATCAGGTGGTGTTCTGGATGGAAAGCTGTCATCAGAGTCAAGGAAATGGGTACAAGTCCTGTCCCTGACACATAGTGGCTTCTGTAACCTTGGGCAGGATGCTTGACTTCTCAGTATCTCAGGCAGATGTATAAGGATGTGACTTTCAGAGCATGTACATGCATTTGAAGAGAGAGTTCCCTCATTATGAGTTCCCTATATCAAAAAATCACAGGTCCCATCCAAAAAAATTGTCCAAGGCACTGGGATGTGCTCTGGGAAGTATGAATAATGATTAGAAGCTTGGTGGATAGAGAGCTTGATTCAGAGCTAGGAAGCCTAAGGTTCCAATCCTGCCTCTGACCAATACTGGCTAGGAGCAGCCCCTCAATGCCTTCGGCAACTAAGACTAAGTTTCAGATCAGGTGCCAACATATACAGACAGAGGGAGTTTCCTTGCCTTGGAGTTCCCCATACCAGTGAAATGACAGGACAGGTCCCTATCTCACATAAGAACAGAATTGTTACTCACCCTTCATTCTCAAAGAGGTCCCGCGACATCAGGGGGGTGATGTCTTGACTTGCAAGTAAATTGAATTAAGCGAGACGGCTGTGCAAAGTCACCAGCCAGAGTCTCTTCCACGGTAATTAGTGGCAAGACATAGATCAGGATGGCTGGAGATGGCCCTGGAAGGAGACCCTAACCTTTTTAAGTTAAGGCTTTCCCAGGTGTCGGTTTGTTTGAGGCAACACGCATTCAATCATTAAAGACTTGGTAAGAATGGAGTCCAGGGGCGGCTAGTTGGTGCAGTGAAGAGAGCACTGGCCCTGGAGTAGGAGGACCTGAGTTCAAATCTGGCCTCAGACACTTAACACAAAAACTAGCCATGTGACCTTGGACAAGTCATTTAACCCCAATTGCCCTACCTTCCCCTCTCCAGAAAGCAAAATAATAACAACAACAATAATAATAATGGAATCCAAAGATGACTTAGTTTGCCTTCACAAAAGAATCAGTCTGGGAGGGGAAGACCCTCAGAGTTTCTGGCCAAAACAGAAAAAAATTGCTATTTACACTCACTCTGAGCCATCAAACCCCAACAATATGGAGGGCCTTAGAAGCCTGACAGGGGACACTTGATTTTGCAGGAAATAAGGAGCCACTGGAGTATTCTAAGCAGGATAATGACATGATGAAATAAGGATTAAGGATCATGAGTCTGGTCATCATGTGACAAATGAAATGAAATGGAGAGAAGCTAAAGTGAGGGAGCCACACCAGGAGGCTGCCACAGGAATCTAGGCATGACCAGAGGAAGACCTGGGTTGAGCAATGTTGCCTTGAACTAAAGAACAGGAATGGAAAAGGGAAAGGTAAGCACACATTTTGAATGAAGAATGGAAAGGGCATGTAGGTGGACTGGATATGGAGGATGAAGGAGAGGTGGGGTTTTCATTCTGGGAGACTAGGAGAATGGTGGTGGCATTTCCAGAGACACAATCTCTGCAAATGGGGAGAAAGAAGCCCAAACGAAGACAGGAGAACATGGGAGGAAGGGCCCAGGCAAGACAATGACCCAGGAGGCTGCTGTTATGTGTAGAGCCTTCTGAGAACAGCTGGGTTTGGATGCTGTCTAATTGTGTTAGTATTTTATCCTAGGACTCTACTAACCAGGTTAAAGGGAGGAAGCAAAGTGGGCAAGGATGGCATCTATTTTAACCACCCTGTAAGTAGAATTACACTGGAGTTCACTGTTATTCACTGCAAAGAATGTGGCAGTGGGAAGTGGGAAGGGGGAGAGCAAGAACAGAGGTCAAGTAAGGTTTGTGGGAGTGCTGGTTCCATGCAGGTAGTCTGGGGCTCTGGGGGCACTTTCTCCTTGTCTCTCTGGGTTCATGTGTGGTCAACCAGAAATTCTCTGGGAGGCTTTTGGGAGAACAAGTGATGTGTGTTTGTGTGGGTTCCTTGGGTCGTCTGTGTGGTTCACAGTTATGGTGCTGGGTGGCCCCAGAGTGAAGGCCCAGGCCACACTTAAATGGTAGGGGCAGAGGGATGGTGAAGTTATGGCCAGATCCGGCCTGATCACACTGGCTGGACTCATCTTTCTTCTCCAGAAGGGTATTGCTACAGCAGAGCTTATGGCTTTAGGAGAAGTCACAAGACATTAACACAAACTTTGAGGAGAAGCTTCTTTGGAAGGGAAAATTAGTAGAACCTTGGATATGTTGAATTTGGGACAACTTTGGCATAGGCTAATAGGAATGTTGTTCAATAGTCAGAACAGAATTTGAGCTACACATTTGGGAGATAAGGGACTGGATAAACTGAGGGAGAGAGAGAAGAAAAGAGAATCACAGATTTTAGAGCTGTCAGTGATAAGAAAGATATTTTAATCCAAACCCCTCATTTTACAAAGGAGGCCCAGAGCGGCGAATGATTTGCTCAAGGTGACATAGGGTGAAGACAGGGTGAAGGACTAAGCCTTGAGATAGACCAATAATTAGAAGGCACGGAGATGAATGTGATGGGAAGAAAGAGAAAAAGGAGGGAGAGAGAGGAGAAGAAAGAGAAGGAGAAAGTGGAAGAGAAAAAGGATGAGGAAGAGGAGGAAGAGAAGAAATATTGCAATAGAATATCACTCTCCATGGGAAGAGAATTTTAAGGAGAGCAGTTTTAGGAGTTGTGAAGCTAGACACTGGATTACTAAGGGTTAAGGAGAAGAAAAGTAGAAAGAAAGGACGGAAAAAAGAGGCTATGACTTGGAAGTTTGAAAACTGTTAGTGAGAGAAAAGGTATGGTAGTTAGGGGAGACACCAGGGTCATTTTTAAGATGGGAAGATGAACGTGTTTGAGAGCTAAGGTGCTTGAACATGGAAAAAGAGAAGAACTCAGTGTGAGAATAAGATCCCTTGAGAGGGGATAAGGTTGAGATCAGTTACACGTAAAGGGGCCAGAACCTCATAAGCTCTTTCACAATAAAGTGTTGAGTAATAGTTGATATGACTTCACTGGGGTCATTCTTCTGGTGTTTTGTGCTTTAAACATCTTGAGACTGAATAATCGAATCCATCGTGGTGGAACTTTAGGTGCCAGGGACAGACAGGCTGCCAAGCCTTCAGGCATATCAGGTAACCTGTTGAGAAGTCAGTGCATTGATGGATTTTGAAGTTGATGTTTCTGCCTTTGCCAAAGAGGTTCCCAGGTGCATCTTCATGGCCTGAGTTCTTGAAGCCTGTGGCAGCAGGGTACAAACTCTGACAGCTCCTGTCAAGCTAGAAAGAGTACGGGTCTGGTGAAGGATCATGTGCACAGCATCTAAGGACCATACAATCCAACTCTGGAGGAGCTGTCAGCTAATAGGTAATGCTTTATTTGTTCTTTTTGCTACATCATCTCATAAAGACCTTCAACTAAGATGCGGAGCAGTTGTGATCTGGTAGAGCACATAGTGTGCATGTGTGCTTGTGCACATGCACACACATACACACATGCACACACACACATGCACACACATACACACACATGCACACACACATGCACACACACATACACACATGCACACACACATGCACACACCTGCACACACATACACACATGCACACACATACACACATACACACACATACACACATGCACACACATACACACATGCACACACATACACACATGCACACACATACACACATACACACACATGCACACACATACACACATGCACACACATACACACATGCACACACATACACACATGCACACACACATGCACACACATACACACATGCACACACATACACACATGCACACACACACATGCACACACATGCACACACACATGCACACACATACACACATGCACACACATACACACATGCACACACACATTGGTGGAATCACAGATCCTTGAAGCACTCAAGAAGTAAATACTATTTTAGTGGTGAGTAGGCTGCTGAGGTGACTTTTCTGAGTTGTTTCCTGGTACTGCTCCTAATAATGATACTAATACTACTGCTACTACCATTACCACCACCACTACTACTACTGCTACTGCCAATAACAGTGATTTAAATTTGCTAAGTACTTCACAAATATTATCTCATTTTGTCCTCACGATAACCCTAGGAGGTAGAGGCTATTATTAGGTATTGTTATCACATTTTATAGACTGAGAAACTGAGGAAAGCAGAGATCAAATGACTTGTCCAGGCTCACACAGCTAGTGTTTGAGTCTGTGATTTGAACTCAGGTCAGTCTAACTGGTCCCCATAGCTGCCAGCCCCATTCCAATTAAAGTGTAATGGGATATAAAAAGAGAAAGGCAGATTGGATTAGATTGTGGTGGTACTTAAGTTCTAGGCTAAGGAGTTTATACCTTATTCTATGAGTACTGGGAAATTATTGAAAGATTTGAGACAGAGGAGGAAGTGGTAGGATAGAAGCAGTATTTTAGGAAGGCTAATTGGGGGGCTGGTGTTCAGTGTAGATTAGATGATGAGACTGGAGTAGGAGAGGTCAATTAGGAGGCTTTGCAGTAGCCCAGGAATGAACTAATCAAGAGTCTGAGCTAGGATGCTGTCAGTGATAAAGGAATGAATGCAAAAGACATTACAAAGGAGACATTGTCATGATCTGGCTTCCCTTAAGTCCCAGCTAAAATCTCCCATTCTACAGGAAGTCTTTGCAGTTCCCTCTAAATCTAGTGTCTTCACCCTGTTAATTACTTTCAATTTATGTAATTTTTTGTACATAGCTGTTTTCATGTTGTCTCCTTCATTGGGCTGTGACCTCCTTGAGAACAGAGACTGTCTTTTGGCTTTCTTTGAAACCCTACTCTTAGCCCAGTGCCTGGCACATAGTAGACACTTAAGAAATGGTTATTGACTGACTGAATCATGCTTTGTGATCTGTGTAAGATTAATGGGATATAAGATCTTTCCTGCCCATTAATAGGCCTCACACAGAGCCAATTAGGCTCTGGGCCACAGGGATCTTCACACCTTTCCAATTAAGTGCTGATTTTCAAGTTTCTATATGCTTCACTAAGTCAATCAAGTACTGAATCTTTGATTGGAAACAGTATTTATTATATTGCTTGGAGGGAGAGGTGTGGGTGGAGAGAGAAACTGACAAGGAAAGAACTTGCCTAGGGGAACCTGCTTGTGGGGAGTCTTGACAGAGAGAACCTTATAATGTCTGTGTTCCCTAGATTGGTGATGGGTATCTTACTAAACCTTACTTTTTAGTATCCTAATAGCAATGTTCCAAATAAATACTTTGGTTTTATCTTGGAGGAAGAGGGTTTATTATATTTTGAGAACAAACCTTGGGAATATGTATGCATATTCATAGCAGCTGCTATGGGTATTGCATTGGTGGTACAATCTGTCCAAAGATGTTTGTGGGCAAATGAGAGAAGCATGAAAAATAATTTTGAAGTTTCAAAACTATTCTCTGAGTAAGGAAAAGGCTGTGTCAATGGATTGTCATTTTACTTTTTGATTAGTGTGGTACTTTTCCAGGAAGTATCCTTTCTGTATTTTCCTAATGTGTCTAGCTCCCAATTTAATGAAACAATTCATTAGCACCTAATTTCATGACTTGAAAGCACCATCCACCATGGTGGTGGTCACTTGAAAATGACCCAGTCCAGAGTCCAGAGCTCTGTAATTTTCTATCCACCAATACTTCTTCCAAACCTATTCATTATCTTTAAGACATGGCATCTAATGCCCTCCATAATCCAGCCCCCACCTACTTTTCCAAACTCATTTCACATTATTCCCTATAATATATTCTCTGTTGTAGTCAAATTAATTAAATTGTTCTTCTAACTTCCCCATAAAGGACCTTCTAATTCCCATCTCCATGTATTTCCATATGCTATCTCTGATGTCTAGTGACCTCTGCTTCCTAAAATATCAAGCTCAGATATCCCCTCCTATAGGAAGCCTTTTTCTTGTGTTCTACATTCTCTTCCCCCCACCTAACCTCCCTGCATTGTCAAAGCCATCTGATCCCTCATGTTACTTTGTAGTAATTTCTTGAGTCTTACATCAAGGATTATTTATTTATTTTTCATTTACCTACTTTTACATACAATATATTACCTATTGTAGATAAGGCAAGATAAGCTAGGTTAGGATCAGATTGTAGTGGTACTTAAATTCTTAGCTAAAGAGTTTGTACTTTATCCTATGTATACTGGGGAATCATTGAAAAATTAAAGGTAAAAGGAGGTAACAGGAAAAAAAAGCAGTAATTTGAGAAGGTTAATTGAATGCAACAACTGTTTTGTTTTTGTCTCTGTAATTCCAGCCCTTAATACAGTGTCCTACACATTACAGATCAATAAATATTTGTTAAATTATAAATTGAAAATCTCTTATGAGTGTCACCAGAAAGGGTGTACTATTTTTTCCCAAGCTGACCAAAAAAAAAAAAAGGTGAGGGAAGGACTAGAACCAAAGAAAGGGCTTCCCTATGGTTTTATTGCAATTGCAAGGTAGCAGATGTCTACCTTGGATAGTGACAGATCTTTTTTTTTTCTTTTGTAATTGATGGATTTTGAAGTTTATTCTTGGTTTCAAGGACTGTCATCAGAATCTAAATTTCAACTTCTCTGCGATGGTTGTTAGTGGTTTGGGGATACACAATGGCAGATGCTGGAAAAAACCCCAGAACTCTCACTGAATTGCCTGTCACACAGTATACTCCTTCCAACTCTTTGTTCCATTACTTATTTATTAGAATGTTAAAAATATGCCCAGTGCCTAAGTCTCTGGGGTCTGACCATAGTCAAGGAACAGAATGCTTCATTAACTGTGCAAATTTCTTTTACAGGTGGTGGAAGGACAGTGTCCTTGTTCTAATCTTTTATTCCCCATATTAACAATAATTTTGTAATCAGCTTTGTTGCAGAGTTATTTTAAGGATGTCCCCCTGGCATTTCAAACACAACGTATCCCAGCCAAACTTTTCATCTTCCCCCTTAAATCAAGGTTCCTGTTTTTGATGCTGATGGTACCATTATCTTCCCAGAAATCTAGGTTCAAGCCTGAGTCATTTTTCCCTCAACCTGACACCGCCCCCGCCCCCCCATATCTCATCAGTTGTTATTGTCAATTCTCCTAAAATCAGACTCTCAAACTAGGTCAGAGCCTGCCCCCATCTTGTTCAAAATCTTTTAGTGGCTCCCTATTGCCTATAGGGAAAAAGTACTAAATTCCTTAGCTTGACCTTTAATGAAGTGTGCAATCTGGCTCCTACTTAGCTCTCCAGCCTTATTTCATTCTAAATTTGACTACTTGCTTTTCTCCAGTCTTGTCCTGTCTCTTGGCTCCAAGAACTCATGAAGACTATTACCCATGTCTGCAACAACACCACTCTACCCCCATTCCCCATCTCATCCCTTCTCTGACCTTTGAAATCCTTCTCTTCTTTCTAGGATCAATTTAGGCTCCAGCTCCCCCACAAGCCTCCCAGAATCCTCTTGGGTGAAAGTGATCTCTCTTTAAAAATGCTTATGGCAATTGATCTCAATCTCTTATTTTCCCCAATTCCACCCTTTATTATAATTCTGTTTTCATACATATCATATTCCCCAACCTCTATGATCTCTGAGGGTAGGTACTGGGTCATTTTTCATTTCTGGGTCTCTTGGGTCTTTCACATTTTGACAGGAAGGCAAGAGTGTAGTCCAACAGTCCAGGGAACTCCTGGTAGAGAAACTTCCTCTATCATTGCAAATCAGTTGCTTCTCTATAATGTATTGTTTTTGAAAGTTGTCTGGAAAATTAAAAGATTAAGCAACTTGCCCAAAATATCTAGTAAGTGTCTGCGGTAGGATTTGAATTCAGGTTTCCCTGATTCTAATTCTACCATGCTGCCTCTGTGTCTTCAATTTCATAAGTATTTTATTTTTTTAATTAGTGCATTTGTTGAATGAATGAACTAAGAAACATCATATCCATAGTGACTTGCTTTGATATTTGACTTTACAGAATTATAGAATTTTTGGGTCTTATACACCTACAAATTGTTTTGTTCTTTTTACTTATTATTTTGGGGAGGCACAGCAGGGCAGACCAGTGATTTCTTTAGTTTAGGGTTCTCAAGGTGAGGAAAATCCCTCCACTAAATGTTTTTTGGTAGTGTTAAAAAATCAGATGCTAGAAGACCAGATTACTTATAAGTGGATTTAAGCTCATTTGGAATCTCAGTAGCAAAATCTTATTTCAAATAGTTTTGCATAGGGGGAAGAACATTAAATCAAAGAATTGGGAGACTTGACTCTTTTAGTCATAGTTTCATTACTGAATTGCTGAGTGATCTTGGCTATGTCAGTTCATTCTATTTATCACATATTAGCTTCCGTTCCTCCCACATCCTGTTGCATAAATGCTGTTAATAATAATTGTTGCTTCATAACTCCCTGGAAAACTTATGAGGATAAGTGAAAGACTACATGATACATAATCTGAGCCACTTAAAATAAAGCATTTATCTATCTGTCTATGTATCTATCTGTCTGCTGTCTGTCTCTCTGTCTCTGTCTAAGGATACATATGTTTATATATGTGTGTGTACATACATACAAATATATCCAAAGTGCTTTTGATAGGAGGGCACATCAACAACTGGGAAGTCCTCTTAAAGGGAAGAGTGCTTAAATTGGGCCAGGAAGTCAGCTAGGAATTCCAAGAGGATGAATTAAGCAGGTAATTCATTCTAGACATAGGGAATAATCTATGCAAAGTTATGAAGACAGAATATGAATTTCCTGTACAGGAACATCAATGAGTCAATTCTGGCTAGAACATAGAATGTATGAGGGGGAGTAACACAAGATTAGTCTCAAAAGGTAGGTGGGAAACAAACTGTGAATGTCTTTAAATACTGAACAGAAGAATTTTTTTATTTTATTCTAGAGTCAATAATGAGCTGTTGAAACTTCTTGAGGAGAGAATGACATGGTTAGACCTGTAATTTGGGAATATAAATTTGGCAGTTTTGTAAAGTAAAAGGGGGAGTGAAGTTAAGCAAACCAATTAGAAGACTATTGCAATGTTCTAGGAGGCAAGATGTGTTGAGATCCGAAAGAAAGGTGGTAAGTTTGGGAGCTGAGAGAAGCCTACAAGTGTGAAAATCTCTATTAGGAGAGAATTGATAAGACTTGGCAATTGATTGGATACGTGGAGTGAGAAAGAGCAAAGAGTTTAGGATGAACTGAGTAACTGGAAGGATAATGGTATCTTTTTTTTTTTTAAAGCAATTGGGGTTAAGTAACTTGCTCAAGGTTACACGGCTAGTCATTATTTGTGTGTGGGTGCTCATTTTCTGAGGCCGGTTTCGATCCTGGGTCATCCCAACTCTGAGGCCGGCACTCTTACTCACTGCTCCACCTAGCCGCCCCAGGATAATGGTATCTTTAAAAGAGAAAGGGAATTAAAAATATGGGACTATTAAAATAATGTCAAGAAGATGATGGAATCAAGGCTGCTAAAGAAAGCAATACAGTTCAGTCAACAAACTTTTATTAAGCACTTATATGTACTATGATACATGCCCTATACATGATAAGTATTCTGAGTCACTTGAAATAAAGCATTTATGTATGTATGCATGTATGCCTGCATGTATACGTGTGTATGTATGTATTTATGTATCTATCTATCTATCTATCTATCTATCTATCTATCTATCTATCTGTACTACACTAAGTGATATGAAGGACCTCACAGTCTAATAGGAGAGGAAACATGCAAACAGCTTTGTAAGTTGTAAGAAGCAATATATGGGATAAACTGGAGATAATCAAAGTGGGGGAAGAATTGGTTGCTGTCCTTCATTCTAAAAGAGGACCAAAGTGACACCACTATGTTGAGATCAAAGTATACTGTGTCTGTGGCTGATCAGACCAATATGAGCCCTGAAGGTTCTACCACAGTGTGGGCACAAATAGTTCACATGAACATTTGGAGTAAAGATGTCTCTAAATTTGAGCATCAGGTTTGGCGCTGGAATTAGGGGGAACAGAAAGGCTTTTTGCATAAAGTGAGGTTTTAGCTGAGTCTTTAAGGAAGTCAGAGAATCTAGGACATAGAGATGAAGAAGGGAAACAGTTCCAGGTATGGAGAACAGCCAGTGCAAATGCCTGGAGTCAGGAAATAAAATGTCTAATTCAAGTAGCAGTAATAGTCATTGTGAGATAAAGAACATGGAGAAACTTGGAAAGGTAGAAAGGGGTCAGGTTGTGGAAAACTTTAAAAGCCAGGAAGAAGATTTTATACTAGATCCCGAATGCAACGGGAAACAACTAGAGTTGATTGAATAGGGAAGGGGGAATCTGTGTGGTGGGAAAGAGTGACAGTAATTTTGGAGGCAAGACTACCCAAAGCTGGGTGACATAGGGCTAGGGGGATGGGGAGCAGCTGGGGAGTTGGTAACCAAAGTGAAATGTGAGTCTATCAAGTTGAAAAGCCAGCCTTTATGGATTTCGTTATAACCCTCCATGTTGAAAAGTAGAATGTAGTGACTTTGCCTTTCTCCTCTTCATTTATCACTTGCAAAATAAGTAAATATATTATTTTCATGGAAATTCAATGGGTGGTAACTTACATTAATTCTCAGGGATATTTTATCTCCTTTTCTACAGATTTTCCTAACAGTTCCAGAGTCTGTGATGAGTGACCTCCCATTCTCCTACTATCTTCTTAAAAGTACCAGTTTGTCATGCCTGTTGATCACAGTGTTTTTGCCTGGGAAATGATTTCTTGTGGGGAACTCATCCCTCTTGATGTCAGAAATAAAACCTTCCAATTCATTCTGTTGAAACATTTCTGGGGAACTAGAGATAAGGCAAATTTGAGTCTCTTATCAGTAGGGTTTGTCATTTGATTCAATATTGCTCTTAGGTTATCAGACAGCATTCTGTTATTTATGATGTTTCTGTTTGGCAGCCTTTTGTTGGTTCAGAGTTTCATAGATGGGCCTTGTCTTGAAGTAATTTTAAGATGAACTTTGAACTTAAAATTAGACAAGGAATTACTCTATATGGATTGAGGCCAGTATAGCCTTTGGTTTTTGTTAGACAGACATATGGTAATAATTTCCTGTGAACACGGGAATATGTATATATGTATATATATACACATATATGTATGCATATATATATATATATATATATATATATAAAACATTATATATACACAGAGAGTCAGGAGGGTAGAATGCCTTTCTTTTTCTTTTCTACTTTTTTTTGCAGGCAGTTGGGGGTTAAGTGACTTGCCCAGGGTCACACAACTAGTAAGTGTCTGAGACCGGATCTGAATTCAGGTCCCCCTGACTCCAGGGCCAGTGTTCTATCTGCTGTGCCACCAAGCTGCCCATGGTAGAGTGCCTTTAAACTAGTTTATCTAAGTTTTAAACACTAATGTTCAATAATACTTATTGAGATAAATGATAAAAGCTTTACTTATAGTCAGATGCCAGTTTTTCATAAAATACAACACATTAAGTATTTAAAATATTGAACTAAGGACTGGAAGAACTAACAAAGTTTATATAAGGATAAGGTGCTCATGGAGCAAATAATTTCTAGGGAGCAGAAGGAACCAATACACTCCAGGTAATCTTAAACTCCCCTTGGCTCTATTGGGCCAGAGAAAAGATTAAATGCAGTTCCTATGCATTATACTTTTACTTTTCTCATCTGCTAGAGTTCTGGACTTAAAGCAAAGAAAACTTGTGTTCATATCCCACTGCAGGTGCTTACTAGTTGTGCAAGCCAGAAATTTCCTCAGCTATGAAATGGGAATAATGACTGTGTTTGTTATGAGGATCAAATAAATATATATCTCAAAATTGTGTGTGTATATGTACACACACACATAGATACATATGTGTGTATATACATACACATACACACAGTCATCACAATCTCTCTCTCTCTCTCCATCTATAGTGAAACCAAAATGTTCACTTTATTAAACAAAGGCTTATTTCTGAAAATCATGATTGTTGCCTATGGAAATCTTCTACCTTCTATGAAATGATGTTAGTAATAATGATGATAATAAGTATTATTTATATAGGGCTTTAAGGTTTGTAAAGCAGCAGCCAAGTAGCCCAGTGGATAGAGCACTAGGTTGGGATTCAGGAAGATTCATCTTCATGAGTTCAAACCCAGCCTCAGACACCCACTAACTATGCGACCCTGGGCAAGTCACTTAACCCTATTTGCCTCAGTATCTTTGTCTGTAAAATGAGCTGGAGAAGGAAATAGAAAACCCCTCCAGTATCTTTGTAAAGAAAATTCAAAAAGGGGTTACAAAGAGGCAGACATGACTGAAAAATGACTGAATAACCAAAACAGCAGGGTTTATAGAGTACTTCATGTGTAAATGAAGCATATATATTACATATATGAAGCACTTTACAAACTTTAAAGTCTAATATAAGTAATAACAGTTATTATTTTTAAGTAGTAATTAAATAATTAATTTGAAGTTAAAAAATGAAATAATTGAAAAATAAATAAATAAATAATTTTTTTTTCATGGAAGATAGGAGATTTCTATAGGCAACAACAATGTTTTTCAGAAACAAGTCTTCATTTAATGAAGTAAATTTTTGGTTTCTGAAGAATGTGTGTCAATCTGATATTTCTTTATTAGCCAGTCAGTCAGTTTGGATGGCACCAGGATGACATTGTCAGGGCTGCATCTCCAAATCAAAGTCGTCTTCAACAACTACTGGAGTATCTCTCAGTAATGCTGGGTGGGATGTGACTGGGCAAATTCCCATCCAGTAAAGGCTCTTCCATATGGGCTATAGAAACCTAGAATGTTCCTGAGGGGGCAGAACAGGCCCTCAAACAGGCATGGAGGCAGAGACGGTTCTTGTAAATTCCAAGGAAATTCTAGATTATGGTTATCTTCTAAGAGAGCAGTTTGAGTTGAGTGATGAGGTCAGAAAACAGGTTGCAAAGGGGTAGGAAAAGAATGAGAGGACAGGCAAAGAAGGCAATGATTATAGACAACTTATTTTTGTCAAGTTCGACTATCAAAGAGATATAGGATGATGGATTGGGAGACTGTTGGGTCAAATGAAATATTTTTAAGAATGGGAAGACCTCGGGGCGGCTAGGTGGTGCAGTGAATATAGTGCCGGCCCTGGAGTCAGAAGGACCTGAGTTTGGAGCCCGCCTCCGACACTTAATCCACACAAACAAAAACCTAGCCGTGTAACCTTGAGCAAGTTACTTAACCCCAATTGCTTTAAAAAAAAAAAAAGAATGGGAAGACCTGGAAATGTTTGTAATCAGAAGAGAAGGGCAGAGGACATAGAAAGAAATCAAATATTAGAGAGAAAAGGGAGTATTATGGATGGTAATCTGGTAAATGAAATGGTAGGTATGGGAATCAAAGTTCTAAATAGAGAGGCTGGCATTTTGGTGAGTTCAAGGACCACCTTCTCCTCAGGACCAGAGTAAAGGAAGAGAGCATAGGAGATTATTTCAACAAGCAGTTAACAATTTTGTGGTTGTGTTGTTTTCAGTTGTGTCTAAATTTCTATGATCCCCTTTGGGGTTTTCTTGGCAAAGATACTGGAGTGCTTTGCCACTTCCTTCTCCAGCTCATTTTACAGGCAAGGAAACTGAAGCAAACAGGGTTAAGTGACTTTCCCACTGTCACACAGCTAGGATGTGCCTGAGGTCAGATTTGAACTCAGAAAGATGAGTCTTCCTGACTCAAGGCCTGGTGCTCTCTCCACAACATCACCTCAATGTCCTGGATTAACAATATGCTTCTTTAGTCATTTGGGGAGGTAGTACAGTAAAATGGAAAGAACACTGGCTGATGAATCATGGGACCTGGGTTTGAATTCCTCTTCTGATGCTTACTGTTTAACCTTAGATAAGTCACTTAGCTCCTTTGGGCTTCCCTTTCCTCACCTATAAAGTGAGGCACTTGAATTATATGGCCTCTGAAATCACTTCCAGCTCTAGATCTATGACCCCATGAAAAAAAGATCTCTGACATAAAGCTAGATAGAAAATCTGCTTAATTCTTCACTGTGTGCATCCTGGACTAGTCCTGCAGATAGATAAACCTCAAACTGAACAGCAGTGGGAAAGCTATGATGGATTCTATTTGGAAAATTGCTCAGGTTTTCACCAATTCCAAACCACTTGTGCCAGCAAAAAAACACCGTTTACAACATTATTCCTTCTGTGTGTTATTATATGACCATAAATAATCGAAAATTATTATCTCAAGAAAGCTAAAATAAATAATACAAAGGGCAAAGAGAGCTGCTTGATGGTCGTAATTTGTGGCATGTTGCCAATTACCTGCCTATAGAAAGGGGCCCAAAATATTCTAAAGGGTGTATATTATAGAAAAGTAGGTATGCAGGTTATAGAGAATTAGGGACCACAACCAGGTCAACTTGAATGATGCATTGATGTCCATACTAAATGGAGAAATGGAAGTCCTATAGTGCCTTAGGAAGATCCTTTGTAAAGGATTTGTGGGAGAAGAACTAAGAATCATAGTGAACAAGTAGTCATTGAAGAATTTGTTGAGATGGTCATTGGTTGAAGGGGTAACCATGGGGAGGGGATCATGGATCTTTCTTTAAAAATTTTATTTTACAAGACAGCAGAACAGAAGCAGTAACTTTTCTAAGCTCCTCTATGAATTCCTTCACTAAACTTTAAAAAGTGAATATGAGTGAATTTTAGAGTAACAGAATCCACTTGGATACAGAGTGTAGCAGATTCCCAGCCCAAGAAAGTGCCCATGTAGGTCTGGGCAGTGGGAGCATGGACCACACAGGGGCTGCACCAGCACAGACCTGAGAGCAGACTACAGCAGAGTGAGAAGAGGCCCCAGGCATTGTACTCACCCACCCCAAGGGCAATTCAAAGCTTTCTTACCACCCTATCGAGGATCCTTCAGAATTGGGTAAGAGAAAGGGCAGGGCCTGGAACAGTGACTGCAGCTTCTCCTGGAGCTATCAGTCCACAGCCTGGACATTTAAAAACCACCTACCTGAATTTCCAGAAGCCAAGATGGCAAAGTAAACCCTAGCTGCTCTGATTCCTCCTCCCTGACCCAGAAAACCCAGAGATAAATGTCCCACCCAGACTAAAATCCTGAAATAGTGGAAATAACCGCAGGCCTAGGAGTCACTGAGAAATGGTATAACTGAGACAGTAAGGAGTCTGAAGTGAAGGGCTGGAGGGGTCCCAACAAGGCCCACCTCAGCTGACCAGCAGTAGCTCCCAAAGCCCAGGGTAGGCCTTAGCATCACCAGGGGATTCTACAGACACCAGCTCTGCTGGCTGCCAGCTGCTGAGCCTGCCTGAGCTATAGCCCAGGGACATAGAGGTGGAAATCTGAAACAACCAGACCACCCCTCCCCCACAGATTACTCTGTGAGCCTCAGGGTAACTTAGGGGAAACACTGAGAATCCTGGCCTTGGCTTCCGTCTACACACCCAGAGACAACAGGCACACAAAGTCAATAACGAAGCACTTAGTTCCCAGCCTGAGAAATCAGGAAATAGGAAATCACAATGGGAAAGAAGGAAGCAGAGAAGGGAAAAGCAAGAAAATTGATCTGAATTTATTATAGCGAGCAAGAACAACAAAATACAGACGACAACATGGATTCTATACTAACACCTGAGACCAGAGAAAGAAATATGAACTGCTCTCAAGCCTAAAAAGCATTCTTGGAGGAGCCCAAGAAAGACCTTAAAAGCCAAATTAGAGAAGTAGATGATAAATTTAAATCTACAATGAACAAATTGGAAAAAAAAATCTCACTGAAGAAAACAAATCCTTAAAAAGCAAAATTTGTGAACTGGGACAGGAGGTTCAAAATATAACTGGAGAAAATACCTCCTTAAAAAGGAGCTTCAAAAACTAACCAAAGAAAATAATTCACTAAAAATTAGAATCAGTCAAATCTAAGCTAAGGACTCTATGATGCATCAAGAGTCAGTTAAACAAAATATGAAGATTGAAAAATAAGAAGAAAGTGTAAAATATCTCATTGGAAAAACAACTGACCTGGAGAACAAATCCAGGAGAGATAACCTAAGCATTATTGGTCTACCTGAAAGCCATGATGTAAAA
Organism: Gymnobelideus leadbeateri; assembly: GCA_011680675.1. NCBI lineage: Eukaryota > Metazoa > Chordata > Mammalia > Diprotodontia > Petauridae > Gymnobelideus > Gymnobelideus leadbeateri. The sequence continues at coordinate 172,667 of WOXC01005757.1, forward strand.
AGCAGCCTGTACAACATCCTCGAAGAGATTGTCAAAGAAAACTGTCCTGGAGTTCTAGAATCAGAGAGTAAAATAGTTTTTGAAAGAATTCACTGGACTCCTCCTGAAAGAGATCCCAAATTTTTGAAAACTCCAAGAAATATAGTAGCCAAATTCCAGAATTACAAGGTTGAGGAGAACATACTGCAGCCAGACAAAATGAAAAAATTCTAATATCATGGGACTACAGTGGGGATTACACAGGACCAGCAGCTTCTACATTAAAAGACTGGAGGGACTGGAATTTGATATTTCATAAGGCAAAAGAGCTAGGACTGAAACCAAAGATCAACTACCCGGCAAAACTGAGCATAATCTTTCAGGCAAAGAGATGGTCATTTAATGAAATAAGGGATTCCAGACTTTCCTGATGAAAAAGCCAGAGCTCAGTGGAAGATTTGGTCTCCAATTACAAGACTCAAAAAAGACATACAAAGGTAAACAAGGAAAATATACACTTACACACTCACACACACACACACACACACACATGCACACAACTTGGGATTCAATAAGATCAAACTGTTTACATCCCTATATGAGAAGCTGATACCTGTCAATATTGAAATTTATATAATTATCACAACCTTTAAAAGGGATATACATAGATAGAGGGTGTGGGTATAAATGAACTAATCTGATGGGGAAAAAAAACCTTGTTAAGGGGTTCAAAGGGACTGTAATGGGAGAAAAGGAAAGGATGAGGCAGAAAAAGGTAATAAAAACATACTATAGTAGAGGGGAAGAGGGAGGGAGATGAACATCCTACGAACTTTATTCTCGTTGGTTTGGGGTCAAAGAGGGATCAATATAACCAGTTAAGTTTAAGATTCTAACATGAAAAGACACAAAAGCTCATTATAATAGAGGGAAAGGATTGAGGGAGACGAGCCCTGTATGAAATTTACTCTCATTGGTTTGGGGTCAAAGAGGGAATAACATACTCCAATAAGTATAAAAATCCATTGTGCCCTATAGGTAGTAGTAGGAGTGAGGGGAGGATAAGAAGGGAGTGGTTAGAAGGGAGGGAAATAGTAGTAAGAGGAAAGGATAGGTAAAGAAGTGGGGTCACAGGGGAGGCGGTGGTCAAAAGGAAAGCTTAAGGAGTGGAAATGAGAAGGAAGAACCAAAAACATAAATAGGGGAGGGAATAGGATGGAGGGAAAGACACAGATAGTAATCATAACTGTGAATATGAATGGGATGAACACTCCCATAAAACAGAGATGGATAGCAGAATAGATTAAAAACCATAATCCTACAATATGCTGTTTACAAGAAACACACTTGAAACAAGGGGATACTCACAGAATAAAGGTAAAAGGCTGGAGCAGAATATATTATGCTTCAGCTAAAGTAAAAAAAAAAAAGCAGGGGTAGCAATCCTTTTCTCAGACAAAGCAAAAGCAAAAATAGATCTAATTAAAAGAGATAAGGAAGGAAACTATATCCTGCTAAAAGGCACAATAAATAATGAAGCAATATCATTACTTAAGATATATGCACCAAGTGGTATAGTATCCAAATTCCTAGAGGAGAAGTTAAGCGAATTAGAGGAAGAAATAGATAGCAAAACTATAGTAGTGAGGGACCTCAATCTTCCCCTCTCTGAACTTGATAAATCTAACCTCAAAATAAACAAGAGAGAAGTTAAGGAAGTTAAGAAGTTAAGGAAGTTAAGAAGTTAAGTTCTCAGATCATAATGCAATAAAAATAATATTCAATAAAGGGCCATGGAAAGATAGACTAAAAAAATTTAATCCTAAAGAATGCATGGGTCAAACAAAAAATATAGAAACAATTAGTAACTTCATTCAAGAGAATGACAATAATGAGACAACATACCAAAACTTGTGGGATGCAGCAAAGGCAGTTCTTAGGGGAAGTTTTATATCCCTGAGTGCATACATGAATAAATTAGAGAAAATGGAGGTCAATGAATTGGGCATGCAATTGAAAAAGCTAGAAAAAGAACAAATTGAAAATCCCTAATTAAATACTAAATTAGAAATAATGAAAACCAAAGGAGAGATTAATAAAATTGAAATGAAGAAAGCTATTGAATTAATAAATAAAACTAAGGTCTGGCTTTATGAAAAAAATTAATAAAATTGATAGGTCCTTAGTCAATATAATAAAAAAGAAAGAAGAAAACTAAATTATGAGTATCAAAAATGAAAAGGGTAAATCTACCTCCAATCAAGAGAAAATTAAAACAATAATTAGGAATTATTTTGCCAAATTGTATGCACATAAATTTGGCAACCTTAGTGAAATGGATGAATATTTACAAAAATGTAAATTGCCCAGATTAACTGAAGAGGAATTAAATGGCTTAAATAATCCCATCTCAGAAAAAGAAATTCAACAAGCCATCAGTGACTCCCTAGGAAAAAAATCTCCAGGGCCAGATGGATTTACTAGGGAATTCTATCAAACATTTAAAGAACAATTGATTCCAATACTCCACAAACTATTTGGAAAAATTAGTGAAGAAAGAGTCCTACCAAATTCTATTTATGACACAAATATGGTACTGATACCTAAATCAGGAAGAGATAAAACAGAGAAAGAAAATTATAGACCAATTTCCCTCATGAATATAGATGCAAAATTTTAAAATAAAATATTAACAAAAAGACTACAGCAATTTATCACAAGAATAATAAACTTTGATCAGGTAGGATTTATTCCAGGAATGCAAGAATGGTTTAATATTAGGAAAACCATCAGTATAATTGATCATATCAACAACAAAACTAGCAGAAACCACATGATTATCTCAATAGATGCAGAAAAAGCTTTTGAGAAAATACAACATGCATTCCTATTAAAAACATTAGAAAGTATAGAAATAAGTGGAGTCTTCATTAAAATAATAGATAGCATCCATTTAAAACCATCAGCAAATATTATATGTAATGGGGATAAGCTAGAAGCATTTCCAGTAAAATCAGGGGTGAAATAAGGATGTCCACTATCACTCCTCTTATTCAATCTGTTACTAGAAATGTTAACAGTAGGGGCAGAGCCAGGATGGCGGAGTGGAAACAGTGTGTCCAAGCCACTCTCCCCCCAGATCACCTCCAAAATATGTAAAAGGGGACTCTGAACAACTTCTGGAGCCCCAGCACCCACAGAACGACACAGAGAAGCGAACCTCCCTCTGAGGAAAGCCCAGCAGCCCTGCAGGAAGGACCAGCACAGTGCTCTGGGAGCCAGCAGCTCGGTGTGCAGTGCACAGGGAGCCAAGCACAGCCTGAGTTTTTAGCCCCAGTGTGGTAGGGCCAGCAGCCGGCTGGAGGGACCCCAGAACACCAGCAGCTGTGGCGATTCCAGAATTATCAACATAGACATGCCTAGGACAAAGTGAGAGGTTAGTGCCCTACGGACTTTGGGACCAATATTTGGGGAACCGGTCGGCTTCCTCCCCTGGGGGCTAGAAGCCACTGAGGAGACACGCCATTTTGTAGTTTTCAGAGGAAGCTCCAGCTCCTGGCCTACAAACTGTAGGGAGATCCAGCGATCAGTCTTGGGGGGTAATAACTCTTGCTTTAACCTCCCCGGATCTGGATTGTGATCTGGGGTGGAGGTTGTGGGTGGGTTTCCAGCTTGCCAGAAATGGAAGTTGTCCCCCTACACATTCGGAACAAAAGTTCCCCTCTCTGGCCCCTTGTCTGGCGGCAGAGCCACACCGTGGCAACAAGCCCCAAAGTCAAGTAATTAAGTGGCAACATGCCAAGGCAAAGGAAACAAATTAAACAGAAAAATGCAACCTTAGACTCCTACTTTGGGGGCAAAGAGGATAGAAGCATAGAACAGGAGGAGGGCTGTGAGGTCAGAAATCCTACTCCAAAAGCCCCAAAGGAAAACATGAGTGGGTTACAGGCCATAGAGGACATTAAGAAAGACTTTAAAAATCAAATAAGAGAAGTGGAGGAAAAATTGGAAAGATAAATGAGAAGGATGCAGGAAAAGTATGAAATGAGGGTCAACAGCTTGACTGAGGAAAACAACACCTTAAAAAATAGACTAACTCAAATGGCAAAGGAGGCCCAAAAGGGCAATGAGGAGAAGAATCCCTTAAAAAGTCGAATTTGCCAGATGGAAAAAGAATCTCAAAAGTTCATTGAGGAGATTCATTCCTTCAGAGTTAGACTGGAGCAAATGGAAGCTAATGACTTTATGAGAAATCAAGATGATGTTAAGCAGATCCAAACAAATGAAAGATTAGAAGGCAATGTGAAATATCTCATGGGAAAAACCACTGACCTGGAAAATAGATCCAGGAGAGATAATTTAAAAATTATTGGACTACCTGAAAGCCATGATCAAAGAAAGAACCTAGAAATCACCCTTCAAGAAATTCTCAAGGAAAACTGCCCTGATGTTTTAGATCCAGAGGGCAAAATAGAGGTTGAAAGAATCCACCTCCTGAAAAAGATCCCAAAAAGAAAACTCCCAGGAATATTATAGCCAGGTTCCAGAATCCCCAGATCAAGGAGAAAATACTACAAGCAGCCAGGAAGAAACAATTTCAATATTGTGGAAACACAATCAGAATAGCACAGGACCTAGCAGCTTCTACACTGAGGGATTGAAGGGCATGGCATATGATATTCCAGAGGGCAAAAGAGCTGGGACTGAACCCAAGAATCACCTACCCAGCAAAACTGAGTATTTTGTTTCAGGGGAAAATATGGTCATTCAGTGGAATAGTGGACTTTCAAGCATTCTTGATGAAAATATCAGAGTTGAATAGAAAATTTGACATCCAGACACAAGAAGCAAGAAATGCCTGAGAAGGTGATCAGGGAAAAGAAATCAAAAGGGACTTATCAAAGTTGAATTATTTACATTCCTATATGGAAAAGCAATAACTGTGACTGATGAAATATTTCTCAGTATGAAAATAATGGAAGAAGGGTGCATGGTCATATGAATACATATGTGAATGTGTGAGGATATGGTTACAGTTATATATGGATAGAGGGCATAAGTTGAATTTGTTGGGAAGGGAGGATACTCAAGGGGTGAAATTATGTGGTGAGAGAGGAAAGTGGCAAGAGGAGATGAGGAGAGACAGGATAGGGTAAACTATCTCATGTAGAAGAAGCAAGGGGAAGTGGCTGCAAGGGAGGGAAAGAATAGGAAGGCAAAAAGGCAAAACCACATTCTCATTGAATTTGGTTCAGGGAGAGAATGACGTACATACTAAATGGTATATATCAACCTACAGCAGAATAGGGGGAAGGGGGATGAGAGGAAGGATGATGGATGGGAGGGCATCCTTGGGGGGAGGGAAGGTTGGAAGTACCCACTATAGAAGAGGGACAGAATCAGGTGGGGAATGGACTGCTGGGGGGGGGGGTGGGATGAGGGGGAGGGAATTATAAGCAGCCTTGTACAATATATCTACCATGATAATGTTTTGCATAGCTAGACATGTACAACACATACTGAATTACTTATCTTCCCAGAAGGAATGGGTGACGGGGGAGGAAGGGAATGGATCTGCAATTCGAGGTCTTAAAATTACATATTTCAAATATATAAAAATACTATTATTGATACTCTTTTGCTTGTAATTGGGAGATAAGATGTGCAGGCATTGGGACACAGAGATTCATACCTTCCTCTAATGGAAAGGTTGAAGGGGGTGTGGGAAAGGATATGGGAGAGAACAGATTGGAGGAGGCGATATCTTGTGGGACTGCTGTTCTGGGAGGGTGGGTAGGGGAAAAACAGGGGGAAAAATAATTGTAACTCAAAATCTGGCAGAAATGAATGATGTAAAACAGAAGTTAATAAAGCATTTGTTTAAAAAAAAAGAAATGTTAGCAGTAGCAATTAGAGAAGAAAAAGAAATCAAAGGAATCAAATTATGTAAAGAAGAGACTAAGCTATCACTCTTTGCAGACTATATACTTAAAGAATCCTAGAGATTCAAGTAAAAAAAACTACTTGAGACAATAAATGAACTTGGGAAAGTTTCAAGATATAAAATAAACCCCCATAAATCTTTGGCGTTCTTATATATTTCTAATGAAATCCAACAGCAAGATATAGAAAGAGAAATTCCATTTAAAGTTACTGTAGACATAAAATATTTTGGGAATCTACCTGCCAATACAAATGCACGACCTATATGAACACAACTACAAAACACTTTTCACACAAATAAAGTCAGATGTAACAAATTGGATAAACATTAGTTGCTTATGGTTGGGTTGAGCTAATATAATAAAAATGACAATTTTACAAGCTAGAAAAAAATAGTAACAAAATTCATTTGCAAGGACAAAAGGTCCCAAATACCAAGGGAATTAATGATAAGAAATGCTATGGAAGGTTGCCTAGCCATACCAGATTTGAATCTGTATTAAAAAGCAGCAGTCATCAAAACTACTTGATACTGACTTTAGTAATCTACTGTTTGATAAACCCATAGACCTCAGTTTTTGGGATAAGAACTCGGTGTTTTACAAAAACTGCTGGGAAAACTGGAATATAGCACGGCAGAAACTGGGCATAGACCATTATCTAACACCATTTACCAAAATCAAGTCTAAATGGGTGCATGATCTAGGTATAAACGATGATACTGTAAGCAATCTGGGAAAGCAAGGAACAGGTTACCTGTAAAATTTTGGAAAGGGGGAGACTTTATGCCCAAACAAGAATTAGAGAGCATTATAAAATTCAAAATGGTTAATTTTGATTACATGAAATTAAAAAGTTTCTGTACAAACAAAGCCACTGTGACCAAGAATTTTTACGACAAATATCTCTGATAAAGGCCTCATTTCTAAAATACACAGAAAACTGAGTCAAATCTGTAAGAGTACAAATCAGTCTCCAATTGATAAATGGTGAAAGTATATGAACAGGCAGTTTTCAGAGAAAGAAATTAAAGATATCTATAAGCATATGAAAAAATGCTCTAAATCACTACTGATTAGAGAAATGCAAATCAAAACAACTCTGAGGTACCATATCTTACCAATCAGATTGGCTAAGATGACAAAACAGGAAAATGACAAATACTGGAGAGGATGTAAGCAAATTGGAACACTAATGCATTGCTGGTGGAGTTGTGAACTGATCCAACCATTCTGGAGACCAATCTTCATTTATGCCCAAAGGGCTATAAATAATTTCATACCCTTTGACCCAGCAATACCACTTCTAGGTTTGTATCCCAAAGAGATCACAGAAGTGGGAGGAAGACCCATCTGTACAAAAATCTTTATAGCAGCTCTTTTTGTGGTGGCAAAGAATTGGAAATTAAGGGTATGGCCATCAATTGGGGGGATGGCTAAACAAGTAGTGGTATATGCATGTAATGGAATACTATTGTGCTATAAGGAACGAGGAGCAGATGGACTTCATATTTACCTGGAGAGGCTTATATGAACTGATGTTGAGTGAGAAGAGCAGAACCAGGAGAAATTTGTACAGAATTACAGACACAACATATGTGTGATGATCAACTTTGATAGATTGGATTCTTCTCAGCAATGCAAGGTTATAAGACAACTCCAAAAGCCTCATGATGGAGAGAGAATTCTACATTTAGAGAAAGAACTAGAAAGAACAGAGTTTGAATGCAGATTGAAGCATTTTTCTTTCTTTTTCTTGTTTGGTTTTGTTTCCTCTTTCCCATTTTTCATTCCATTTATTATAATCCTTCTTTATAACTTGACTAATATCTAATGTGAAAGTATTTGCAGATCTTATACTTGATTGCATGCTGCCATGGAGGGGGGAGGGGAGGGTAAGGGGAGAAAATTTGAAACTGAAGGGGTTGTAGAACTGAATTTTGTAAACTCAAAGTAAAGAAAAAAATTAATAAAGACCAAAAAAGTTGTTAAAATGTAGTTTATTGTTTCTTGATTACATGTAAAATCAATTTTTCACATTCATTTTTAAAAAAGTGATCTTCCAAAGTGCCAGCATCAATGGAGGCTATTGGAAGATAAGATTAGATTAGGATATGTAGTTGTAGCAACTAGCAATATAGGGTCAGTGAAGACCAGAGGCAGTATAATGTATGTGGAAAATGCCTTGAATTGAGAGTTGAATGACCTGTATTTAAACCTGAGTTCTACTTATTCTCTGTGTGACCTTGAAGAAATCACTGTACTTTATAAGGTCTTACATTTAGAAATGGAAGGGACTTTTGAGGTCATCTAGTCTAGCTCCCTAATTTCCCAGCTAAGGAAACAGAGAAATTAAATGACTTGCTCAAGATCACACAATTGATACATGGTAAAGGCAAGGTTTGAATTGAGGTCCCTTGAGCCCAAATACCATTTTCCCATTCTCTCTGTTTTCTCATCTCTAAAATTTCAATTTATACTACATACTCTCCAAGGTCATTGCTTTTATTTTTAAAAAAACCTTTTGTTTTTTCCAATCATATGTAAAAATAACTTAATTTTTTGAATTGTGAGTTCCACATTCTCTCCTACCCTATAGGTTATATATGTACTATCATGCAGGACTTACTTCCATGTTAAGAATTTTGCGAATAAAATACAGACTACCACCACCTTCCACCCTCCCAAACCTCAAGAAAAATAAAAAAATGTTTTAAGACTATGCTTTGAGGGGCAGCTAGGTGGTACAGTGAATAGAACACTGGCCCTGTTGTCAGGAGGACCTGAGTTAAAATTTGACCTCAGACACTTGACACACTTACTAGCCATGTGACTTTGGGCAAGTCATGTAACCCCAATTGCCCTCCAAAATGCAAAAATAAAATAAAATTAAATAAATAAAACACTATTTGTTGGGGTGGCTAGGTGGCGCAGTGAGTAAGAGCACTGGCCTCAGAGTTGGGATGACCCGAGATCGAATCCGGCCTCAGAAAATGAGCACCCACACATAAATAATGACTAGCTGTGTAACCTTGAGCAAGTTACTTAACCCCAATTGCTTAAAAAGTATGCTTTGATCTACATTTTACACTCAGATTTCATCAGTTCTTTCTCTGGAAGCGAATAACATTTTTCATCATGAGTTCTTTGGAATTATCTTAAATCATTTTATTGCTGAGAATAACTAAGTCATTTACAATAGATATGATATTGTTGTTACTGTGTATACTGTTCTCCTGGTTCTGTTCACATCACTTTGCATCAGTTCATGTAAGCGTTTCTAGGTTTTTCTGAAAGCATTCTTCTCATTCCAAGGTCACTTTTTTCATTCAATTTATGATTTTATAACTAGGACAGAGAAAAGCCCCAAGATGAGGAGTTTATATTCTGGTAAAAGTGCCTTCATCTTTCCATCTTTCTTCTTCCTTATACTGTTTCTATAGGTAGCCTCTAGGGACTAGAAAGAGGAAATTCCTGAGTCTTATTAGTGATCACTGGCTTTCTAGGTGACCCAAACAAAAGGTTCTTGATTGTTCCTATGGGAACTGTTTATGGTCTTGCGACCAGTGATGTATACAATCAAAATTGGGGAAGGATATGAACAATGAAACCTCTTGAGTTCTACAAACTCTGTTAGTCCTCAGAAAGACCAAATGACATCTGCAATATATCTGTTTTTCGCTCTTTCCTGAGCTAATTAGGGGGGTTTTGTCTTTATCTGAGAGGTCCAGAGAACTGTCTTTGCATCTTCCTGAATCATGTTTCTTTATGGTAACCAGACCATTCCAGATGATTTTCATTAGTTTGGTAATTAGCCTCCTTTGCTCTCAGAAAAGAATGTTAAGATCCTCAGATCAGATGGCTTTTATTCATGTCCCAGACAGACTGCATTCAAGTTTCTTCAAGGATGTGATAGAGAAATCCTGAGGAATTCTGACCCTTGTTTGATTAAGGTCAGATTCATTGTGTCTATAATTTTGAGGCTTTATATTGTGATTGGTTGTATTTTATTTCCCTTAATTGCTCAACTTTCCCCTATGGTTTTCATATATTTTCATGTGTCTTAATTTGCTTATAAAATGAAAAATCTTATACTTAACAGGATATGTTGAACTGGGGACTGTGATGGATGTTCTAACTATACAATTAATTCAATTTTCCTATCATAACACTAGCTTCTGCAATAAACCAAGGCTGTCCTGTCTGGATGGAATAGTAAGTTCTTTATCATTTGCCGGTGATGCACCTTAAATGATTGGTGTTTACCATAATTCTAATCAAATACGAAGTCAGATTATTCCTTATAGAAAAAGAAGGAAGAAGGAAAGAATAAAAAGCAATTAAGGAAAGAAAGAAGGAAAGGAGGTGGGAGGAAGAAAGTGAGGGAAGCAAGGAAGGAATAAAGTCAAGAAAGAAGGAAAACAGAAAAAAAGGAAGAGAAAGAAAGAAGAAAGGAAAGAAGGGAGAAAGGAAAAAGGAAGGAAGGAAAGAAAGAAGGAAGAAAGGAAAGGAGGAAGGAGAAAGAGAAGGAGGGAAGCAAGGAAGAAATGAAGGGAGAAAAAGAAGGAAGAAAGGAGAAAGGAAGATAGGGAAGAAGGAGAGAAGAAAGAAAAGATATAAAGGAGGATGAAAGGGAGGAAAAGGGGGGAGGAGAGGAGAAAAGGAAGGAAAGAAGAAAGGAAGGAAGAAAAAGTTATGGGGAAAGGAAAGAGAGGAAAGAATGGAGGGAATGAGGGATGGTGAGAAGGAAGAAATGAAAGAAGAACAGAGGAAAACAAAGAAAGAAGGGAAGAAGGGAAAGAAGGAAGGAAGAAAAGAAGAAATAAAGGAGGGAAAGAGAGGGAAGGAAAGGAGGGAGGGAGGGAGGAAGGAAACAAACTACTCAGTCAATAAACACTTATTAAGCACCTACTATGGGTCAGGTACTCTGTTAAGTAATGAGGATATAAAATAAGACAAGGGATAGTCAAGATAGCGCCTCAAAGAGCTAACAGTCTAATGGGGCAGCATGCAAATAAGTAGGTAAAGCAAGTCTTATTTAGGACAAATTGGAAGCAATCAATAGAGAGAAAAAAATAGAATTAAGGGGGTTTTAGGAAAGGTTTCCTGTAAAAGGTGGGGTTATATTTGGTACTTGAAGAAAACCAGAGAAACTAAGAGACAGAGATGAGAAGGAAGAGAATTCCAGGCATGGGTAACAACCAGTGGAAATGCCTAGAGACAGAAGATGGAATGTCTTGTTTGAGGAACACGCAGGAGGTCAGTGTCACTCTATTTGAAGTATGAAGGTGAAGGTGGAGAAAGATGGGGTGTAAGAAGACTGGAAAGGTGAGGGTGGGGCAATGCAAGGGTTGCTGTTCATGAAGGGCTTTGAACATTAAACTGAGGGGTTTGTATTTTATACTGGAGGTGATATGGAACCCATGGAATTTAATAAGTTGGAGAGTGACATAGCAAGACCTATGCTTAAGAAGATTATTATTATTAATTTAAAATAAAATTTTAAAAATTAAAAATAAAATAAAAAGATGTCTGCATATAAAGAACTGATAAATATAAGTATAGATTGAAAAATTTTACATCCATATATACTGATTTATGTCAAATGGTAACCATCTCTGGGGGGGGAGAAAAAAAAGAAATTTGCACGATAATTTTGTTGCATATTTGAAAGGAATAGCAAGTTGTGCATAGTACATGTGCAGTTTCATGTATGATCATCTTTTTATTGTACTATGTTATGGAAATGCTTTATTCTATAAATTAAAAATAAAATTAGAAAAATGAGAAGATTATTTGGCAGATGAGTTCAGGATGTACTGGAGTGGGGAGAAGCTTATGGCAAGGAGGCCAACCAGTGGATTATTGCAATAGTACAAATGTGAGGTGATGAGGATCTGTACCTGAGTGTGTGTGTGTGGTGGTGGGGGAGGGGGCAGGGCATCAGAGGAGAGAAGGAGGCACATGCTAGAGATGTTACTATGAAGGCAAAATCAGCAGAACTTGTCAAGATGCTGGATATGGGGGTGGGGGTGAGAGACAGTGAGGAACTGAGGATGACACCTAAATTTTGAGCCTGGATTAATAGGAGGAGATGTCTTGACAGTAACAGGGAAATTAAGACAGGGGGAGAGTTTTCGGGGGAAAGATAATGAATTCAGTTTTTGGACATGTTGAGTTTAAAGTATCTATAGGACATCTAGTTTAAGTTGCTCACTAGCACTTGGAGACATGTAGATTTGAGAGTCATGAACAGAGACATGATAATTAAACTCAGGGCAGCTGATGAGGTCACTAAATGATATAGCATAAAGGGAGCCGAGGGCCCAGGACAGAGCCCTGGTAGATACCCACAGGTGCAGGGCATGACCTGGATGAAGATGTGGCAAAGCAGACCAAGAAAGAATAATCAGGGAGGTAAAAAGAAGAGAATATTAAGAAGGTGATTAAGAGTCAAAGAAGGTTGAGAGGTCAAGACAAAAAATTTGTATTTGTCAAGTTGCCTTCAATGTGCCAGAAACTATAAATATTATTTCATTTTATCCTCAACAACCATGTGAGGTAGGTTCTATTATTATCCTCAGTATTTTTTTTTCAATAGAAAAATGATTTATTTTGGCTCCTTCCATACATCTTGTCTTTTAGGGAACACAGTCTCACATAAAAACACACACTTTGAAAGCTACACTTAAAATAATGAAAGGTCAAGGCAAAGCTGATCCCCTGGATAGAGTTATCAGCCTGGAGGCTCCAGCTCCCTGAATTTACTTGTGCACATCTTGACCAGAAGTGCCTTTTCCTGAAAAGGCGAAATTTACAAATGGGCTTGTACGTAATAAGGAAGCAGTTTATTCAATACTTTCATTATACAAAGGAAAACAGTTTCTCTCAAAAATGGGGGGAAAAAACCAATGAGGACAGATGTGATTATTTGACATGAATGGTGGGGGGTCAATATAGAAAAACAATGGTGTTATTACTATTACTATTATTATAAACTGATCACATCAATGGGACCAAGAGGGTTTTGGGTTTTTTTTATTTCCAAAAAATGGACTAAAATCTTCTGCAATTTTATACCAGACCTTTCCTTATGTCATTGTCAATCCATGTTCCACATTTTTGTCCTGGAGGGCAGAACGGCCTTTGAAAGACCATTTAAAGGAGTGAATCCAGTTACTGTTGTGACTTCATGAAAGGAACTCTAACCCAGTAGATAGCCCGGCCAGCTTCATTCTCATGAACACTCTCGCCATGAAGAAATTTAAGAGGACACTGACAAAACCAATGAACAGAAGAAGAAACCTATTGAGTTTGGGAATATTTGGTGCATTGGATCGGTCTAGAATTATGAAACCTAAACCTCCCATTGTAAACAGGAAACTGGATGCAAGTCCTTCCATAATGTATTGTCCATTTACTCTATATGCCAAGAAAGCAACTGGTCTCTGATGTCCATGTTCATCTGTCATTGATCCAACACTAGGAGGCTCCACAATGACATCATAAATTACTCCTCCTGTGATGAGGAAATAATAAGATACCACCCCCAGGGCCTACACCGTCATCGCTGGCTGACAGCATGTGGACCCATCGTGGCTTCTTCAGCTTCAGGTTGGGACACTCGAGGACCATGAAGGGCACCCGGTACAACGTCTCCATGGCAGCAGTGGCGGTGGTGGCGATGTCCGACAGCCCCCGAGCCCCTCACTCCTCAAGGCTGGCGCTACCACAGGCTCTGTGGCACCAGAAGGAGACCTCAGTATTTTTTAAATAAAGGAATTGAAGCAAACAAAGGTTAAGTGATTTCTGCAGGGTGATCTTCCTGACTCCAAGTCCAGGACTCTAATGTGCCCCCTAACTGCCTCTGTCCAAGAGGCACATCCTCAATCCAAGAAGGATGAAAACTGAAAAAAAGGCATGAAATTTGGAAATCCAGAAATCACTAGTAACTTCGGAGAGAGCAGTTTCAGTAAAATAATGAGACTGGAAGCTGCACAGTAGAGATTTAGGAACCATTGTAACAAGCCTTCTAGAAGAATTGAGCTACAAAAGGAGGAGAGATATGAAACAGTTGCTAGAGAGCATGGTTAGGTCAAGTGAAGGATTTTTGAGGATGAGTGAGATGTGGGCATATTTATAGTAAGGTGGAAAAATGCCTATTGACAGTGAGAGATTGTAGACAAGTGAAAGTGAGGATGATGAAGGGGGAAATCTGCTGGAAAAGATGGAATGAAATGGGTTCACATGAGGATTTTAAGGGGTTTGCCTTGGCAAGAAAAACCTGCTATTATGTGAGATAGGGCCTCTGGGAAACGTGGGTTGAAAAGGAGATAGAACTCAATGACCTCAACTGTTTCAGTGAAATATGATGCAAGGTTCTCAGCTGAGAGGTTGGGGGAAGTTTGAGGGAGGTTGAAAAGGCTTCGAAGAGCCACTGCGGTAAGTGGGAGAGTGATTCAATTAGGGAGATATAAAAGGATTGCCTTGCAGCAGTGAGGGCCCAATTTGTAGTGGACCTGGTCAATACGAATTCATGATTTTCTTCATCTCCATTTGGAGTGAAGAGTACTTTCGGGCTGAAGTTTGGTAGGGCAAGATTGGTGATAGGATAAGGGGGAAAGGCATTAAAGAAAAGAGGAGGGTACTAAAGGGTCAAGAAGGGGAAGGGAGAAGGATGTAGCCAGAGCAGGGGGGATGATCAAGGAAAGAAGTAAGGAATTGAGGAATTAGAAACCACAGTATAGACAAAAGAACAAGATTTGAGGTTGCAAGGCAGAGGGTGGAATCACAACTGATTGTGATTAGATAAGGTATATACATACACACACATACATACACATATACACATATATACATATTTATCTATCTGTCCCCTAGTATGAAGGCAGGAGTTTGTGAGGAAAGAAAGACTGTGAACCAGGTACTGGTTTCATTAAGGAAAGAAGAGCATCCTGGAGGTCAGTAGATACAACTGCCAGGATTTTGAAATATTGTGGGATTGGTGGAGGAAAGCTGAATTTAGGGAGAAGGTAGTGAGAGGTGGAGAACAGGGTTTGTATTATGCAGCTGGGGATTCCAGATCACTGAGGTGGGGAGTAGGAGTTAAACATTGCTGAATGGGTTCAGGAGGGTTGTTAGTATTGCTACAAATTTAGCCTTAGGGTGGCTCCTCCAAGGGTGTTAGGCAGCATACACAAGGGGACCAGTGTGGACAGCTAATAGAAGAGTGGTTTTTTTTTTCTATTTCCTATTTCTGCATACAGGACATGACAGGGATTGGGTGGAGGAGCAGAAAGGAGTAGTATATCTCTGTCCTCTCTAGGTAGAAGGGGCTCCTTCTAAGAGCATAGATGCCAGCTCAGGGGACAGGCATATGATGGAATGGCAGCTCTCTCTGATCCCCAGCAGTCAGGAAGAGGCCAGATCAGGAGACCTGAGTGATATAAAGATGCTCTGATTTCCTAAAAGCAGAAAGGTACCCTACAAGCTAGAAATGTCATTTCTCTGATCCTTTGTCCTCAGGAAGAGGTTAGGTCAGGAGGTCTGCCAATGATGTCTCTTTGATCACCTATAGGCAGGAAGAGTCCCCTGCAAATGGAAAAAGAGCAGCCCAAGGCACCAGCCTGCAATGGAGTGACTTCTTGTATTTATTAGTCATTAATTAAATGTGGGCCATGTGATAGACACTGTGCTAAGTATCAAGCATAAAAATGCACCAGTCCCTGTCTTCAAGTACCTTACATTCTAAGGAGGGAAGACAACACATAAAAGGGAGTTAAAAAGCTGGGATACCTAGCTCTGGGGCATCGTTCTCAAATCTGGAACAGGATAGGGAAAAATCAAAGGCAGGTTGACCTGGTCCCTTCCACAAAATGAAGGTTCCAGGAGGAACTCACCAATGAGAGAAGGAGGCCAACCTCATAGAAGAATATGGAAGGGTCAGCAGGGCACAGGGATGTGTAAGTTATTTCAGGGAAAGGAAGCCCAGGCTTTCAAGGCTGGTGCTTATAGGTAGAGAAGGATAGCAGTAGAGAAGATGTGGTTTTGAAATCCAGAAAGTCAGGGATGAGGCTGGGAGGAGAGTGAAATATACCAGTGGAAACTAATGGAACACCCTGCCTTCCACGCTGGGTAAGACAGTATAGTCTAGTGAAATCATATTTTGCAGGGGAAAATATGGTCATTCAAAGAAACAGAGGATTTTCAAGCATTCTTTTTTTTTTTTGGAGGGCAATTGGGGTTAAGTAACTTGCTTAAAGTCACACGGCTAGGTTTTTGTTTGTGTGTGCGTTAAGTGTCTGAGGCCAGATCTGAACTCAAGTCCTTCAGACTCCAGGGCCGACTCTCTAGTCACTGTGCCACCTAGCCGCCCCAAGCATTCTTGATGAAAAAAGCAGAGCTGAACAGAAAATTTGACTTACAAATACAAGAAGCAAGAGGAGCATGAGAAGGTAAACAGGAAAAAGAAATCATAAGGAACTTATTAAAGTTGAACTATTTATATTCCTACATGGAAAAAAAATACCAATAATTGTAACTCATAAAACTTTTCTCAGTATGAGGATAGTTGAAGGGAATATATGTACATATATATATATATATGTATATATACATATATGTATGCATAGGAGGTTGTGTATATATATATGTGAGTGTGGGCATATGCATGTTCATGTATACATAGACAAGAGGGCACAGGATGAGTTGAATATGAAGGGATGGTGTCTAAAAATAAAATTGAGAGGTGAGAGATGAATATATTGGGAGAAGGAGAAAGGGAGAGAGAGATTAGTGTAAATTATCTCATGTAAAAGAGGCAAGAAAAAATTGTTGCAATGGAGGGGAAGAACAGGAAAGTGAAGGGGAATGGGACAACCTTATTCTCATTGAATTGGGCTTAAGGAAGGAATAACATGCACACTCAATTGGATATCTTACCCTACAGGAAAATAGGGGGATAGAAGATAAGAGGGGGAATGATAGAAGGGAGGGCAGATTGGGGGAGAGGGTAGTTAGAAGCAAACATTTTTGAAAAGGGACAGGGTCAAAGGAGAAAATGGAATAAGTTGGGGGGCAGGATAAAATGGAGGGAAATATAGTTAGTCTTTCACAATATGACTACTATGGAGGTGATTTGGGTAACTACACAATACAACCTATATTGAATTGCTTATCTTCCCAGTGAGGGTGGGTGAGGAGGGAAGAAGGGGGTGAAACCTGGAACTCAAAGTTTTAAAAACAAATGTTTAAAAAAATCTTTTGCATGCAACTGGGAAATAAGATATACAGGCACTGGGGTATGGAAATCCATCTTGCCCTACTAGAAAGTTAGGGGGTGATAGGGGAGGATATAAGAGAGAACAGATTGGGGGAAGGGATATTCAGTAGGCTTGCTATTTTGGGGTGGGAGTTAGGGCAAAGATGGGAAGAAAAATTGTAACTCAAAATCTTGTGGAAATGAATGCTAAAAATTAAAAATAAATTAATTAATATAAAAAAAAAGAAATCACATTCTGGATTGGGAGTCAGAAAGCCAGCCTGGGTCCTGGCTTATTAGCTTTGTGACCTTGGATGTCACTTAATTTCTCAAAGTAATTTTCATCTATAAAATGATGATACAAATCCATGTAACTGGGCAGGGCTTCTTAAACTTTTTCCCCTCAAAGCAGCCCCTTTTTGCATTACCTAAGGGCAGGCACAGTGCAAAGTGCCCATGCTTTGTATTCAGAACCAAGACTGCAATGAAGTTGCACACTGTAACACCAGCAAGTGGTCCTAGAAACACCTCGAATTCATTATGCATTTGATTTTTAAATTAATTTTTGATCATGCATAACCTTTTACTGTTGCCAAATTTCTCACAAGCCCAGAGAGGACATTTGGAGCCCAAGTCATATAATGCATGTTACATTCAACTAGGAAGTGCTATAACAACATGATAGCAGGCAGAATTCCTGCTGAAACTGAAGAGTGACCTTGCTTTTATGATGGACCTGGTACCTTAAGGATGAGGTTTCTCTCCCCTCACTAACAGATGGACTCCCATGGTTGAATGCATTATCAGACAGGGGCCTTTACCACATTAACTAGTGATGCTCTTTCTTTATCTGCAAAACTGGACAAAAATATTGTCACTCCTTGCTTTGCATGGAGGTATCATGGTATGATGGAAAGAGAGTCAGAGGTCTCTAAATTAAATCTTGCCTCTGATGATTATTCCCTTTAGGTGAATCACTTATTAGCTAGCTTTTATTTGAGCTTTAGGGTTTGTAATGGACTTTAAGAATATCATTCCACATGATGCTCATAACAAACCTGGGAGGTAGGTGCTGTTATTAGCTCCAGTTTACGGATGAAGAAACAGAGAATGGGAGAGACTAAGGACTTGCCTAGGGTCATGCAGTTAGAGATTTGAGAGAGGATTTGAATGTGGGTCTTCCTGAAGGCTCCCAGTCTAACACTCTATCCACTTGCCTCCCAAGCTGCTCTAACTTAGTCTTATTAGGCCTCAATTTCTTCAATGGTAAACAATGGAGGTAGAATATTGGTCCTTTCTACTGCTAACTTCATCATCCTCTCATGGTTGTGGTGTTCTGAAAACCTCAAAGCCCTGTAGAAACATGAATTGGTCATGATAAGTAGCTTCAGAATCATGTGTCCTATTGGATGCCCAACAAAGTGGGTTAAGAGGACCTAGTACCCAGAAGAGTTAGGTGCTAGTATTTATCCACAAAATGAATGTGTCTCCTGGGTCCGATCTAGCAAACACATAGTACCCCTGGTGCGCAGGTAATTTTACAGGGCTAGAACATGACTGCAGATTAGATTAGATATCTTTATTGGCCACAGTAGAGGAAAAAATTCAAAAAATTCAGACACAAACTATTGCAAAAGACTGAAAGACACAATTGGGTCAATGTTGCTAATTTAAAATTCTAGCACAGTTTGTTTTGGTCTGGGAGAAACATCAAGTGCTTGATGGACACAGGATTGTAGTGAAGTCAAGGTGAGACAGGGCCCACAGTGTGTGTGTGTGTGTGTGTGTGTGTGTGTGTGTGTGTGTGTGTGTGTGGTGGGGGGAGGGAGAAGTAGAATCCAATCTTGAAAAGAAATTTTGGAAATCGTTTCATAGATTCATGAAGTTAACCTATTCTTTCATTTTGTAATCTACTCCTCTATTTCATTACTCCAGCTGCTAAAAGGGCATTCAATGATCCTGTCAGTCATCTGTCCAAGGAGCAATGATTCAGTGGACACTTCAGCATTCAGTACATTATAGCTTAAATGATTCTGGAGACATTCTCAATTCTCCTGGGAGAGATCTTTGCTGACATTTTGTAGTCATTGAAGAATCCCACTCCCATTGTCAAGATTGTCTTATACAGGGCATTGGTCTAGTTAAGTAGAGCTACTGTCTGGTTACTTCACCCTCAAAACAGGACCTCCTTCAGAGGCTATGCCTGGGAGCAGCTAAGTCAATGGATTCCATACCCTCTAGGACCATGTGTCCTTATATTTATATCCACTATCCCTCCACTTACTCCTTTTATCCCTTTCACCCATTTCCACTTCTTTCTTTCAGAACTATAATCTGATTGCCTAATAATAAAATATGTAATAATAATATTATATGATATATAATAATATTATATAATAATAATTAATACCTAATAATAAAACTATAATCTAATTACTGCTACCACTACTTCTGGAAAAGGTAGGTTAATGAACTGATCTCTTGTTCCACTCATCATTTTTGTGACTTTCCTGGTCACCACCATATTAAACTTCCTAAGGGCAGGGACTATATTAATTTTGTACCTGTATCCCCAATGCCTACCATAGTACTTGGGACATAGTAAACACTTAACAAACACTTTTTTTTTCATTTATTCACCATTCAAGGCATAATAGATTACTTTGTGTTGGTTCTTCCATCTGTTCTAATGTTTATAAAAGTAAGTCAGACTTATGAAAGCTATTACCCCCATCTGAATTTAAACATCCATTTGCCTTTAGACACTCATCAAGAAGTACCATTTGAGCAAATACAGGTAATTCTTGATTACTCACACAATGTCATACCATTCAATTAAATAAGCATTTCTTTTTTTTTAATTAATTTATTAGTTTAGTTTCAGTTAACAAGATTCAATTCCATACTTCCTTGATTTTCAAATTTCCTTTACTTCCCTCCCCCCTCCCCTCATGACAGCATATAGTACAGTATAGGGTCTGCAAATGCATTCATATTAAACATTATTCCAATTACAAAGGCATATTGTACTAGGTGGGATGAAAGATGATAAGGAAGAAGTAAAACCAAACAATGAGAAGAACAAGATCATTTAGTTTGCTTCCATCAGGATTCAGGCTCAGTTCTTTCTAGTTATATCTCTGGATGGCGCATTTCTCACTTTCTTGAGTCATTCGGGATTAACTTATATCACTGCATTGCTGAAAAGAGTCCAGTCTGTCATAGTTGGTCGTCACAGATATGGTATGTCTGTGATTGTATACAAATTTCTTCTGATTCTACTCTTCTCGCTCAGCATCAGTTTGTATAAGTCTCTCCAGGTAATTATGAAATCTGTCACCTCCTCATTTCTTATAGCACAATAATATTCCATTACATTCATATACCACAACTTGTTTAGCCATTCCCCAATTGATGGGCACCCTTTTAGTTTCCAATTCTTTGCAACCACAAAAAGGGCTGCTAAAATATTTTTGTACATATGGGTCTTCCTCCCACTTCTATGATCTCTTTGGGATATAACCCTAGAATTGGTATTGCTGGGTCAAAAGGTATGAAATTATTTATAGCCCTTTGGGCATAATTCCAGATTGCTCTCCAGAATGGTTGGATAAATTCACAACTCCACCAGCAATGCATTAGTGTTCCAATTTGTCCACATCCTCTCCAGCATTTGTCACTTTCTTGTTTTGTCATCTTAGCCAATCTGACTGGAGGGAAGTGGTATCTCAGAGTTGTTTTGATTTGCATTTCTCTAATTAATAGTGATTTAGAGCATTTCTTCATATGCTTATAGATATCTTGAATTTCTTTCTCTGAAAACTTCCTATTCATATCCTTTGACCATTTCTCAATTGGGGAATGACTTGTATTCATATAGGTTTGGCTCAATTCTCTATAAATTTTAGAAATGAATCCTTTATCAGAGACACAGGTTGTAAAAATTCTTTCCCAATTTCCCACCTCCCTCTTGATCTTGGTTACATTGGCTTTGTTTGTGCAGAAGCTTTTCAATTTAATGTAATCAAAATTATCCATTTTGCATTTTATAATGCTTTCTAATTCTTGTTTGGTCCTAAAATCTTCCCCTCTCCACAGATCTGTCAGGTAAACTATTCCTTGCTTTCCCAAATTGCTTACAGTATCATCCTTTACACCTAGATCATGCACCCATTTAGACTTGATTTTGGTGTATGGTGTTAGATAATGATCTATGCCCAGTTTCTGCCATACTGTATTCCAGTTTTCCCAGCAGTTTTTGTCAAATAGTGCATTCTTATCCCAAAAACTGGGGTCTTTGGGTTTATCGAACAATAGATTGCTATATTCATTAACTGCTGGGTCTCCTGCACCTAATCTATTCCATTGATCCACTACTCTACACCTCTGCCAGTACCAAGCAGTTTTGATGACTGCTGCTGTATAATACAGATTAAGATCTGGCATAGCTAGTCCACCTTCCCTAGCATTTCTTTTCATTAATTCCCTTGATATTCTAGACCGTTTGTTTTTCCAAATAAATTTTGTTATTATTTTGTCTAACTCTACAAAGTAGTTTTTTGGTAAATTGATTGGTATGGCACTAAATATATAATTTAGTTTGGGTAAAATTGTCATTTTTATTATATTAGCTCGACCCAGCCACGAGCAATTGATATTTTTCCAACTATTTAGATCTGATTTTATTTGTGTGAGAAGTGTTTTGTAGTTGTGATCATATAGATTCTGGGTTTGTTTTGGCAAGTAGATTCCCAAATATTTTATAATGTCTACAGTGACTTTAAATGCATTTCTTAAACATCTATTACATGCCAATCTACTGGGGATACCTGTGCTAAATACTGGAAATGCTAGGATGAAAAACACATCTCTTCCCTCTAGAAGCTTATGTTGGGGATAGGGATTAGTGGGAACGCAACATATATACAGATAAATTAACAGCAGAGCTCAAAGAGAACTTAGCAATCATCTGGTCCCTTCATTTTACAGAAAGGAAATTGAGGGTCAAAGATATAAATTTGACACTGGGCTAAAATCACACAAGTTAGCAGAAGGGTCAGGATTAGAAGCCAAGTCTTACTGCAATGGTTCCCATCTTGTTTATACTCCCTCATTGTCAAGGTCACAATATGAGACGGTACAGGCAAGAGAGTCCTCAGCAAACTTGAGTTCTCTTTCAGCCAACCAGGATGAGGTCATAGCTGCCTCCACTGGCTGTGTCATGGCAGCTGAGTAGGACTCTGAACCAGTCCAAGGGGAAGGGAGTCCATTGAGCATATGATCACTGTTCTCCTTCTAGGGCCAAACTCTTATTGAAAGATTCTTCTGGTGGGTTCTAGCTAGGACAGTGAAACAAGTCAACCCTTAGATTAAGGATAAGAGTTGAGTGCCATAAATTTTAGAGATTATCTCAGCCACAGCGATGTTTTCTTTCCCTGATTTGAAAAACTAAGGATATATTCTATGTCTTGTTGTTGAGTCATCTCATTCATGTCCAGTACTTTGTGACCCCATTTGGGGTTTTCTTGGCAAAGATGATAGAGGGATTTACCATTTCTTTCTCCAGCTCATTTTACAGAAGGGAAACTGAGGCAAACAGGGTTAAGTGACTTGCCCAAGATCATACAACTAATAAATGTCTGAGGCTGGATTGGAATTCAGGTCTTCCTGATTCCAGGCCAAACATTCTATCCACTGTGCCACCTAACTGCCTGATCCTCAGTCTTAGTGTCATCTTTTATGGTGGTAGATGGGCTTCCTAGGACCACTGTTCCTGTGAAATGAAGGATGAAAGGAAACTCTCTGTCCTTTTTCACCTGACTTATAGGCCTGCCTATTTGTCATTACTTTTAGTGAGAATGGAGAGGACAGATCCTCCTTCCAAAATTTCCCTGTAGAGAATATGGATGATCCTCTAGTGAAACCCTCCGTGAAAGTCCTCTCTTCCTAATAAAACTAGTAGTATATAGTTATTTTCTTTTGGAAGTATATCAGATTTATCTAGTTATTGTGTTTTAAAAATGAGAATATAAAAGACTTTTCAATATTTTTTACACTAACAGCATAAATCAAGAAGTCACTTAAAACATAGTTAACTAGAACTTTAGTAGGAGAGAAGACAGCAAGCTGACCACTGAATTCTCTATTCTCAGAGAAGGAGAAAATAAACATTATGGTGCCCCGTATTTATAGGCCTTGGTTTAGGCTGCCAATTTTGTTTCTCTTATCCATGTGTTAGAACTGGAAGGGTGTGAAATAGTTTAAAAACCTTATTGCCTGTGGCTCAAAACATTCACTAGAAGTTTCAACACTTGAAAAAAATTCAGTTAAGCCGGAAGCTGGGGTAGGAAGTAGAAGGACAATATGCCCTTGATGGGGAGGCAGCTGCATGGACCTTGTCAAGGATAATAACATCCTCAGGTCTGGTGTGTTGGGCAGTCTGCCCTTTTGGACATGGTGGTAAAAGAAGATTTAGAATGGGCCCTTAACATTGATGAGACTGTGAGGTGGGTGGCCACCAGAAGTTGGTGTGGGTCATGGTTGGGGAACCTGTGGCCTCAAGGCCTCAGGTTCTCCATCCCTGATATGGGGGAAAGGCAGGGAGGAGAGGTGGAGGGCACTGTGGATCTAATAGAACAGTAGAGGACTGCTATGGGAAGGAAACATGACCCTTAAGATACCAGCTCCCTAGGAAAAATCCCTACTTGTCTTGGACTAATTATAGTTTGTGCATACTGGGCATAACTTCTAATGTCTTCTAAAATC
The DNA here is from genome assembly GCA_011680675.1 of Gymnobelideus leadbeateri. Classification (NCBI taxonomy): domain Eukaryota; kingdom Metazoa; phylum Chordata; class Mammalia; order Diprotodontia; family Petauridae; genus Gymnobelideus; species Gymnobelideus leadbeateri. Next base: position 196,613 of record WOXC01005757.1, read on the forward strand.
ATGTATGGGGACTCATATTGGGAAATTAGCCTCATTTTAACCCTGCAGGGATCCCATCCACTGGCATGTGATTTTTTTAAAATGAATTTGTAGCTTAGAAAGCTTTTAAAAAGAGCATTTTATTGTAATTTAGAATAATAACAACAAAAAAACTTGGTTGCAATAGTATTACAGGTAGAAAAATGTGCATACCGTATTTTTTCAGAATCCACTATTAATATGATGAAAGCCATATCTTCCCTAAATTAAGTTATATACTACATAAATTCTACTGAGTAAAGGTATTCAGACCCAGCAGAAATACAAACATAATGACAAACCTGCCAAGTTGTATGAGAGTTAATGCCTGTCAATGATCAGGAAATTGCCACACTATGCTTTGTGCTGGCCTTTCTGTTCCCAACAATTCACTATTAGTGGGCTACTATTTGCACATGAGCATGAAATCTGTTGAGTCTGGCAATGATAAATTTTTGTTGTGTTTTTTTGTTTTGTTTTTCTAGAGGCTAAATGCTTTTTTTAAAAAATGCTCTTTGGATGGGTTAAGAGCATCTAACTAGGGCAGTGAAATAAATAAACCATTAGGTTTAGAATAGGCACTTAGAATCATAGGCTTTAGGGCTGGAAGGGGCTGCAGAGGTCATCTGGCTCAACTGCCTGATTTTACAGATGAGAAAAGTCTCACTGGACAGGCTGGGTAACATGCCCAGGGTGATACAGTAAATTAATGTCAGGCTGGGAACCAGAATCCAGGTCTCCGAATTTTTAATCCAGTGTTTTCACCTTCACCCCTGCCCCCACATGCCACACTATTTAAATATAGATGCAATCTCTTACTTTGCTGATTGCAAAAGATCATCAATCAGTGTAGAAGCAGTGACAGGTGGTGGAGTGCTAACCTGGGAACAAGGAGACCTGGGTTCTGGTTTTGCTTCTGTTGCTAATTATTTTATATCTCTCAACCTTAATTTCTTCATCTTTATTTTTTATTCTATTTTTTCTGATTGTATATTACATTTATTTATTTTATTTTTCAATGTACAGAATAAAATAAGGATTTCCATAACACAGAATAATAAAAAGATGATTACATATAAAACTGCAAATCTATTATGCATAACTTGCTATTCCGATTAAATATATAATAAAGTTGTGTGCATTTCTATTTTTCTTTTCAGTTTTTCTTACTCCCACCCATGGCTACTGTTAGACACAAATAGAGAAAAAAACTGATAAACAAAATATGTATAATTTTACATGTGTATCTTTGTACATACATACACACACACACACACACACACACACACACACACACACACACACACATATATATATATATATATAGCTTTCACTGTCTCTGTCTCTCTCTCAACCAGGCAATCAGGGTTGAGTGACTTACCCAGGATCACACAGCTAGTAAATGTCAAGTGTCTGAAACTAAATTTGAACTCAGGTCCTCCTGACTCCAGGGCTGCTACTCTATCCACTATACCACCTAGCTGCCCCTATACCTCATCTTTGAAATGAAAGGACTGAGATGGATTATTTACAAGCTACAGATGTATGTGATCTACATTCTATGACTGATGATGGGCATAGAACAGTGGGATATAAGATAAAATAATCAATAAATCAAATCAAGAAATCTTGGTTCCAATCTTTGCTTAGGTATTTCTGAGCTTAACAAGCATTTAAGTCAATATATGATAATCGGTATTCACTGTTAGGCAGATGATACACACACACACACACACACACACACACACACACACACACAACTGAGGCAGTCCCTGCCCTCTAGGAGCTTATATTCTAATAGGGGGAAACAATACACATAGGGGAGTGATGGCCAAGGAAGGGGTTTTTGATTTTGTCAATCTTAGAGATTGTGAGTGGCACTCTTGGGTAGTAGGTTGTCACTCTCTTTTCAATAACAATGGTAGTATTGATCTGAGTATTGCTCCAAGGGCAAAACTGGGAGCTGGAGAGGGGAAGGAGGGTACTATGCACAGATAGATTGTTCTAGGGCGGGGCAGATGTATAAGATAATAAAGCATAGTCTAAGGCCAGCTAGATCAAGTTTTATTTCTACCCCTGGCCCATGTATCCCTGAGGGCAGCAGGTGTTATGTTTCATCTGCATGGCCCCATCACCTAGAACAGTGTCTTATACCTTGTCGGTGTGTAATGAACATTCAGAGGGTAGAGGATATTGATTCTAGATTTTAAAAAGCTGGAAGAAACTCAAGAAGTCATCTGGTTCAAATACCTAATTTTGCAGATGAGGAAACTGGGACCTAGCAGATTTGAATGGGGGAAACGTTAATAACTATCTTCAAGTATTAGAAGGATTGTCATGTAGGAGAGGGATTAGATTTGTTCTGCACAGCCCCCAGGGAAAGGATTAGGAATGACGCACAGAAGGTTCAGAGAGGAGGATTTTCAGTACTTGGAAAGAAAAACTACCTAATAATTAGCACTTTCAGGGATTAGTGTGGTGGCTCATCCCTAATATCTGGTAGGCTAAGACCTGTGGATTGTAAAGATCCACTAAATGGATGGAAGAATGAGCAATAAAAAATTTAAATGTGTTTTGCTATGTACGTAGCCTTGCTAAATATTAGAAATATAAATAGAAAAATCAAGATAGCCATTGCTATCCAGGAGCTCACATTTCAATATGATGGAACAATCCCTATAGGAAGTTTCAGCAGCAAGTCTGATGGAATGGCCCAGGGAGTCATCTTTAGGAGTACAGCATCGAAGCAAATGACAATGCATCTTCTTTAGCATCATCTCCATTGGCAAAACCAAAGCCAAAAAAATATTTGGTGGTGTCAAGATCTTTAGTAGTGAGGTTACTTTTCAGCTACACACTGAAAGAGATGAGATCCAAGGTAATTTCCAACTATGAGATTCTATGTAATGATTTGTCCAAGGCCATATAACAGCTTTATAGTAAAAATGGAACGACTCGGTCAATTTACTCCTGGTCCAGGAGTTCTGGTTCCACTGTCTCACCACAAAAGTTATTAGTTTATCCAGATGGATGATGTTGCCTCTGGATAACTTACAAAATCAGAATCTGCCAAGTTTGCTTCTCATTGAATAGAATTTCAGAGAAGGACTAGTTCTTGAGACAATAGGAGATGGAGATAATATGTGTCATTAAAATCCACTAATCTCCTAGCCTCAGGAAACATTTTACAAGAGTTGCTAATGGAAAATAGGATTGATTAACTCCAGTTAGTCAACCCTGTCTCCTCTCTCTCTGACTCCTGTTTGCCCTTCTGTTAGACTAGCTAATGAGCAGGGAAATGGTCCGACCTAGACAGCAGAAGTGACAAAGAACCTGGGTATTTATCTCCTGTCAAATTTAAAGTTAGCTGTGCTTTCTATGTGAGCTAGCTTTCTTCCATTTTGCATCAATTCCATAAATATTCCTATGTTAAATGATTTTTAACATTTTTTTTTCACTTTTCCACAAAATCAGCTTGGGATATATATATGGGTGAGGTCTTTCTTGATCTTCTCCAGCTGCTAGTACTCAACCCTCACACCCAATCATTACCTTGTATTTATTTTATACATATTCGTGTATGAAACTGAATTCAAATTCTGCCTCAGATACTTTCTAAATTTACTAATTTGGGTGAGCTACTTAAGTTAGACTTGCCTCAGTTTCCTCATCTGTAAAATAGAGATTATAATAGCCCTTAACTCCCAGGATTTTTGTGAGGTTCAAATGAGGTGTTTTATGCAAAATACTTTACAAACCTTTAAGGGCTCTTTAAATGTTGCTGATGGTGATGATATACATGTTATTTGCACCAACAGAATATAATCTGCTGGGGTAGAAGAAAGTTTCATTTTTGCCTTTGTAACCTTTGTAACCTTAACCTTATAATATGCATGGCATATTATAAGTGCTTAGTAAATGTTTATTGGTTGACTGAAATGATTATTTGAATTGACTTTGGCCTTCAGATTTTAAATGGTGAAGTCATCAACTAAAGACCTATTCTGATGTCTCAACAAGGTGTTTCTCAAAGACTGGAAGACAAACTCTGTCAGATCCTCAGAAGTTTAGAAAGTCAGGGGCTTTGGGTTCTGTGATAATTTGTGGGTGTGTTGTCCAAGGATCAGCTTTAAGTCCAGAGAAGTTTAGCACCAGATCAGGAGAGTGATTCTCTGCACCACCCACCTTACTCCCTGGCTTAGAACTCTCAAAATCATTTACTAAGCTGTAGGGAGGCTGCAGTTTGCATAGGAAGGGGAGGGGAGAAGAGAGCACATATACCAATGGAATAATAGATTCTTAGAGAATTGAAACAGACATGAGAAATGTGCACATTTTCCCCCTTTTCATCAAAACACTGGCATGGGTTGCCAAAGAATGCTATTTAACCTATTCTTGGATAATCTAATACACAATCCTTGGTAGTTTTTTCACTCTGTGTCTTCCTCCATTGAGGTTACATCCATTCCCTAGGTTTCTCCAATTCATTTATTACTTCATTTGGTAATCATTTAAGTGCCTCTTATATGCAAGATACTAGGCTAGGAGCTGGAAAAGCAAGAATGAAAAAAATAGCATAATCTTTGTCCTCAAAACCTTATTGTTTAGGAGTTCTCAGTCTAACTCTATGAGGATACCTTTCAAATTTGGACCCAATGGTATGCTACTTAATGTTTAACAACCAGCTCTCCTGGTTGAAGAAAACAAAATTGTACTTAGGACACATTTTGGGGTTTAATTTGCATAAATAACATTTTCTTTATCATTTCTTTAAGTCTAAACAATCAACAAAACAATAAATCAAGCCTTGATTTGTATTTCCAAAATGAAAGACTCGAACTGAAAATTTAGCAAGAGGTTTTGAGAACTAGTTTGCGTTGGCTCCAGCACAGCCTTCTTTGTATCTCCATCCAGACTTCTCTCCTGAGTTCCATGCTTGAATTTTTAATTGTCTATTCAGGATGACCTGAGCTGGAATCCTACTTCTGATACTTGTTAGCCTTATAAACATGGATAAGTCACATAAACTTATAGTTGATTCCCTCATCTGTAAACTGCTGATAATTCCTGTAGCAGCTACTTCACACAGTCTCTGTGAGACTGCATATGAAATCCTCCATAAACCATAAAGCATTAGCTAACTTTAGGTTCTCTCCACCTGAATGTGCCACAAGCTCAACATCCAAAGCTGAATTCATAATGTGAGAAGCATAGCACAATAGGAAGAGGGAGCATTCAGACTCAGAGGTTGTTCAGTGATTGTGAATGTGTCTGACTGTCCATGACCCCATTTGGGGTTTTCTTGGCAAAGATACTGGAGTATTTTGCCATTTCCTTCTCCAACTCATTTTACAGATAAGAAAACTGAGGCAGATGAGGTTAAGTGACTTGCCCAGGGTCACACAGCTATTAAGTGTCTGAGGCTAGATTTGAACTCAGCAAGATAAGCCTTCCTGACTCCAGACCTGGCAGTCTGTCTACTGCTCCACCTCGATGCCCAAATCCTGCTTTCACTATTTACTATCTGGGTGATCTTGGGCAAACTGCTGAACCTTTCTGAGCCTCAGAGTTCTCATTTTAAAATGTTGAGGGTTGGACAAGGTGACCCCTAAGGTACCTTTTAGCTCTAAATCTAAAATCACATGATATTTTCCCCAAATTTGCTTCTACTTTCTTTTTGCCAACAGCACCACTAGGTTTCCAGACACTCCTCCTCATACCATCAGTCACTTTTATGCTTCCTCTTTCCTCATCTTCTACACTCAATCAGCCACCAAGTCCGGCTGATTCTAGTTCCAAAACATCTCTGGTATTTTTTCCCACTTTTTCCCTTTCATTGCCCTCTCCCTAAATTCAGTGCTTCATGATAAGGATTCTTTCTTGGTATTATTTCCACTGAACCATTTGAAGGTGCTAACTACTTTGGTGGTTAGATGTGCTTTATGTCTTCCTTCCAGTTCCTGTGCTTTCAATCTACCACACATCCCTTCCCACCCTACCCCAACTACTATCCATCTGTCAAAACTGCAGAATGATGTTCCTAGAACACAGGTCTGATTGCTTCAGTCTCTTGTCAAAAAACCTTGAGGGGATCATTGTTATTTATGGCCTCCTGAATAAGTGAAGATTCTTGACATTCAATACTCTCTACTCCGAGACTTTAAATTACCTTCTCAGCCTTATCTCCCATTATTCCCCCTTTCAAGTACTTTATGTGACAACTAAGTTGAAATTCTCACTGTCCATATATGCCATGCTTTCTCATCTCCATTTTAATGCTATTTCCTATAATTTAATAAGTATTCATTAAGAAAATCCCACCCGGGGCGGAGCCAAGATGGCGGAGTAGAAACAGCTCGTCCAAGCCTCTCTGCCCCCAGATTCTCCACAAACTATGTAAAAAAAGGACTCTGAAAATCTTCTGGAGCCCCAGCACCCACAGAACGACACAGAGAAGCTAACCTCCCGCTGAGGACAGCCCTGCACCCTGCAGGAAGGACCAGCGCAGTGGTCTGGGAGCCGGCAGCGCAGAGCGCAGGAGCCGAGCTGAGCCCAGGTCCACGTGAGCCGAGGTTTTAGCCCCAGGGCGGCAGGGCCAGCAGCCGGCTGGAGGAACCCCAGAACACCAGGAACTGTGGCGACCCCAGAATTATCAGCATAGACTTGCCTAGGACAAAGTAAGAGGTTAGTGTCCTATGGACTTTGGGACCTGTATTTGGGGAATGCGTCAGCTCCCTCCCCTGGGGGCTAGAAGCTGCTGAGGAGACGCCACTGTGTAGTTTTCAGAGGCATTTCCAGCTCCCAGCCTACAAATCGTGGGGAGATCCAGCGATCAGTCTTGGGGGGTAATCGCTCTTGCTTTAACCTCCTGGATCTGGATTGTGATCTAGGGTGGAAGTTGTGGGTGGGTTTATAGCTTGCCAGAAACGGAAGTTGCCCCCCACACGTTCGGGACGAAAATTCCTCTATCTGGCCTTAAAGCCATAGTATGGCAACAAGCCCAAAAGTCAAGTAATTAAGTGGCAACATGCCAAGGCAAAGGAAACAGAAAAATGCAACCCTAGACTCCTATTTTGGGGGCATAGAGCGGGAAAAGGACTGTGAGGTCAGAAGTCCTGCTCCAAAAGCCCCAGGGAAAACATGAGTGGGTTGCAGGCCATAGAGGACCTTAAGAAGGACTTTAAAAATCAAATAAGAGAAGTGGAGGAAAAATTAGAAAGAGAAATGAGAAGGATGCAGGAAAAGTATGAAATGAGGGTCAACAGCCTGACTGAGGAAAACAACACCTTAAAAAATAGACTAGCTCAAATGGCAAAGGAGGCCCAAAAGGGCAGTGAGGAGAAGAATGCCTTAAAAAGTCGAATTTGCCAGATGGAAAAAGAATCTCAAAAGTTCACTGAGGAGATTCATTCCTTCAGAGTTAGACTGGAGCAAATGGAAGCTAGTGACTTTATGAGAAATCAAGATGCTGTTAAGCAGATCCAAACAAATGAAAGATTAGAAGGCAATGTGAAATATCTCATGGGAAAAACCACTGACCTGAAGAATAGATCCAGGAGAGACAATTTAAAAATTATTGGACTACCTGAAAGCCATGATCAAGGAAAGAACCTAGAAATCACCCTTCAAGAAATTCCCAAGGAAAACTTCCCTGATGTTTTAGATTCAGAGGGCAAAATGAAAGGTTGAAAGAATCCACCGATCACCTCCTGAAAAAGATCCCAAAAAGAAAACTCCCAGGAATATTATAGCCAGGTTCCAGAATCCCCAGATCAAGGAGAAAATACTACAAGCAGCCAGGAAGAAACAATTTCAATATTGTGGAAACACAATCAGAATAGCCCAGGACCTGGCAGCTTCTACACTGAGGGATCGAAGGGCATGGAATATGATATTCCAGAGGGCAAAAGAACTGGGAATGAACCCAAGGGTCACCTACCCAGCAAAACTGAGTATTTTGTTTCAGGGGAAAATATGGTCATTCAGTGGAATAGAGGACTTTCAAGCATTCTTGAGGAAAAAACCAGAATTGAATAGAAAATTTGACATCCAGACACAAGAAGCAAGAGATGCCTGAGAAGGTAATCAGGGAAAAGAAATCAAAAGGAACTTATCAAAGTTGAACTATTTACATTCCTATATGGAAAAGCAATATCTGTGACTGATGATATCTTTCCCACTATGAAAATAATGGAAGAAGGGGGTGTGGTCATACGAATACATATGTGAATGTGTGTGTATATGGTTACAGTTATATATGGATAGAGGGCATAGGTTGATTTTGTTGGGAAGGGAGAGTACTCAAGGGATGAAATTATGAGGTGAGAGAGGAAAGTGGCAAGAGGAGATGGGGAGAGACATGGTAGGGTAAACTATCTCATGTAGGGGAAGTGGGTGCAAAGGAGGGGAGAATAAGGAAGGCTAAAAAGGCAAAACCACATTCACATTGAATTTGGTTCAGGGAGAAAATGACATACATACTAAATGGGATATCTCAACCTGCAGCAGGATGGGGGAAGGGGGTTGAGAGGAGGGATGATGGATGGGAGGGCATCCTTGGGGGGAGGGGAGGTTGGAAGTACCCACTATAGAAGAGGGACAGGATCATGTAGGGAATGGACCAGTTGGGGGGTGGGATGAGTGGGAGGGAATTATAAGCAGCCTTGCACAATATATCTACTATGATAATGTTTTACATCGCTAGACATGTACAACATATACTGAATTACTTCTATCCCAAGAAGGAATGGGTGACAAGGGAGGAAGGAAATGGATCTGAAATTCAAGGTCGTAACATTAAATGTTTCAAATATATATATAAATACTATTATTAATACTCTTTTGCCTATAATTGGGAGATAAGATGTGCAGGCATTGGGACACAAAGATTCATCTTCCTCTAATGGAAAAGTCGATGGGGGTGTGGGAGAAGGTATGGGAGAGAGCAGATTGGAGGAAGCGATATCTTGTGGGACTGCTATTCTGGGAGGTTGGGTAGGGGAATAATGGGGGGAAAATGATTGTAACTCAAAATCTGGCAGAAATGAATGATGTAAAACAGAAGTTAATAAAGTATTTGTTTAAAAAAAAAAAAAAAAAAAAGAAAATCCCACCCATCCTCAAGGCCCAGTTGGAATGCCATCTCTTCCTTGATTCCATTATGGAACCCTATAGTCTCTTTCTCATTTATTATTTCTATATAAGCACCTTCCTACCACAGAGTTTCGTGCTATCAGATGAAAAATAAATATTTTTTGAATGTTGAAGTCAATTAATCAATAAACATTTATTAAGTGCCTACACTGTGCCAGGCACCATACTAAATACTGAGGATACACAAAGAGGTAAAGACAATCCCTGCCCTCAAGAGCTTGCAATTGAATTGGAAGAGACAACATGAAAACAACTGCACCCAAAAAAGTTATATTTAGGATAAATAAGAAGTAATTAAGAGAGGGAAGACACTAGAATAAAGAGAGGTTGGGAAAGTTTTCCTATAGAAAATCAGATTTTAGTTGAGACTTAAAGGAAGACAGAGAGGTCCATTTGAGAGATGGAGAAGGGAGAGAGTTCTAGGCATGGAGAAAATCCAGACCAAAAATGCTTGACACTCAGCGATGGAGTGTCTTATGCATGGAGCAGTAAGGAGGCCAGTGCCATTAGATGGAAGAGTACATGGTGGGGAGTAAGGATAATAAGACTGAAAAGGCAGGAGAGGGCTAGGTTATGAAGGCCTTTGAATGCCTTAAAGAGCATTTTGGATTTGATCCTGGAGATGATAGGGAGCTAGAGGAATTTATTTGGGTAGACAGGCTGACATGGTTAGACCTGCACTTCAGGAAAATCACCTTGGTGGCTGAATGAGAACGGGTTAAGGTGGAGAGAGATATGAGGCAAGCAGGCCCACGAGCAGGCTATTAAATTGGTCCAGGCTGGAGGTAATTCGGACCTACACTAGACTGGTGACAATGTCAGAGGACACATGTATTTAAGATATATTGCAAAGGTGAAATCGACAAATCTTGGCAACAGATATTAATTAATAAATTACCCTATTTTTCCCTACTCGATTGTAAGCTCCTTGAAGGAGGATTATGTCTTCTTTATCTTGGTATCTCTCCCAGGTTTGAGCCTAATACCTTGTGCACTCTTCGTTGAATATTGAAAGAAATTATGTTTTGATCTTGAATCTGGGGAATGAACTCAATGATTTCTTGGAGTCTGTTGCTCTCTCAACTAAAGATCAATGATGTGGCAATTTTGACTCCCTGGAGCATAACAAAGAATATAAAAGGTGGCAAACAGTCATGTTTGCAGCCAGAATAGGTGTCATAAAGTTCATTCAGTAAAAATGGGCATTTGTTCTCAGAATAATCCCTTAGAGCTTCAATAGAATCTATTTACTCTTAGTTTATATACAGTTTTATCAAGCGTAGATGCAAATTAAAAATAGAAGAAAACATGACTTTTTGAGACAAGCACACTGGCCATGATGGAATCCTAATAAAGCTGCTCCCAGCCCCAGTATTCTAATTTCATTATAGGCCCCACTGAACAACAGGCCAACTGTGCCTACTTAGCCCCCTGCCAATATTCTAACTTCTTCATATATACTCACTGCTCACTAGAACAACAGGTGTGTACATAACCTCATATTTCTCATGGAACAGCAGATGTATCCATGTGATGGGATCCCAGCCATTGCCTCTAGCTAGGCACTGCCCCCAGACCAATTCCTCACATTCCCCACAGAAACAGCAAGTGTGTACATGCACTCAAGCACAGCCATGTCCATCTAGTCTCAGGCAGTACCACAATGCTCAGTCAATCAGAAAGCAGTACCACCAGGATGCCCAAGCACGTAGACCCCAAAACAATAGAAGGGGGCTTTCTCTAAGTAGGCACCTGTGCAGAAATAGTAAAGAACTGACCTAAAGTAAACATGACATGGAAAGGCATAGTATAATATCATTATCATACATACGTATCCCCCCAAATGGGTTTTTCTGTATGCGTTGTGGGTAATCATATGCACAATTCCTCTGTGGCTGGGACCCCTCCCCTATTACCTAAGCTCTTTACAAACTCCTCCTGCCTTTTTAATATTCATGATTTCTCTTATGTAATTCCATCTTTACTCTATAAAAATCTATCTTGCTTTCTCTGAAGTTGCTGGTTCCTCTTGGAATTTAGCCCACTTTATGAGACGTATCAACCTCAACAAATGCCTACACTTGGATTAGAGGTGGTCTGACTGAATTCTTTCAGACGGTTCCACCACAATAGATCATGAAACCACAGCAGTTTTCAGCGTCCCTGGATTTAAACTGCAACATTGGGAACAAGAAGAGACTGTTGAAATTCCTAAAAACAGTAAGAAACAGACATACAAATTCAAGAAGCATGTTTACCTGGAGCTATTTAATAATAATGATGAATAATAATAAAAAAGATCATAGGATTTAGAGCTGGGGAGGAAACTTGAGAAATCTTCTAGTCCAGAAGTGGACAACAAAGGGTCTTCCTACAGCTGCCACCACTCAGGAGCTAAGGCTGAACCAGAGTAAAATAAAATTGAGAAATATTTAGTAACAAATAAAAAATAGAATATAGATAATGTTAGCATATATTTTCCTAAGTCATTATGTGGCCAACAAGGATCCTTACAGAGGTTTAGTGGCTCCTGATTCCATCTGAATTTGACACCACTATCTAATCACGTCATTTTTACAAATGAAACTGAGGTTAGGAGAGGGTGTGATTTTCTCAGAGATACCTCAATGATAAGTATCAAACCTGGGATTCAGACCCAGGTCCTTTGACTTCAGACTCAGTTTTCTTTTCTCTACAATGTGCTCTTTGTAAGAAGGCAGGGAAGTATGTAATACATTTTAGGAAGACTTTTTATCCAACATAACTATGGTTCTGGGTGCTTAAAAGCTGCTTAGGTTACCTGGAAAATTCATTTAGTGGAAACAGCTCATTTTTCATCCATCCTGGATAAATGGTGTGCTCCTGAATATTACACTTTGTGCCCTGCTAGGCAGGCATCTCCTTTCAACTGATAGACTCTAATTTATCACAGTGTTTTAAAATAGGCATTGTTTTCCTTTCCCTATTGATAATCATACCCTAAGTGGTGTAATTTGAAGCAATTTTCTAAGTAAAATTTTAAGAAATTGCCTTGTACCTGAGCGGCTTCTAGCTCCATTGTCCCTTTCATAATCTTCATTGTTATATTACATTATAGGTCTTCTGTAAGTGTTTTTAAGTACAGTTACCATATTACCCTTTATCTTTGTTATTTTCCTCTCCATGCTTCCTGTTTAGATGGAACTCATGTATATTTCATCAATTCTCATATAGTCTGGCTTAGGGGAATATAGAATTCTTTGAGCAAAATTGTGCCAGACAACTGACAAGAACAAAGACAAATAAAGCTGGAATTATTTTGAAACATATAATTACTCTGTTATTGGTATCTTCTGCATCCTCTCCAAAAATCAAAATACATAGCTCAAGCAATAGGCCATTGTTTGTATGTGTATGTGTGTGATTATGTATATGAGTGTTTGTGTGTCTGAAATGTGTCACTCTTTTTTTCTTTTTTGGAGGAGGAAAGGTAGGGCAATTGGGGTTAAGTGACTTGTCCAAGGTCACAGGCTAGTTTTGTGTTAAGTGTATGAGGCCAGATTTGAACTCAGGTCCTCCTGACTCCAGGGCCAGTGCTCTATTCACTTCATCACCTAGCCACCCCAAGATGTGTCAGTATGGTAATGACAATCAAAGCTATGCAATAAAAGGTACTAGGAGAGCTTTTAGCCTAGGTAATTGTGAATGAGGCATACATAATGGATAGCCAATAAGCTTAATTCCCACGATAGTATGCCAAGAGAATTCAAGGAAGCACCCCATCATGTTGGATAGCTTCTTTGTTGGAAAATCCATGGGAGGGCACGTACGAGAATTCTTCCAGGTAGGTAAGCATGAATGAGTCGTGACCTGCATAGTAAGATCTTCATCACGGAGAGCACAGATCTATTGGAAGAAGTCATTTGAATGAGTCAGAGTTTGACCAGTGCCTTTCCCTAGAGATTTTAGAGAAAAGGATAGACAAGCATCTCAGAACATTTTGAATAGGGGCCTATTGGCTCCATTCCTGAGTCTTTGAGGGTGACCTTGGAACAAACATTTTTGTCTTTCCTTCTGATCAAATAACCATGTTTATATATCTCATAGATAAGCTGAGAGATTTAATTAGCATCTGTCAAACACTTAAAGATTCACAGAAAAGAAGAAGGGAGAGAGGTGCAAAGAATTTCTTACAATGTTATAAAATGTCTTCTTTTCCAGCAGTTGTGGGGATTCATTAGAGTCTTCTTGAAGAGATCTATGAAAACTCACGAATCTTGCTTTCATTGAAACTCCACATATGTGACATTAAAATAACATTTTGGAAATAAAATTAAATTTCAGTCCGAGTCCTTAAATTTTATTAATTTTCTTTCACAATTTTTTTTACCTCTACTAGTTCATCCTTCTCATTCCCATTGCTATTGTAAAAATCCAGGCCTACCTCATTTTAACTGGATGAGTGGGGATTCTCTGCTTATATATAGTATTCTCCTGGGCCCAAGGTAGCCCTGAAGGTAATATTAATATTATAAAATTATTATACTCATTGAAGCTGTTTAAATTCTTTTTTGCTTGTGGTTTTTGTTTTCCCAAAAAGATTAATTATTCTTGGGGCCATGTCTTCACCTTAGGTTTTAGGGTATAATGCTTGACCCACAGAAAAACTCAAGGCAAAATAAGGGGCTTTGTGTAGTATGGAGCTTAGTAATTATGTGGAAGAAAGCTGTTTATTCGACTCTCCTTCCCATCCTAGTATGGTAGGAAAGAGGCAAGGGAAGGTGATGGGTACACAGGTCATGGGATTCAGCTGTGATGTAATGAAGAAAGTTCTGGGCTCGTCATGACTCTCCTACTTTCTTACTCTCCTGTGACCTTGGCAAATAAGACCATTGAACTCCTATAACCTTTGTTTCCAATGTCTTGCCACTGGACTCTGATGACCCTGGATTAGACAGTGGGGCTGATGACCTGGCACAGTTTTGCTCCACTTCAATCCAATTCACTTGCAAGTCAAGAACAATGACATCACCCTCCCAATGTTATTTACCCTCTTTGAAAATGAAGGATCAACAACAACAAAATTAGGCAATTGGACAAGATGCCCCCTAAGATCTCTTCAACATCTAACAGTCTGTGGTTTTCTTTGGATAATCTCATAACTGTTGTCTTTGTGCTCTGTGTGGTACAGTGGAAAATACTGACTGTAGAGTTAGGGGATTTGGGTTCAAACCCTGCTTTACATATTTACTACCTGTGTGACCTTGGCAAGTTATTTAATCTTCCTGGACCACAGTTTAGTGATCTTTGAAAAAAAAGAAAATGAAATAGGTGTCCTTGTGGGTGCCATCTGTCTCTTGAACGATGAGCCTATCCTCCTCTCCCTGTCTGCCCTGTACACTGACACTCAGGTTATACTTCTCCCAAAGTCCACTTATATCTACCTCCTCCTCTCCATGTCCTGTTGTTCTCCATTGTTTCTTGGATAAACTCCAAACTTCTCAGTCTGACATTTATAGCCTTTCAAAATCTAGCCCCAACCTTATCTTCCAACCTTCCCTCCTGCTACCTCCCAACAGGCATCCAGCCAAGCTGATCACTGTCTTTTGAGCACACCACACTCTGGCCCCTCTCTGTTGTATTGTTCTTTCTACAAAGAAGGCCTGGCTCCCTTTTCTCAGTCTATCACATCAACCATCTTTCAAGAGTCTCCTCAAATTCCATCTCCTATCTATCCCAACTCCTGAATGGTATAAAGATCCTATGAAAATATAAGGTAGTTAGGAGACACAGTGGATAGGGTGCTAGGCCAGGAGCCAGGAAGATTCACCTCCTTGAGTTCAAATCTGATCTCAGACACTAGCTGTATGACTCTGGGCAAGTCCCTTAACTCTGCCTTAATTTCTCATCTATAAAATGAGTGGGAGAAGGAAATGGAAAATCATTCCAGTATCTCTGCCAAGAAAACCCTCTATAGGGTTATGGAGAGAGTTGGACATGACTGAAAAACGACTTAACAAAACCAAAAACAAAAAGGACCACAAAGTCATCACAATGTCATTGGTAAATCTAAATATGGAAATGAGCAAGTTTGAAGCTGATATAAAGTGCAGTGCCTGGGAAGCATAGGATCAGAGATTTCATTATATCTAGAAAACTGACAGACAAAGCAGGTTTTTCTTAAAGTGGAAGATTCGCCATTTCTCAGCAGGAAGAATATTAGAGTAAAATTGCTTATAAATAAGTACACACCCTTGTGTCATGGAATTGATTTTAGATATGGCAGCACCTTTAAGCAGAAGTCTTTCTGAGGGAGAAGGGGCAGGAGGAATAATGAAACCAGTGTTTTCATGCCCATAGTGTTTTAGCCTTTCCAATGCAACAACCCTTCCAAGGGTAATTTGGGCGTTATTCTCTCCATTTGACAGATCAGAGAACCAAGAGAGGTTAAATGACTTGCCTAGAATTGTACCTGGGGTTCCAAGATAGCTATCCTGATTTATAAGTCCAATATTCTTCCTACCATGACAGATGGTCAGTCTTAGTTGGAGGTAGGCTGTGTCATTCAAGGAATACTCAGGGAATCTTCTAATCGCCTGCTTGGAGTGGCTCTTCTTCAGACATGTATGTAGGGAAATAGATTCAGAAACATACAGTCTTACACAAACAACCACATCCAAGAGTATGAGATAGGAGAAAGGTGAGAGGCAGGAAAGGATAGGACCTATTATTGCCAGAGGCTCTCTCATACCAGGAGAGAAATCTATAGATCAATTCATGTGCTGGGCACTGTGGTGGGTGTTGGGCATTAAAAAAAAAGAATCAGTCCTTTAGTTCAAGGAACTTATGTTCTATCAGGGAAGAAAACACATATCTATAAGAATATGCAAAATAAAGATGAGACGAAATCATAATAAATAAATAAATATAAAAATAAATAAAAATTTGGGACTAGGGAGACACTAGCAACTTAAGGCAATCAGGAAAGCTCTCATGAAGAATGGTGACATTTGACCTGAGAAGAGCCTGGTCAAATGATCTTGACAAGAGAAGTCAAGACCCCAGCACCTGCCTAGAATAGGGCAGGGGAGGAGGAAAGGGTGGGAATAGAGAAAGGTGGGTCAAGAGTGAGAAGAGAGAGGAGCTTTGAATGAAATTAAGAATTCTTCCAGGTAGAGATATGAAAGAAGCACCCTGCAGGCAGGGGCAATGTATAAAGTCTTGGAGGTGGGAGACAGAGAGCCCTGTGGGAGGCTCAATAGAAGGCCTTGTTTGGATTAGAATGTATGAAGGGAAGTAATGCATAATAATGTAGAACAAATAAGCACCAATGTTACCCAAATGGTGGTAACAGATTTAAAAAAAAACTTTTCAAATGCCATTTTTGTAAGCTTATAATGGGAAGGAACTAGTTCATATACCTTTCATGTCTCACACAAAACTTAGTACCAAGTAGATACTCATTAAAATTCTTGTTGAACTTTTTTTCAGCAAGGAGACCAATAACAAGGAGGTCAGGAGCAAGGAAGACTGAGTGTCGCAGGTGTTGCATTCCCAGGCTGGCACTTTCTAGATGACTTTGAGACAGTCTCCAGTCTAGACAGAACCTGGAGGCCTCTCTCCCCTCCCAAGCACAGCTGTGTTCTGCATAACCAAAAAGCCACATAATGATGTCTCTGGAAATCTTGCTGCTCTGTAACCTTAACTGTAGAAGGCAGAGAATACAGAACAATAACCATATTCATTTTAACAAGGAAAATGACCTCTTAGAAATGACCCCCCCCCCCAGAGTAGTGGTTTCTTCATTTGTTGCAAAAGCAGCATTCTCTGTGTGCGTTATAAATCATACTCATAGACCAGTAATAAAATTTTGATTTACAAACCATTTCTTTACATTCAGGCTTCAGGACAAGTGACTTAGTTCATAAATCTCCAAGATTTCCATGTTTCTGAAGCCTCAGAATAGAGATGAAGGGAATATTTTATAGAGATTGCTGGGTTGATAAGGGCAGACCTCATCACAAGTTGTCCAGTGTTGTATTCTGCCCATATTCTTGGGATAATTTTTCTTCCTCCCTCCCTCTCTTCCTTCCTTCTTTCCTTCTTTCCTTTCTCCCTTCCTTTCCCCTCCCTTTCTTCCTTCCTCTCTCCCTCCCTTCCCCTTCCCTCCTCCCTCCATTCCTTCCCCCTTCCTTCTTTCCTTCCTTCTTTCCTTCCTTCCTTCCTTCCTTCCCTCTCCCTCCCTCCCTTCCTTCCTTCCTTCCTTCCTTCCTTCCTTCCTTCATCACCCCCTCTCTTTCTTTCCCTTTTATTTCTTGGGAAAAGGTTTTCACTATTAATTTGTCATATTCCAAGAAGGGAAATATCCTCAACCTCAAGTGTCAATTTCTTAATAATAATCAAAAAGAGAATTTTAGTTAGTTTAAAATTTTGTAGATTTTACTAAACAGGTGGATCAGAGGAATGGAAATAATAAAGCTTTTGATAAAGTCTTTCATGACATTCTTATAGGAAAGATCAAGAGAGATGGATCTTGCAGAGATGAATGGCTACACCGAAACCATACTTTGCTTGATGTCTCTTTGAAAGGGAATGGACAGTCGGAGTGCCCCAGAGAGCTGAGCTCCCAGGCTTTTTAAAGTCTTTATCAATGAGTTGGATGGAGGAAAGGAGAACGTACTCTTCCAATTTGCAGATGACATAAAGCTGAGAGAGTGAATAGACTGGATGATAGATTACAAATGAGATTTTGACAGACAAGAACACTGAACCAAATCTAGTACAATGCCATTTAATGGGAATAAATGCAGAGATTTAACATCTGGATTCTAAAAAGCAACTTCACAAGAACAAGATAGGAGGTATATGGCTAGGTAGAAGATGGCCTGAAAATGATCTGGGGTATTTAGTGGATAGCAAGCGCAAAATAAATCAATAGTGAGGTGGCAGCCAAGAAAATGAATTCAATTTTAGACAATATCAAGAAAAAAATAATGTACAGAAATAGGAAGCTGAGAATTCTACTGTAAAGGTTGCCCGGTAGAAACCACACTAGATTAGGAGTTGAATGTTGCTGAATAGTTCTAGTTGTATCTAATTCTTCATGATTGCATTTGGGGTTTTCTTGGCAAAGTTACTGGGGTGCTTTACCATTTCCTTCTCCAGATCATTTTACAAATTGGGAAACTGAAGCAAACAAGGTTAAGTGACCTACCCAGGGTCTGAGGCCAGATTTGAACTTGTGAAGATGAATCTTCATGATTCCAAGTCTGGTGCTCTATCCACCGGGCCACAATGACCTGGGTAGAAACACTGACTCCTCCACTTACTACCTGTGACCTTAGGCAAGTCCTCTATTCCTTTTGGGTCTTAAATTTCTTTTTCTGTAAAATAAGGAGGCTAGAATAAATGACCTCTGAGGCCACTTTCAACTCTACAAGATTCTACCAGAACTGATCATAATATCCCAGAGGTGTATCTGGAGTATTACATTCAGTTCTGGGCATCACAATTTAGGAAGAAAATCAATAATCTGGCTGTTGTTCAGAGGTGATCAACCAGGATGCTGAAGGGTCTCCAGTTCATGCATGTATTTATCAACTGATGAATCTAGCAATGCTTAGCTTGGAGAAGAGAAGGCTTAGGAAGGAGGAGCATAGAACTAGGAACAACGGGTCGAATTTGCAAAGGGGTAGATTTATGTTTGATGTTGAGAAAAACCTCCTAACCCTTGGAGTTATCTAAGAGCAGAATGGCCTCCTTTGGGAGGTAGTGGGTTCTTTTTCTTCCAGATTCTTGAAGCAAAGACTGGCAGAACACTTGGCAGGTCTGTTATAGAATCGATGCTTGGTTCAGTATGAGCTCTCTGAGGTTCCTTCTTTCCAACTCTGAAATTATTTGTTTTATAAAGTTAAAATGCAAAGAGATCTCTAGTGAAGCTGGAGAATGGAAAATAGATTTCCTGAGCCCTGTGCAGCTATGATGGTGAAGTGGTTATGTAAGGGCAATGTCTTTAAAGTGAAGGGTCTGATGGCTTAGTTGGGTGAATAAGACTGCTGATCATTATGTATGCATTTATTTATTTATCTGTTTATTTCTTTATCAAGGCAATCAGGATTAAATGATTTGCCCAGAGTCACACAGCTAGTAAGTGTCAAGTGTCTGAAGCATTGAACTCAGGTCCTCCTTACTCCAGGGCCATTGCTCCAACCACTATGCCACCTAACTACCTTCCCCCTCCCATTCATTTTCATTAACCAGTTTATGCAGTGGCTGTAATCACCATCCAGGGAAAGGGGCATCTATAAGGATTAAAACCCTGACCCATCTACATAAAGAAAAACTTACAATGTAAAGGAATATTATTAACTTCTCTCTCACAGTTGAACTTAAGTTTATTCCTAGGTCTGATTAGGCCTAGTAGGGTTTGTCTGTATTATCTTGATCATATTCCATGCCTTATAAGGCTCATCAATGCATAAGTGTCTGTTTCTAATGGTCTCTATATTTAATCCGACAGAAAGTTTACTTTAGGAGACTCTTGCTTTAAGGCAAAGGTTTTTAACATCCTGTGTATGGGTGTAGGTGGTATATGTGTGATCAGCCCCTCTGATAGTCTGGTAAAGTCCATGAACCCCTTCTTAGAATAAAGTTCTTAAATGAATTAAAAATGCATAGTGATGCAAGGGAAATTAGTTATATTGAAATAAAGCTATCAAACAATTTTGTTTAAAGTTTGTAAATAGCCAGGTTTGGAATCCTAGCTTTAGCCTCTTCTCAGAAAAACAACATTGTGGTATAGTGAAAAGAAGAGTCTATATAGTCAGAGCATATGGGTTCGAATCCTACTTCTGACATTTAATACTTATATAACCTTGAACAACCTCTCCCTTGGTCTACACATATATGAAAGGAGATTAGACAATAGCCTCTGTGGTCCTTTCCAGCTTCAGATTTGTGCTTCTGTGAAGTTTTCTAAACTATTAGTACAATCCATTCACGTTTGATTTACTTACTCATAGAATAAAATAACAACCAGCTTAGGTTTTCAGGAAATCATTTCAACCTTCCTGATCATGTGGCTAATACCATACAGATTCTATTAGATTTCTTTTTTCCCCAGACTCTCAGCTGAAGAGTATCTGCAATCAGCCTTGAAACTGAACCAAGCCATTAACCAGCCTTCCTGTCAAGGGGCTCCTCTTCATCCCTAGGCTATTTTTGTGCTGGAGCAGTCCCCTGTGTCTTCAGAGGAGACAGAAGACAGCTCCTCACCTGCCTCGAGCCTCTCGTCTCCCCTCCTCCCCTCCTTCCTCCAACACTCCATATGTAGAGAGTCACAGGAGAAACAGCATGATATAGAGAGTAGAACAATGTACTCACTGGGTGTCAGACAGCCTGGAGCAGAGGGTCACCCCTTGGAGCCTCAGTTTCCTCATCAATAAAATGGAGATAAGAATAATCATGCTTCCTGTCTCACAGGTCTATTACGGATAAAATGCAATAAGATCATTTTTGTTGTTGCCGTTTTTATTGTTGTTACAGTGAGCTGCATGGGTAACTAGGAAAATAATGAGGGGACCATACTGTCCTGGTGGGTGAGTCATTGAGCACAAATGCACAAGGCCCATCATATCTATATCTATAAATTTACACATCTATGTCTATATATTGACATATCCATATATTTATATAACTAGGTCTATATATTAATTTATACCTGTATCTGTATCTATAGCTATTTCTATACTCACATCTTTAACTGTATCTTTATATTAATATAGACATATAAAATTTATTTATCTATCCATCCAGACCTTGGATTATACTTCACATACCATTCAACTATTCACTCCTTCTATTCATCTCTTTGTCATCTTTTTGCCTCCCTCTCCCTCTCTTGCCCCCAACAGCAGTCATACCAATACTATCATTGCTTCTGGCAAAAGTATGCCGATTGAGTCATGTTAAT
>WOXC01005758.1:0-50231 GCA_011680675.1 Gymnobelideus leadbeateri
GAGGGCCAAAAGGGCAATGAGAGAAGAATGCCTTAAAAAGTCGAATTTGCCAGATGGAAAAAGAATCTCAGAAGTTCACTGAGGAGATTCATTCCTTCAGAGTTAGACTGGAGCAAATGGAAGCTAGTGACTTTATGAGAAATCAAGATGCTGTTAAGCAGATCCAAACAAACGAAAGATTAGAAGGCAATGTGAAATATCTCATGGGAAAAACCACTGACCTGGAAAATAGATCCAGGAGAGACAATTTAAAAATTATTGGACTACCTGAAAGCCATGATCAAGGAAAGAACCTAGAAATCACCCTTCAAGAAATTCTCAAGGAAAACTGCCTGATGTTTTAGATCCAGAGGGCAAAATAGAGGTTGAAAGAATCCACCGATCACCTCCTGAAAAAGATCCCAAAAAGAAAACTCCCAGAAATATTATAGCCAGGTTCCAGAATCCCCAGATCAAGGAGAAAATACTACAAGCAGCCAGGAAGAAACAATTTCAATATTGTGGAAACACAATCAGAATAGCCCAGGACCTGGCAGCTTCTACACTGAGGGATCGAAGGGCATGGAATATGATATTCCAGAGGGCAAAAGAACTGGGAATGAACCCAAGGGTCACCTACCCAGCAAAACTGAGTATTTTGTTTCAGGGGAAAATATGGTCATTCAGTGGAATAGAGGACTTTCAAGCATTCTTGAGGAAAAAACCAGAATTGAATAGAAAATTTGACATCCAGACACAAGAAGGAAGAGATGCCTGAGAAGGTAATCAGGAAAAGAAATCAAAAGGAACTTATCAAAGTTGAACTATTTACATTCCTATATGGAAAAGCAATATCTGTGACTGATGATATCTTTCCCACTATGAAAATAATGGAAGAAGGGGGTGTGGTCATACAAATACATATGTGAATGTGTGTGTATATGGTTACAGTTATATATGGATAGAGGGCATAGGTTGATTTTGTTGGGAAGGGAGAGTACTCAAGGGATGAAATTATGAGGTGAGAGAGGAAAGTGGCAAGAGGAGATGGGGAGAGACATGGTAGGGTAAACTATCTCATGTAGGGGAAGTGGGTGCAAAGGAGGGGGAGAATAAGGAAGGCTAAAAAGGCAAAACCACATTCACATTGAATTTGGTTCAGGGAGAAAATGACATACATACTAAATGGGATATCTCAACCTGCAGCAGGATAGGGGGAAGGGGGATGAGAGGAGAGATGATGGATGGGAGGGCATCCTTGGGGTGAGGGGAGGTTGGAAGTACCCACTATAGAAGAGGGACAGGATCATGTAGGGAATGGACCAGGTGGGGGGTGGGATGAGTGGGAGGGAATTATAAGCAGCCTTGTGCAATATATCTACTATGATAATGTTTTGCATAGCTAGACATGTACAACATACACTGAATTACTTATCTCCCCAGAGGGAATGGGTGACAAGGGAGGAAGAAATGGATCTGAAATTTGAGGTCTTAACATTAAATGTTTCAAATATATATAAATACTATTATTAATACTCTTTTGCTTATAATTGGGAGATAAGATGTGCAGGCATTGGGACACAAAGATTCACCTTCCTCTAATGGAAAAGTCGAAGGGGGTATAGGAGAAGGTATGGGAGAGAGCAGATTGGAGGAAGCGATATCTTGTGGGACTGCTATTCTGGGAGGTTGGGTAGGGGAATAATGGGGGGAAAATGATTGTAACTCAAAATCTGGCGGAAATGAATGATGTAAAACAGAAGTTAATAAAGTATTTGTTTAAAAAAAAAGAAATAGGAATATATTTTACTTTTTTAAAAAATATTTTAGTGATGCCTTTTTTACATTCATATTACATTTACACTTTACATGCTTTTACATTGCCATTTGTACTCATTTCTGAAATGAACTTTCTCTTTAATAAAGGAAAATGTTCTGTTTTGGAAAAAAAAAAAAGAAATTCCAGGAAAGAGAAATCACCATCAGTTCAGGACAGTAAATCAGGAAATACTGCAAAAGGAGGAACTTGAGCAGAACTTTGAAGAAAGAGAAAATATAGATATTTTGCATCAAGAGTGAAATAATTGGTTTTTTTTTTGAGCATAAAGGAATTAACATTCAATTGTGCCTGATTTTTCCCCGATGAACTTAGATGAAGGATCTCCACATTTCTGAAATCTAAATTTTTTCATATAATTCTGCTGTAGGTATACCCCCTTGAAATTCTATATCAGATTGGCAGGGAGTGAAAGTGTGAGTTTTTCTACAGAATTCAAACTGACACAATATCAATGTCAGTTGAACTGAGAAAGGGCTATGTACTGCCCCTTCTCTCAATGGAATAAGTTTTCAGTTACTTGTTTGCAACTGCATTCCTGTCTCCAATTAAATACTATGTAAATACAATGATTTTGATTGATATAAAAGCTAACAGTTTTGAGTAGAGTTGTGTCCTAGTTTTTGTTTTTCTCTTGAGCAAAATATACCTTTTTCACCTTCCTTCACAAGGAGAAAGATATCCTTTCCAGTTCCTCATTGAAACTTTGAAACCAAGCTATAATATGGGTATATTGCTATTAGCAATAATATCTTACAGCAAGATAATTATCTTCCATTATGTAAGTAAAGCCTTGATGCATTTCTCCCATACACACAGATCTGAGTCTCTTTCTTCATATGATTCACAGTTCATTCATCTCATCTTTTGAAGTGGCACTACACCACAGCTGTTCAGAATATAAACTTCCCTGAATTGCAAGCAAAACAACCCAGTTCCTTCATCCTCACATGAGAAGTGGCCAGACCATTTAAGAGAGGGTATCTGTTTCTCCCAGTGACAAGTGCTAATATGCCAGAACAGAATGTCCAGTGGGAGTACAGGGGATTGCTGGGGGGGGGGGGGCGGGGGGCAAGTAGTGAGGGAAAAATAATTGGGGATTGTGTTTTTGTTAGAATCATTTCATAAAGAATGGAGAACTTTTAAATAGAAATCTGAGATAAATTCATAATTGCAGTTATCTAAACAAGAAAGTTAAAAAACATTATCTGTTAATTTCTCTCTACTCAAGTTATTTTCTGATACAAATAATTCTATAAATGACAATTTTAGGGTATTTTGTGAGTCACATTCTCAAGAAAACACAGCATGGTATAGCAGTTAGAGGGCTAGTCTCAAAGATGGAAAGACTTGCATTTAAGTTCTGTCTTTGACACTGTGTAACTCTGGGCAAGTCATTTAGCTTTTAGTTTTCTCCAAGAGGCAAAGAGAGTGCCAACCTGCATGAGGACAAGGGTTTTCCACCCCTAGAAATTCTCCACATGAAAGAAACCCCAGCTCCAACCCCTATTCCTTTTTTCATCCTCAACAGGTTGTCTTCATTAATACCTCAGTATTATACAAGAAACCCACACTGAACATCATCTAAAGTAGTTGCCTCCTTTACACCCTATATAACTCAAAAACAAAACATCAAACAGGGTTATAAATGGTAATAAATTAGCCAAGCCTTTTCAGTATATGTATGTTCAACTCCCTGTTGCAGTGGGTGTCCTCAAAGCACCAGAGAGAAAGAAACCATATCTTAGAAACGATTTGGGAGGTTGGCAGAGGAAAGAATTAATAATGTCATATTTTACTAAACTTTATTTATTCTTATACTAACATTAAAGGTTGATACAAAGATGTAACTTATATAAGACTATCAATTTTCTCGCAAGCAATTCTCATAAAAACCAAAAGCCATTTTAACAGATTTACAGCAACATTGTAAGAAACTTTATCTCCAGACCTAACTTTTCAAATGATCCAATTCTCTAAAATTCACACCCAATTCTTCATTGTTTAAAGTAAAAAGAAATAAAATTTTCAATTCAATTATATATTCTATCATATTAGGTTAATTGTCATCACAGATCTTCCATTTTAAAGAATCTTTCAGATATTAAGAGAAAACAAACATATTGACAGTCTGAAAACAAAGGAATCTGGTCCTCTGGATCAGAAAGGTAGATACAATGTATTAAAACTGTATGATAAATTCTTAAATGGAAGTAGCCATATCAAACAAAAATTCTATTCCACCAAAATCACCCTTTTGTGTCAATTGCTGGGGGAGGGGGTATTACAGACAATTTAAATTAAAAGACACTATTAGCTATGTAATGATCTATCTATTCAGCATTTTCGGTGAAAGATTAGATAATGCAGCCAAAAATAAGATATCTTAGAACAGGCGCGCACGCGCACACACACTCATACACACAGACACACACACAAGAACCAATGACCAACATGCATTTTCTGTGTGCATTTATACCTAGAAATAACAGTTCCTATTACAAGGGGAAGACTCCCAACCTTGTACATATAGCAACATATTTGGAAAAGACCCTGACAAATCTTAATATTAGTTACATTACAGCAATAAACACGCAGGTTCTGTTTGAAATCTGAGCTCAGATTCACATTTTCTGGAGTGAATATTATTATTCATCAGAGGCTTTATCTAAAGTAAATACTTGGACTCTGTTTTAAGCACTGGCAATGTTGATCCATGTTAATTTGTCATAACACTCTTTGCCTACTGAAATCTTTAGGGGCTTGCTTATGCAAATGCAGTCTTAAAAGGGACTCTTATAGATTTTTTTTTTTACCGCTCAGAAATGGATAGATTTGCAGAATTACAGAGAAAAATCACACAAAGTCCTGTTTGAACTCAAATTGAGCAGTCTAACCACAGTAAAAACGTCCGTTAAAAAGCTTCATTTTCCTCAACAACCCAACTGTTATCATAAATATAACATTCTAAGCTATCGCAAGCATCAGCAGTACCCCTGACTAAAAAGACAGAGGGAGAGAAATAGCTCTTTGAACCCTGCCACAATAATTTAAATAACGCATGCCAATAAATGATTCATTACATCCTTGAGAATTTTCTGTATTGGATAAATTTCCCAAGTCCCTAGTTCCTCGTAACATTTCCACTCTACAAGCAGGACAAGAGTTAAACATTCATAGGCATATATACACAATCTTAAGAGGCTCACAATTCCAACATGCACACCCTACTAAGTATACAAGCGAATTCTATTACATAAGTCAAGTTCCCCTCTTCTACGTAGCTAAAGAGAGAGAGAGAAAGAGAGAGAGAGAGAGAGAGAGAGAGAGAGAGAGAGAGAGAGAGAGAGAGAGAGAGAGAAACAAAAAACAGTCCAGCTAACTAACGTTCTTAAAATGAATCAAGTGTGGAACTGACAGTGCTGGTTAAGAAATAGGGATGTAGTTCAGCAGCTGCTCCGCAAGTTTGTATGACTCCTTGCCCGGAGAGTAGAGACGCGCGCGTGGAGCTGCGTACCTTCACCTAGGTGTTGCTCAAGTCTTGGATCTCGATTCACTCTCCCCCCACCCCCCTCCTCCGAAAGCCAAAGTAGATCAAAATGATCCACTGGAAGACTAAGCTTATCTTTGCTCTGCCCCTCTTAAATAAGGTGGGGGGGGCCGTAGGCGGGGGGAAGCAAATTCAAGGCGCTATAAGTTATTTTCGCCTAGGCACCAGGTCCTTCCAACACAGAAATCTGTTACTGGGAAGAAAGGAAACGACCCAATAGGCGTCCTGGGGAGTCCCCAGTTGCAATTCGCCATTAGGTTAGTCCTTTCGGTGTACCCCATTGTGACAAATGCAGTCCCCTCACAGCCCCCCGTTTCCATCTCCACCCTACTAGGGGCGGTACTGGTGCAAGCAGCTCAAGAAGAGATGGGGCAATCCTTTTCCTTATTCTTCCCAGCTCTGTTGTTTCTACTCCAGTGAAGAAAGACCTTTCCCACTGGAGCTGAAAACTTTTTTCCTCCAGATAACAACACGCCAATGCAAGGAGAAGGTTCAGTTGACCAGGGCACCACCCTTTCCCCATAGCCCTGGGCTCTTGGCCCCTTCCTTACCTGGTGGCTGGGACCTCAGGGCGCTGCAGGTACCTCGGCCTTTTCAGGACCCTTCCGGTGCCCTCAAAAAGGTGCCCAGACTGGTCACCCCACTTTCTGCCTCCTCCTCCAGTTCTGGGTAGAATCAGCGGACAAATAACCTAGGACCAGGATGCCCAAGACTGATTCACGCTTTGTAGATTCCGTTTCATGATCGAACCCGAAACTCTATAGGCTCCGCGGGCACGGACTAAAGGAAGAAGGGGAACTAGTCCCCCACCCCGGGTGTGGGCTCCAGGTCCAGCGAGCGCTCTGCCGGCAGGCAGCGGCGGGCACCGCGTCACATGCCTTCTTCTCCCGGGCAGCGGCACCTGTCCAAGCAGCCGCGCCGGCTCAGCGGTACCACCCCCGGGCTTGCTGGGATCCCTTCCCCGTAACGCTTTCTTGCCTTTTCTTTTCAAACGGTCTTTTATTCCCGACTCCCTTTCTCTTCTCTCTCCTTTTCTTTTTCTTTCTATCCGAAAATTTCCTTCCTCTTCTATTTTCAAAGCAGACACAAAACACTGTAAGTGGAAGGAGGAGGGTCTTTTCCACCACCCAGCAGTCCACTCCTCACCAATTCTTCCTTCGCCCAGGGGTGGCTGTTTTCCTCAGTGCGCTCCCAGCCCCTTTCTATTCTTCCTCCCCTTCTTCCTCCTCCTCTTCCTCTTCTTCCTCTTGCTGCAGCTGCCTTCCCTCAGCTCCCTCACTGCCTAGCGCCGGTGTAATGCACTGGCTGCTTACTTGAGACCAAAACCTGTCCTGGCTACTGAGCATGCCCAGTTGCCCTAGTGGAACCACACTAACCTCCCATGTGCTGTGAGATTCCGTTTCTCCCTGTTTTAGCCACCGCCTGAAAAAGAGATTTGGGGAGTCTCTGAGAGAACACCAAGGGATTATGCTTCCTGGAAGCCATGAAAAAAGTGGGAAGGGGGAAATAGGTTCATCAATCAATCAATCTGAATCACACCTGTGTCACCTGTTTTGCTCCTGGATACGACAAAGGGCATATGTCTTTGTTGGGATTGTTTAAGAGAATGTTGAGGAAAATACAATATCTGGGATTTTTTTTTTTAATCTTCGATCTTGATGACAACATTATTCATTTGGAAGCCTAGAACCGAAGATCATCCTATAATGTCTAGGATTCTATGATTGGTTGAACTGTGGTAGCAGGCAGAAAATTATTAGAATGAAACAACTTACCTTCTAGTAGAAGAAAGCCCTGAACTTTCGATTGGAATTTAGTCCAAGTTCTGTTAATAGCTTTGAGGTATCAGACAAGCAACCAACAATTCAGGCCTCAGTCATCCCATCTGTGAAATGAGGAGGTTGGAATAAATCATTTCTATCGTTATTTTTAAGCTCATATCTCTATGATTCTGGGCCTTGGTTTTTTGGGAACATTATGCTCCAAAAGGATAATGGGACAAACACAAAAATGACAGAACATATATGTATATGCAGACTGGAGGAAAGGTGATTTTTGAAGATACATTAATAAAGCTAAAAATTCAAAATGGTGGCATGACTCAGGAAATATGGCAAAAAGAGGTAATTCAATTGCAAATAGTTTTTATAATTAACAAAATGAGAAACTGCTAAAGAAAATATTGTGGCTACACAAGGAACTCTCTGATGAGCTTCAATTTTAAAAGAAATGGACCAAAATGTAAGGTGCAGGATCACATAAAAAGGCAAGTATAAAATATTGTCACAAAACAAAGAACAGACTGAAAAGCTCTAAGGCAAGAACTGAGATGTTGCAAATTATATAAAAAGTGCATTTTATATTATTGTTATTGTTTAAGTTATATTTAGAATAAGAAGTTTAATAAGAAAGGGACAGGAATATTTTTGGGGGGAAAGAGGACACAAAGATAAGGAACTACTTAAGCCCCATTTTTGTTCCAATGTTCTAGCTTCTTCAAGAAAGAGAATGATCTATCAGCTAGAAAGAGCAGAACAAGTGGCATCAAAGGAGAATTGAGTATAAAATTGGAGAGAAATGAGTACCTGAGCACTGCAGCTATTTTGAGTCACTTAATGATTCAAGAGTCTAGTCTCAAACAAATAAAATGGTAAAATGCTGGCAAAAAAAGACAAAAGTGATTGAGAAACCATTATCAGATTTTTATTGAGAAGTCATAGAATATTTGAGAGATGCTAGATTCTCCTATATGGGAAACATAATTTTAAAAAAGATAAAAGAGAATTCCAGAGTATAGTCTTTTAATTAATAAAAAATATTTAAAATGTATATTCACTGATCTAGCACCTGGTGCTTCTGACCATCTAAACTAATTCCCTCATCTAATGGATAAGGAAATTGAGGCAGAGGGAAGGTAAGTGATTTAATAAGGTCCCACCTACAGTGTCAAAGGTAAGTTGTGATCCTATATTCTGTATTCTTACTACTGTACCACAATGTACCCCTTTATCCAAGTGCTGTTTAAAGACAATTTATGAAGAAAAAATGTTATCACTAAGAGCTAACGTGAGATTAACTAAGGGCAAATCATAACACTAAGTTAATTTATTTCATTTGATAGGCTTGCTAGATTTGTAAATTAAGGGAATGTTTTACATTCCCTGGGTCTTCGTTTTTTCAAAATATTTGACAAAGTTGATTATGATAGGCTAGTGGACAAAATTAAGATAGGTAATTAATAGTAAACTTAGGTGAAGTTGTAGCTTGTTGAGCAATAGTATCTAGAACTAATTATTTGAGTCTATATCATTGTTGAGGGATGTGTGTGTGTATGTTTTTTTATGGTATGCCATGGAATTCTGTCCTTAGTCCTTCTGGTTCAAAAATTTTTATCATGACTTAATAAATAAATATTTGTTGAATCGAATTGAATCTATGGAAATAAACAACAACAACAACAATAACAATAAATTTAATTGGAACATATCAAATTTAGATATTGCTTCACAGTAAAATGTAAAGTCCTACACATAGAACAAAAAACAAAATTCAGTTGTATAAATTCAGGAAAAATTGTTTCATAATTAATCTAATGCAGATTTATAAATATCTATTTTGATAATGAGACTTTTCTAGGTGCTCTCGCTAGGTGACAATTTTTTTTTACAATCACTTTTATTTTTCATTTTTGTATATTGAAATGTTTATTGATCATTGTTAAATTCACAAGAAACAAGAGAATTAAATTTATAAAAGGGGTGTGTTCAATCTCTATTCTCAATACGCGGCAGACTTTGTTTGATTATTACTATTAATTTTAAAAAGGTCCAAGGGAAAGAAGAATGGCCACCAAGACTATTACTTGTTGAATCTCATTCTACCATGACAACAGAAATATTGTTATGTGTTATTTCTGCCATTGATTAGGGAGATGAACCCACATATATGTGGTAGACCAGAAAGGCTTATTCTTTTCTGTCCTGAGGGCTCTATGTAGAGCAGAGGCACAAGTTATTTCATCCACAAGGTGATTCACAGGAGCTACAGAGTCCTGGAGGATGCAAATGTCCAGAAGCTGTAGGCACTATAAGGGTCATTAGAGACATGCAACAACTTTAGTGGTAATCAGATGGCATGTGATTTGAACATGGGGAAGTGCCTGAAAAGTTTCAAATGCAAATGTACCCTTTTAGCAGCCAAGATCAATACCCACTTTATAGGTGGCTTTGAAGGACTCCTGTTTGAAGAACAGTCCGTAGTCTCATCAATACTGCCTATGATTCTCAGTGGACATGAAGGACCAGTTAGGTTCCTGACTTTTGATGGATAGCATATCCTGTCAGGAAGTAATAACAATTTTATTTTTAGTGGAAGCATAGTAGGGGACTATAAGCAATATCTAGTGGTGTTCAAATCCAAGGGAAATGCTCTATGTGGCTTTTCTCTCTCTTTATGTAACCAGTGCCTTTTATGGTAGGAAAGAACCACATATAGAGTTTCTTGAGTGGGACCAGTTTGACAGTGATGAAAGTCAATGGCAGAAGTGATGTGATACTGTCCTTCTGGAGATGTTGGATATTAACAAAGCTTGTGAACTGAAAGGTTCTTTATATATTTTAAATAGCAATACAAAGTGTAATATTTAAAATGTATACAGCTCAAATATCCATATTTGTTTAGTTCATTTTGTGGATTATCTTGTAGAATAATTTGAATCTATATATCTACTGTGAGTCTTCAATATAGACCCAGAATTTTGGGGGCTCAATCCATCTCCTCTAGTGAACATGTACTCAGAAGATAAAAAAAATAATTTAAACAGTTTGAATAAGAAATACATAATTAGAATGGAGCCTATACTAACTCTTTCCCATCATAGATGTATTTTAGAGTTGCATATATATTATTTTTGGAATATCTATTGCTTGAACCAACAATTAATGTTGTTAAATCAACAATGTTGATAATTAAGTTGATTATACTATTAGACAAATTTAATGTTTTCTACTGTATTACTATCAATTTTGTGGAATGATTCACATGAGTGACATCAGACTTTACTATACAAAGAACTTGTGAATCCCTTCTTTTGATTTACAGTTAAAATCTTGGGTTTCCATCCCATTGTCACAAAGAATTTAGGAATATAAGTTGTAATCTTTAATTTTCTTTAGAGCTTAAGGTATTCTCTGAATGATTTCTTTGAAAGACCTGTGAGATTTAGTTTTACATTTTATGAGGTAGGAAAAAAAGTTATTTTGATGACTTTAATAAGAATGATTTTTTAATTAAAATTTCCTTTTTTTTAAAGATTGAATTTACTTTTCTTACCTAGAGTGGAAGTAAAGTGGTCATCCCATGGCTAATCCCTTCTGTGATTGACATGGGAGTTTTGACTTGCTCTTTTTCTGACATGGGTCTGTTTGCATCTCTTTAGGCAGCCTACTACATCCCCCTGCCTAAGGCTTTTCATATTATTGCAAACTTAGTGGGAACATCCAATTGGTTTAACCCTACTGAAACCTAGAACTCCGGAGTTCAATTGATCCACCAACATTAGCAGCAGGATGAAAAGAATGCACCACCATGTCTAGCCTAAAATACTTTTGATAATAACTCATATAAAGATACGGTTTTAATTGAGGTTTTGTAAAGTCTCTAAGAAATCACAATGCCTAATTCAGATTTCTATAACTTCAAGACTGTGTGTACTTCCATCAATGATATGAATGGAAATTTTCCTCTGATATAATAAATTGTCTTTGAGAGTTAAAAAAAATATTGAACTTTAGCCAACCTGGTGAGAAATTTAGCCAGGCTGATCCTTCCACAATACACAGATAATTTATCACATATTTAAAATCTTTCCAGCTTGGTAGGATCCACCAGAGCTCACTTTCCACTGATCATGGTGCCTAGTATATTGTAGGTTTTAATAAATGTTTATTGACTGATTTGAATAGTCTTCAAGTTCTTCAGTAGTTCAAATACTGTTTCTGATAGTTACTAGCTTTGTGATCATGGACAACTGAGTAACAACTTTGAGTCTCACTTTCTTCTTTTAAAATGGGGTTCCAAGATGCTCCTTTATAGAAGAAATTAAGAATAGAAAAATTCAGTATAGATTAAATATGCACAAATTAATGTAAACCATTCTTCCCAGGACTGAAATGGTGCTCAGCTCAAAACTGAGTAGAGTTCATTAATAATCAAAGAGATACTCTATTTTCATTCTCAAACTGGACTAATGTCCCCAGAGTTGACACATTAGCTAATAATAGTCTGTTAAGATTAGCAGTAACAGGCTCAATCTTTCCTATTATTTCCATGTAATTTTGTACATTTATAATCAACCCCACTCAATTCAACTAAGTAAACATTTACTTAGAAAAATCTTTGTTCAAGGCACTGTCTTATGTGCTGGGAATATATAAACAAAAATTAAACAGTTCTTGTCCTTTAAAAATCCCCATTATATAGCAGGGATGCAATAGGTACAACAATATACATAGCAATTTTATGAGGGAGAGAGCACAGTCAATTGAAGGGATCATAGAAGGTTTCTCTGAGGTGGTAGTACAGAAGCTGAGGCTTTATAGAAATTAAGAATATGGAAAGAGATACTAATGAGAAGAGAAAAACACGATAATATATGAGGTAAAATATTTCTGTAGGATATAGAAGAGTATTTAAGATTATTTTAAATTAAATCCCTAATGAAAAGGCTAATTCTAAGGTTATGCATAAAAATTGTTAGTCATTTCACTCAGGAACATGGTGTAATAGAAAAAGAATGTTCTGCTTGGATTCAGTAAGTCTAGGTTCAAATCTATACTCTGATACCGAGGAGAGAGTAGTAAGGGGAGAGGGTAGGTTAAGAAGGGGGATCACTGGGTGGGAACACTGAGGGAGGGGGTGGTCAAAAGGGAAAACTTCAAGGAGGGGAGGGGGAAGGAAGAAACAAAAACATAAACAGGGGAGGGAATAGGATGGAGGGGAAGAGACAGAGAGTCATCATTACTGTGAATGTGAATGGGATGAACTCTCTCATAAAACAGAGGAGGATAGCAGAATGGATAAAAAACCATAATCCTACAATATGCTGTCTACAAGAAACACATTTGAAACAAAGGGATACCCACAGGGTAAAGGTAAAAGGTTGGAGTAAAATTTATTATGCCTCAGCTAAAGTAAAAACAGCAGGGGTAGCAATACTTATCTCAGATAAAGCAAAAGCAAAAATAGATCTAATTAAAAGAGATAAGGAAGGAAACTATATCCTACTAAAAGGCACCATCGAGAATGAAGCAATATCACTACTTAATATATATGCACCAAGTGGTATAGCAACCAAATCCCTAGAGGACAACTTAAAGGAATTAGAGGAAGAAATAGATAGCAAAACTATACTAGTGGGGGACCTTAATCTCCCCCTCTCTGAACTCGATAAATCTAACCTCAAAATAAACAAGAAAGAAGTTAAGGAGGTGAATAGAATCTTAGAGAGACTAGATATGATGGATCTCTGGAGAAAACTGAATGGGGATCAAAAGGAATTTACTTTCTTCTCAGCAGTGCATGGTACATACTCAAAAATAGACCATGTACTAGGGCATTAAAAACCTCACAATCAAGTGCAGAAAGGCAGAAATATTAAATGCATCATTCTCAGATCATGATGCATTTATATGCATTTATGCATATAAATTATATTATGCAATTATGCGCAATGAAGGGCCATGGAAAGATAGACTAAAAACTAATTGGAAATAAAACAATTTAATACTAAAAATTGTTGGGTCAAACAAGAAATTATATAAACAATCAATAATTTCATTCAAGAGAATGATAATAATGAGACAACATACCAAAATTTGTGGGATGCACTAAAGGCAGTTCTCAGGGGAAGTTTTATATCCCTGAGTGCGTATTTAATTAAAGCAGAGAGAAGGGACGTCAATGAATTGGACATGCAATTGAAAAAGCTAGAAAAAGAAGAAATTGAAAATCCCCAATTTAGTACTAAATTAGAAATATTGAAAACCAAAGGTGAGATTAATAAAATTGAAATGAAGAAAACTATTGAATTTATAAATAAAACTAAGAGCTGGTTTTATGAAAAAATCAACAAAATTGATAGACTCTTAGTCAATATGATAAAAAAAAAGAAAGAAGAAAACCAAATTATGAGTATCAAAAATAAAAAGGGTGAATCTACCTCCAATGAAGAGGAAATCAAAAAAAACAATGAGGAATTATTTTTCCCAATTGTTTGCACATAAATATGACAATCTTAGTGAAATGGATGAATATTTACAAAATCACAAATTGCCCAGATTAACTGAAGAGGAAGTGAATTACCTAAATAACCCCATCTCAGAAAAAGAAATCAAACAAGCCATCAATGAACTCCCTAGGAAAAAATCTCCAGGGCCAGATGGGTTCACTAGTGAATTCTATCAAACATTTAAAGAACAATTGATTCCAATACTCTACAAACTATTTGGGAAAATTAGTGAAGAAGGAGTCCTACCAAACTCTTTCTATGACACAAATATGGTACTGATTCCTAAATCAGGAAGAGATAAAACAGAGAAAGAAAATTATAGACCAATTTCCCTCATGAATTTAGACGCAAAAATTCTAAATAAAATATTAGCCAAAAGACTCCAACAACTTATCACAAAAATAATACACTCTGATCAGGTAGGATTCATTCCAGGAATGCAAGGATGGTTTAATATTAGGAAAACCATCAGTATACTTGAGCATATCAACAATAAAACTAGCAGAAACCACATGATCATCTCAATAGATGCAGAAAAGGCTTTTGAGAAAGTACAACATCCATTCCTATTAAAAACTCTAGAAAGTATAAGAATAAATGGAGCCTTCCTTAAAATAGTTGATAGCATCTATTTAAAACCATCAGCAAGTATTATATGCAATGGGGATAAACTAGAAGCCTTTCCAGTAAGATCAGGAGTGAAACAAGGCTGTCCACTATCATCCCTCTTATTCAATCTGGTACTAGAAACACTAGCAGTAGCAATTAGAAAAGACAAAGTAATCAAAGGAATCAAATTAGGCAAAGAAGTGACCAAGCTGTCACCATCAATTGGGGAATAGCTAAACAAGTTGTGGTATATGAATGTAATGGAATATTATTGTGCTATAAGAAACGAGGAAGTGACAGATTTCATAATTACCTGGAGAGACTTATACAGACTGATGCTGAGCGAGAAGAGTAGAATCAGAAGAAATTTGTATACAATCACAGACATACCATATCTGTGATGACCAATTATGACAGACTGGACTCCTTTCAGCAGTGCAGTGATATAAGTCAATCCCGAAAGACTCAAGAAAGAGAGAAATGCGCCATCCAGAGATATATCTAGAAAGAACCGAGCCTGGATCCTGATGGAAGAAAACTAAATGATTTTTTCTTTTCATTGTTTGGTTTTATTTCTTCTTTACCATCTTTCATCCCACCTAATACAATTTGCCTTTGTAATTGGAATAATGTCTAATATGAATATATTTGCAGATCCTATTCTGGACTATATGCTGTCATGGGGGGAGAGGGAGGGAAATAAAGTAAATTTAAAAATCAAGGAACTATGGAATTGAATTTTGTTAACTGAAACTAAACTAAGAAATTCATTTAAAAAAAAGAAAATTGGAGGTGGGTAGGGTTTAGTGGGAAAATTATTGAGTTCTGTTTTGGACATGTAGAGTTTAAAATATCTCTTAGATAAGCAGTTGTAAATGATTGAAAAGTAGTTGGATGATTGGAGTCCAGCATAGAGGTTGCAGCAGAACAGGTAAATTTGAGAATCATCAATATAGAGATGATAATTAAATCCTTGAGAATTGATGGGCCATGAAGTGCAGTAGTATAGAGGGAGAAAAGAAGAAGACCAAAACAAAACCCTGGGGGACACCTGTGGCTAAATGGCATAAACTGGATGAGGATCTAATGAAAGAGGATCAGAAGGAGAGGTCAGATACATCAAAGGAGACCCAGGAGAGAGTAGTGTCTTGAAAACCTAGAGAGAAGAGAGTATTAAGTAGGGAGGGAGTGGTCAATTGTGTCATAGGTTACAGAGAGATCAAGGAAAATGAGGATTGAAAAGTTTATTGGATTGTATTTCAATGATCATCAGTAATGTTGAGACAGCAGTTTGGCAGAATGATTATGTCTGAAGCCAATTTATTAGAGGTTAAGAAGAGAGGGAGAGGAAAGAGAGTGGGAAGTGCCTTTAGTAGATGGCCTTTCAAGGAGGTTGACCTTATAGGACAAAAGAGCTATAAGATGTATACAGTAGGGATGGAAGGCTCAAACAGATTTTCTGAGGATGGGGTGGCATTGGGCATATTTGTACAAAGTAGGGAAAGAGTCATTAGATAGAGAGAAATTGCAAATAGTAATAGAGTGAGGATGACAGAGGGAACAATCTGTTGGAAGACATGGGATAGAAATGAGATCTCTTAAGCAGGTAGAGAGATTAGATTTGGCAAGGAGTAAGGCTACCTAACCATATAAGATCATGGGGTGAGAGAGAAGATAGTGGCAGAAGGCATATGAGTGATATGAGGTAAAGAAAAAGGAAGAAGAGGGAGCTCATGGTGAATGACTGCTGCATAATCTGTAACATCAATATTGTTAGCCTTTTTTCCAAAATCAGCTTTCTTTTTCCTTTATCTCTAAACTATACTCATCATCCAACTTTCATTTCTTCCTTTACATTCATGTTCTTTCACTATATTTAATTTAGTGTGCTAATGTCTCATAATAAGTGAGCTTCCAGTATTTTTTCAAAATCAATCTAAATTATTATGAGCTACAAGGATTTATTTATTTATTTTTCTGCCTCACCTATTGTAATGGCAAGCAAAGTAATACTTTGCTGCTTGTTTTAACTACTCAAGAGCCTTTGAGGCTCTCTTTTGATTGTGTCATGTCTTCATTTGAAACAGTATATATTGTGTTGTCCTTAATAGGTCTAAGGAAGTTTGGAGAACTTCCCTGACCTTAATAGTCCCAATGTCATCACATGTAGCCCATAGTGGGAGGAGTTTACCTAAAGAGCAGAACAGGAAGGGTGGAACAGGAAGGAGCAGAACAGATAAAAGCTCAAGCACAAGCTGGGACCAAGCAGAACTGAGAGAGAGAAGGTTTGTGATGTCAGTAGTCTGTGCTGATTTCTCAAATAAAAGTCCTGTTTGTTTGTCTATTTTGATTTCCCAGACAGAAGTCCTGTCTGTTATTCTGTGTTGATTTATCAGACAGAAAGTGAATTGAGATGAAAGCCCTCTTGAGCTTTGTTTTCCTAGAGACAGAACCTGTGAAGATCTTGGAGTGGAGCAGTCCTTATGCGATATGTGTGCAGAGAGCTGTCTACATGGGTATCCAGGTAAGAGTTGGGAGCCTGTTAATCCAGGCAAAAGTTGGGACTGATCAGCCCATGGAGAAGGAGCCCTGGGGTTTCGAAGTCAGTCTTGAGTTAAGATGAAAGAAGACTTGTCATGGGTACTCAATGCTGACTGATGATATTGTAATTTACTGTGACCTAGGGGTGGATGGTATTTGTACTTTCTGTTACCCCTTATGATGATTGGTTTAAGGATGATTACCCCTTAAGGATGATTTGTTTAAGGGCCATTCTGGAGTTTAGATGAAAAAGTCTTGACTTAGGTACTCTATATTGATTGAAAGAGATTGTGACTTATTGAATGATATGTTTTGTTTAAGACTGTGTAGTAATATGTAATAAGTGGTTATGTTACATTGCTGTGAATATTGTGCTTTAGTTTCTTGAATATTTTGCTTTAATTTATTGCTGAATAAATAGAGAGTTCACTATACTATAAATTAAATATTTAAAATTATTCCCAGCAGCAGTCCTCAGAAGAGCTTATTATGGTTGGCTTTACATTTATCTAAATGAAATGCATGTTTATGAGCCTGTCCTTCTTAGCCTCAGTAAAAATATATCATCAAGAGGGCGGAGCCAAGATGGCGGAGTAGAAACAGCTCGTCCAAGCCTCTCTGCCCCCAGATTCTCCACAAACTATGTAAAAAAGGACTCTGAACAACTTCTGGAGCCCCAGCACCCACAGAACGACACAGAGAAGCTAACCTCCCGCTGAGGACAGCCCAGCAGCCCTGCAGGAAGGACCAGCGCAGCGGTCTGGGAGCCGGCAACAGGCAGAGCGCAGGAGCCCAGCCGAGCCAAGCCTAGGTCCACGTGAGCCGAGGTTTTAGCCCCAGGGTGGCAGGGCCAGCAGCCGGCTGGAGGAACCCCAGAACACCAGGAGCTGTGGCAAATCCAGAATTATCAACATAGACATGCCTAGGACAAAGTAAGAGGTTAGTGTCCTATGGACTTTGGGGCCTGTATTTGGGGAATGCGTCAGCTCCCTCCCCTGGGGGCTAGAAGCCGCTGAGGAGACACGCCATCTTGTAGCTTTCAGAGGCAGGTCTGGCTCCCAGCCTACAAATCGTGGGGAGATCCAGCGATCAGTCTTGGGGGGTAATCGCTCTTGCTTTAACCCCCCTGGATCTGGATTGTGATCTAGGGTGGAAGTTGTGGGTGGGTTTACAGCTTGCCAGAAACGGAAGTTGCCCCCCACACGTTCGGGACGAAAATTCCTCTATCTGGCCTTAAAGCCATAGTGTGGCAACAAGCCCAAAAGTCAAGTAATTAAGTGGCAACATGCCAAGGCAAAGGAAACAGAAAAATGCAACCCTAGACTCCTATTTTGGGGGCATAGAGCAGGAAAAGGACTGTGAGGTCAGAAGTCCTGCCCCAAAAGCCCCAGGGGAAAACATGAGCGGGTTGCAGGCCATAGAGGACCTTAAGAAGGACTTTAAAAATCAAATAAGAGAAGTGGAGGAAAAATTAGAAAGAGAAATGAGAAGGATGCAGGAAAAGTATGAAATGAGGGTCAACAGCCTGACTGAGGAAAACAACACCTTAAAAAATAGACTAGTTCAAATGGCAAAGGAGGCCCAAAAGGGCAATGAGGAGAAGAATGCCTTAAAAAGTCGAATTTGCCAGATGGAAAAAGAATCTCAAAAGTTCACTGAGGAGATTCATTCCTTCAGAGTTAGACTGGAGCAAATGGAAGCTAATGACTTTATGAGAAATCAAGATGCTGTTAAGCAGATCCAAACAAACGAAAGATTAGAAGGCAATGTGAAATATCTCATGGGAAAAACCACTGACCTGGAGAACAGATCCAGGAGAGACAATTTAAAAATTATTGGACTACCTGAAAGCCATGATCAAGGAAAGAACCTAGAAATCACCCTTCAAGAAATTCTCAAGGAAAACTGCCCTGATGTTTTAGATCCAGAGGGCAAAATAGAGGTTGAAAGAATCCACAGATCACCTCCTGAAAAAGATCCCAAAAAGAAAACTCCCAGGAATATTATAGCCAGGATCCAGAATCCCCAGATCAAGGAGAAAATACTCCAAGCAGCCAGGAAGAAACAATTTCAATATTGTGGAAACACAATCAGAATAGCCCAGGACCTGGCAGCTTCTACACTGAGGGATCGAAGGGCATGGAATATGATATTCCAGAGGCAAAAGAACTGGGAATGAACCCAAGGGTCACCTACCCAGCAAAACTGAGTATCTTGTTTCAGGGGAAAATATGGTCATACAGTGGAATAGAGGACTTTCAAGCATTCTTGAGGAAAAAACCAGAATTGAATAGAAAATTTGACATCCAGACACAAGAAGGAAGAGATGCCTGAGAAGGTAATCAGGAAAAGAAATCAAAAGGAACTTATCAAAGTTGAACTATTTACATTCCTATATGGAAAAGTAATATCTGTGACTGATGATATCTTTCTCACTATGAAAATAATGGAAGAAGGGGGTGTGGTCATATGAATACATATATGAATGTGTGTGTATATGGTTACAGTTATATATGGATAGAGGGCATAGGTTGATTTTGTTAGGAAGGGAGAGTACTCAAGGGATGAAATTATGAGGTGAGAGAGGAAAGTGGCAAGAGGAGATGGGGAGAGACATGGTAGGGTAAACTATCTCATGTAGGGGAAGTGGGTGCAAAGGAGGGGAGAATAAGGAAGGCTAAAAAGGCAAAACCACATTCACATTGAATTTGGTTCAGGGAGAAAATGACATACATACTAAATGGGATATCTCAACCTGCAGCAGGATAAGGGGAAGGGGGATGAGAGGAGGGATGATGGATGGGAGGGCATCCTTG
Source organism: Gymnobelideus leadbeateri (assembly GCA_011680675.1). Taxonomy (NCBI): domain Eukaryota; kingdom Metazoa; phylum Chordata; class Mammalia; order Diprotodontia; family Petauridae; genus Gymnobelideus; species Gymnobelideus leadbeateri. The sequence continues at coordinate 19,620 of WOXC01005758.1, forward strand.
GGGGAGGGGAGGTTGGAAGTACCCACTATAGAAGAGGGACAGGATTATGTAGGGAATGGACCAGGTGGGGGGTGGGATGAGTGGGAGGGAATTATAAGCAGCCTTGTACAATATATTTACCATGATAATGTTTTGCATAGCTAGACATGTACAACATATACTGAATTACTTATCTCCCAAGAAGGAATGGGTGACAAGGGAGGAAGGAAATGGATCTGAAATTCGAGGTCGTAACATTAAATGTTTCAAATATATATATAAATACCATTATTAATACTCTTTTGCCTATAATTGGGAGATAAGATGTGCAGGCATTGGGACACAAAGATTCATCTTCCTCTAATGGAAAAGTCGATGGGGGTATGGGAGAAGGTATGGGAGAGAGCAGATTGGTTATTCTGGGAGGTTGGGTAGGGGAATAATGGGGGGAAAATGATTGTAACTCAAAATCTGGCGGAAATGAATGATGTAAAACAGAAGTTAATAAAGTATGTGTTTAAAAAAAAAAATATATCATCAGACTTAGAGATGGAAGTGTCCTTAAGCATAATCTAGTATAGTTCTGAAGTTTTGCCAGTGAATAATTTGACACCTATCGAAGTCAAAAGATTTGTTCAAGGCCACATGAGTGATAGAAAGAAAGCTGAAGCCAAACTAAGTTATTTCTCCAGAACTTGCTGCTTTATCTGTGCCTACTTTGAAATAAAAGTCAGGATGCAGGAGAGAAGGAGGTAGAGTAAGGATATAAAGGGAATAGTATCTTCAGAGATAAAATTAAACTATAAATCAGCAATCATAAAAACTATTTTCTACTAGTTAAAAAATAGAAAAGTAGATCAATGAAACATCTAGATAAAACAGAGAATCAGAAACAATTCAATTCAATAATATAGTTTTGGATAAACATGGGAGCATAAATTACCCAGGGAAGAACTCCCTTTTGGACAACAACTACTAGGTATACTGCAAAACAATAATAGAGAAATTGGGTTTAACCAATCTTTGATCCCATCTACTGTAAAATGAAGGCTCAATCTGAATATAAAAATCACAATAACAAAAAGTTAGAAGAGAACCGGATCAATTATTATTTGAAGTTGGCAAAGAATTCTTAACCAGATAAAAATAGAGTTGAAAAAATAAAATATAATAAATATAATATGTTATAATATGATATGATATGATACGATATGATATGATGTAATATGATACAATATATAATATAACATAATGTAATGTAATATAACATTAGTATAACAATATAACACAATACAACACAACACTACACAACGTAACATAACATATCACATAATGCAATATGATATAACGTGATATAATATGATATAATGTGATATAACATGATATAATGTGATATAACATGATATAACAATATAATGTAATATGTATATATACACATATAAATTTCAATCTATTCTAATTTGTAATTGTGGCATGGATAAATTAAGTGAGCTGCCTAAGGTCATACAGGTACTAAATGGCAGTCAGTATTCAAATGCATATCTACTGGTTCCAAACCTAGTGTCTTTCCATTGTATCATGATCAAAGAACATAAATAAACTTTAAAGAATTGCAGAATACTAACAACCATATGAAAGATTGCTCCAAATCATAAGATATATGTCATTATATTATCATATATAATTTTACATAATTTATGATGTTAGGACTATTAAGGGCAGGGAAGTTCTCCAAATTCCTGTATATGTATTAAAGATAACACACTATATACTGTTTTGAAGAAAGACTAGGCACAATCAAAGGTGAGACTTAAAGGCACTTGAATATGTATTTAACAATAAGAGTATTGCTAATCAAAATAATTCTGAGACCATGTATCTGACAAAGTAACTAGGATGACAAAGATAGCAATAGCCAAGGTAGGAAGCATTGCAGAAAAATAGGGTCACTAATAGACTTTTTGTGGATCTGTGAAGTGGTCCAACTATGCTGGAAATAATTTTTATATTTTGCTAAGAAAATGACTAAAATATCTATACATTTTAATCTAGAGACACTGTTACTAGTAATATACTCAAGGAGGTCAATGACAAAAAACATAAACCATAGAACATTAACAACAGCACTTGTAGTAGTAGCAAAAATCAGAAGAGAAATAGATACCTACTTATAGGAATAGAGGCAAACAAATTGCTATATAACAATGTAAGAGAATATTGTTTTACCATCAGAAATAATGAATAAGAAGACTTCAAAATGCATGTAAGCAATCATATGAACTTATGCAGAGAAGTAAGCAGAATCAGCAAATCAACATCCACAGTACCTGGAACAGCATAAATAGAAAGAAGAAAAATACATTAAATGCTGCATATAAGGACCAATCTTGTCTCTCTAAAATTGATGTGACGATACACCTTCTCTTATTTGCAGAGATGAAAATATCAATGCAAACCTTCCCTTTCAGACAGAGTTGTTATATTATTTATTTTTGGTCAACTTAAAAAAAATATTCTTGGGGCTGCTAGGTGGCGCAGTGAATAGAGCGCCGGCCCTGGAATCAGAAGGACCTGAGTTCGGAGCCGGCCTCCGACACTTAATCCATACAAACAAAAACCTAGCCGTGTAACCTTGAGCAAGTTACTTAACCCCAATTGCTTTAAAAAAAAAATATGGGGGCGGAGCCAAGATGGCGGAGTAGAAACAGCTCTTCCAAGCCTCTCTGCATTTGCCCCACAAACTATGTAAAAAAGGACTGCTGAACAACTTCTGGAGCCCCAGCACCCACAGAACAACACAGAGAAGCTAACCTCCCGCTGAGGACAGCCCAGCAGCCCTGCAGGAAGGACCAACGCAGAGGTCTGGGACCTGGCAGCACGCAGAGCGCAGGAGCCGAGCCGAGCCCAGGTCCGTGTGAGCCGAGGTTTTAGCCCCAGGGCGGCAGGGCCAGCAGCCAGCTGGAGGAACCCCAGAACACCAGGAGCTGTGGCGACTCCAGAATTATCAACATAGACATGCCTAGGACAAAGTAAGAGGTTAGTGTCCTATGGACTTTGGGACCTGTATTTGGGGAATGCGTCAGCTCCCTCCCCTGGGGGCTAGAAGCTGCTGAGGAGACACGCCATTTTGTAGTTTTCAGAGGCATTTCCGGCTCCCAGCCTACAAATCGTGGGGAGATCCAGCGATCAGTCTTGGGGGGTAATCGCTCTTGCTTTAACCTCCCTGGATCTGGATTGTGATCTAGGGTGGAAGTTGTGGGTGGGTTTACAGCTTGCCAGAAACGGAAGTTGCCCCCCACACGTTCGGGACGAAAATTCCTCTATCTGGCCTTAAAGCCATAGTGTGGCAACAAGCCCAAAAGTCAAGCAATTAAGTGGCAACATGCCAAGGCAAAGGAAACAGAAAAATGCAACCCTAGACTCCTATTTTGGGGGCATAGAGCGGGAAAAGGACTGTGAGGTCAGAAGTCCTGCTCCAAAAGCCCCAGGGGAAAACATGAGCGGGTTGCAGGCCATAGAGGACCTTAAGAAGGACTTTAAAAATAAAATAAGAGAAGTGGAGGAAAAATTGGAAAGAGAAATGAGAAGGATTCAGGAAAAGTATGAAATGAGGGTCAACAGCCTGACTGAGGAAAACAACACCTTAAAAAATAGACTAGCTCAAATGGCAAAGGAGGCCCAAAGGGCAATGAGGAGAAGAATGCCTTAAAAAGTCGAATTTGCCAGATGGAAAAAGAATCTCAAAAGTTCACTGAGGAGATTCATTCCTTCAGAGTTAGACTGGAGCAAATGGAAGCTAGTGACTTTATGAGAAATCAAGATGCTGTTAAGCAGATCCAAACAAATGAAAGATTAGAAGGCAATGTGAAATATCTCATGGGAAAAACCACTGACCTGGAAAATAGATCCAGGAGAGACAATTTAAAAATTATTGGACTACCTGAAAGCCATGATCAAAGAAAGAACCTAGAAATCACCCTTCAAGAAATTCTCAAGGAAAACTGCCCTGATGTTTTAGATCCAGAGGGCAAAATAGAGGTTGAAAGAATCCACCGATCACCTCCTGAAAAAGATCCCAAAAGAAAACTCCCAGGAATATTATAGCCAGGTTCCAGAATCCCCAGATCAAGGAGAAAATACTACAAGCAGCCAGGAAGAAACAACTTCAATATTGTGGAAACACAATCAGAATAGCCCAGGACCTGGCAGCTTCTACACTGAGGGATCGAAGGGCATGGAATATGATATTCCAGAGGGCAAAAGAACTGGGAATGAACCCAAGGGTCACCTACCCAGCAAAACTGAGTATTTTGTTTCAGGGGAAAATATGGTCATTCAGTGGAATAGAGGACTTTCAAGCATTCTTGAGGAAAAAACCAGAGTTGAATAGAAAATTTGACATCCAGACGCAAGAAGTAAGAGATGCCTGAGAAGGTAATCAGGGAAAAGAAATCAAAAGGAACTTATCAAAGTTGAACTATTTACATTCCTATATGGAAAAGCAATAACTGTGACTGATGATATCTTTCTCACTATGAAAATAATGGAAGAAGGTGTGTGGTCATATGAATACATATGTGAATGTGTGTGTATATGGTTACAGTTATATATGGATAGAGGGCATAGGTTGAATTTGTTGGGAAGGGAGAATACTCAAGGGATGAAATTATGAGGTGAGAGAGGAAAGTGGCAAGAGGAGATGGGGAGAGACAGGGTAGGGTAAACTATCCCATGTAGAAGAAGCAAGGGGAAGTGGTTGCAAAGGAGGGGGAGAATAAGGAAGGCTAAAAAGACAAAACCATATTCCCATTGAATCTGGTTCAGGGAGAAAATGACATACATACTAAATGGGATATCCCCAACCTGCAGCAGGATAGGGGGAAGGGGGATGAGAGGAGGGATGATGGATGGGAGGGCATCCTTGGGGGGAGGGGAGGTTGGAAGTACCCACTATAGAAGAGGGACAGGATTATGTAGGGAATGGACCAGGTGGGGGGTGGGATGAGTGGGAGGGAGTTATAAGCAGTCTTGTACAATATATCTACTATGATAATGTTTTGTATAGCTAGACATGTACAACATATACTGAATTGCTTATCTCCCAAGAAGGAATGGGTGACAAGGGAGGAAGGAAATGGATCTGAATTTCGAGGTCATAACATTAAATGTTTCAAATATATATAAATACTATTAGTAATACTCTTTCGCTTGTAATAGGGAGATAAGATGTGCAGGCATTGGGACACAAAGATTAACCTTCCTCTAATGGAAAAGTGGATGGGGGTATGGGAGAAGGTATGGGAGAGAGCAGATTGGAGGAAGTGATATCTTGTGGGATTACTATTCTGGGAGGTTGGGTAGGGGAATAATGGGGGGAAAATGATTGTAACTCAAAATCTGGCAGAAATGAATGATGTAAAACAGAAGTTAATAAAGCATTTGTTTAAAAAAAAATATTGTTTGTTATATGGAATGTCTCCATCTGGGAAAAGGAAGAGGGATTGATGCATTCAGAAATGAAAATTATGTTAAAACAAAAGATAGCAATAACAATATTTTTAGATGAGAAGACATTCTAATGATATTTTATCTGGGGTTCTATGAGAGGACTACCATTTTAAGCTCTATGACCTATCATTTTTTTATAGAATTTATTCATTCTGTTTCTACTCAATTTAAAATATTACATCCAATTTGGTAGTTCACTTAACTCCCCAATACTACAGTAGTACTAACACATGACAATGTATTTAATTAGTCCATTAACCCACATCTTAGCTGTGTTCAAAGACACAGGGCTGCTAGCCATATAACTCCACCACTCAAGGAATCTGTTAATGGACCAATAAAACACACCCTGAAGTGTCTTAATGTTGTAATAGAAATAATGGCAGTCATTTATGTAGAGAATTTAATTCCTTGATCCAAAGCATGTAACAAATCTTGTGATCAGATTTGGTGACTATCAACTTAATGTAGAGCAGAGGACTGTTTGATTTTTATAGTAAAATATCAATATTGTATCTACTATGTCCAAAATAAATAAAGGCAAAACTGGTCCTAAATGAGATATCCAAAGAGCAAGCTACCTATTTGAGCAGAAGGAAAACTTACAGATTATTTAGTACAATTCTTTTAGATGATTAATAGATTAGTAAACTCTAGATAAAAGAGATAAAGGGCCTCACCTGTGGTCATAGTCATAACCTTGATTTGATAACATACCCCAGGCTAGAATTCAGGTTTTTTGCCCTTTGTTTTTTGTACTACACATTGCTGCAAAGAAAAAGACAAAGAAAAGAATCCATAAGGTAAGATAGGAGAGCTGATTCCTACTTCTATCCCTGAACATATAGAAATAATGGATGGAACATGCTGGGGGAGAAAGATATTGTCTCAAAATGATGGTGTGATAGCATTATGAAGAAATGGGCATGTAGCATTGGAGAGAAGGAATAAGTTAAGGATAAAATATTTGCAAGTTTTAATACATAGTTTCCTTCTAGATTTGCAGAAGATAACAATGAAATGAGACATCTTGTGGGAGAGAATTTGTTTTTTTCCACCTGAAAAGTGGTATGATACCATATGTTAAAAGGTCCTAAGAGTTGGAAATTCAGTGAACATGAAGACTTCTACCCTATAGTTTCATATACTGGAAGTCAGTAAATTTCTGTTTGATAAAAGGTTCTTTTACTCCCCTTTGTCTTTTTGGCAGGAATCCTGGAGGATGATATATGTATTCCACATCTAAGAATGTCACAGATAAGGGGGGTGTATGAAAATGCTTTCTATAAACAAAGAACAATCCAACCTTTCTAGGGAACACAATATAGAATAAATTTTAATAGCCATTTTATAGAGATGCTAACAAAGAAAGGAAACAAAATATGTCCAGGTTTTATAGCCTGTAGATGACAACTTTAAAAAGAAAAGAACACAACATATGTACATAGGGAAACAAATTCATCTATTGCTTTAGCCATAAAAATTACTTTTCTTGCCAAGGAAGATAGTTCCTGCCAATGGGAGTGATAGACACACACACACACACACACACACACACACACACACACACACACACACAGAAAAAGAGAGAGAGAGAATGAGAGAGACCCTAATTTAGATCAGGTATGAGTGAAAAAAAAATCAGAATGAACCTGGGTAATCAGCAATATGGGAATATTATGATGTGGGAATTCAGCTATGTTGTATTAAAATATGAAAATTAGCTTTTAAGTCTTAGCATTTTTTCTAGTATATAACATAAATGTGAGAGTAATGGCTGCCACATCTTTCTTCCTATATAAGCACATCTGTATTATGATATTGTCAAGGGAACAGATTTTTAAACTTCCTTCTGTAACTCATTCAGTTAAAAACCTGGTACTTGTCCAATGATTGACAAAAGTAGTTAGTCCCATTTGAAAGCTTTAAAGTGGGGAAAATAGACAAAACCGAATATTTTATTGCAACAAAGCAACATCCGTTACTATTAGGATTTAATGGCCTATAATAAAGCTTGGCTAATCACCTTCCATAAGCAGGAACTGGGTTTTCTTACACTAAGCATAGTGACCTTTCTTTTCTTTCTTTAAAAAATAGGTTTTTATTAATATCTTTTATTTACACAATGCCTTCCTTTCCAAATGTGTCACTAACCTTTCTTATCCCAAGAAAACTATCCCATGCAGTAAAGAAAACTATAAATGAGTAAAATGGAATAAACAGTACAACAAACTTAACTAATTCAAAACTGTATTTACTGACATATATAATGTTTCAACATCATGGTCCTTTTCCTTTGGAAAAAAAAGGAAGCAAAGTAATTTTTTTTCATCTTTTCTTTGGAGGCAATCTTGACAATGCTCATTGTAAAGTACTGTTTCATTTGTTATTGTTATTTTTTATACTATCAATTTTTGTAATTATTTTGAATATTATTTTCCTGGTTCCGCTCACTCACCCTTCATCCATTCTTATAAGTCTTTATAATTCATATAAGCCTTTGAATGCATTAGTTCTTAAGGCATATTAATAATTCTTTGCATCAATAGACTGGCTTTTGTTTAGACTTTTCACCAATCAAACAACATTATTTTAAATTATTTTACATTATAAAACATGATGTTGTACATATATTTATGTATATAATTATTTCTTTCTCTCTTGGACCTCTTTGGGATTATAACTAACAGTGGAATGTCTTGGCCAAATAATGGTTATGTGAGTCAGTTTCATAGCATAATTACAAAGAGATTTCCAGAATACTGGGATCAATTCACAACTCTACCAACACAATATTTGTAAGCCTTTCTTTCTGCAGCACCATGCATATTGATTATTCTTATATTTTGCCAACTTAGCCTATTAGCAGTGTATAGAGTAATATTTCAGACCTGTGTGGATTTATATATCTCTTATTCGAAATAATTTAGAGCAGTCTTTCTTATGATTGTTAATCATTTGCAATTTTTCTTTCAAGAACAGTTTATTCATATCCTTTGATAACTGGTATTTTAAATACAGAGTGTCCCAACATTCTTAGTTTAATTTACAGCTTTATTAATTCAAACTTTAATAATACCCACCACACCTTGGTCTCTTGAAATACCTAGCCCCCTTTAAGACTCAACTTCAATATTGCCTCATTATTTTAAGGTATTTCCTGGTCCTCCCAATTCTTAATATTACAGTGTTCCCACTTACTTTCTATTTATTTTATGTTTATTCTTTGTAATTAATGAACTAGTTACATGACATTTTCCTTCCAATGGAATATAAGTTCCTTGAGATCAGAAGCTATTATAATTTTTGACTTTGTATTCTTGCTGCTTAGAATAGTACCTGAAATATAATAGTAAATTAAATGTTTCTTGAAATGAATTGAAGAATATCTCTACTTTAACTTCAGAATTAGTGTCAGTCAAGAGAAAGAGCATTTGTCCAAGAAATGGTATTATTTATTTGGATTAATGTTCAATTTCTGATCCAAGTAGATGGAAAAAGCCAAATACATATAAAATATGTTGGAGTTAAAAAACACATAAATAATAAAGATACAGTTGTTTGTGTATAAAAATTTGCAAATTACTTTTAAAAATCAAACAAAGAGGGGCGGCTAGGTGGCACAGTGAATAGAGCGACGGCCCTGGAATCAGAAGGACCTGAGTTCGGAGCCAGCCTCCGACACTTAATCCATACAAACTAAAACCTAGCCGTGTAACCTTGGGCAAGTTACTTAACCCCAATTGCCCTAAAGGGGCGGCTAGGTGGCGCAGTGAGTAAGAGTGTCGGCCTCGGAGTTGGGATGACCTGAGATCAGATACGGCCTCAGAAAATGAGCACCCACGCATAAATAATGACTAGCCGTGTAACCTTGAGCAAGTTACTTAACCCCAATTGCTTTAAAAAAAAAATCAAACAAAGGCATAAGCTCATTGCTCTTTAGAAATAAGTTCTTTTGAAATTGCAATTTTAAATAAAACATTGTAAAGCCAAGCATAAGAAGCTTTCCAGAGGACTGCTGCTGTGAATAGCTTTCAAGGTTCTGATTACACATTATAGTGAATTCTCCATTTTTTCAGTAATAAATTATAGCAAAACATTCACAGAAAACAAAGTACAGCATTCAGAATGTTATAACTTCACAACTTATCACAAAAATAGCCAAATAGTTTTCACCAAGGTGGTCACATAGTTTTAAGCAAAAGATAACATTCATTTAGTAAATCCTTCATTTAGTAAACCCTTAATTCAATCACCTTTATGGAAGCAAGCATCCTTAGTTGACACAGAGTACAAAGGTCAAAGTCACCGACTCCTAGGTTATAATTAAGTTACAATACCATCAGTCACTACTAAGTACCCTCTTTAGGGGTAGTGGAAAGTACAAAGGTCATCCACCCATAGGTCACAAGTAAGTTACAAACTAATCAGTAAACATTAAATGCCCAAGGAGAGGTCTTTCCATCTTGACTTGAGGCAGGCTCTCAGCTTCCACGGTTTGTCTTCCATGGTCCCAGTTCCTGCCTGAATCAAACTGCCACCCGAGTCAAAAGTCAGACAGCTCCTAGTTCCTTGTCCAGCTCTCTATGCAATTACTGTTCCACATTGAAGCTCACAATGTCCAGTCCACCTCAAGTCCTTCACAGTTTCTGTTCCTCAGAAGACAAAGGTTAGCCAGGCCACAATATTATTCATGCACATTTCTGGCATCTTCCTCAATTCACTTGCTGCCTGGGAAATCAACATAGACTTGAAGTAGCAGTTAGGTTCCCATAGTGCTAGCTCCTACACAAGGCCTCTCACAAGGCCCCTCTGGGGCCCCCAGAAAGCTAGCATAAAGGTATGACCATTGTGAAACCTCCCCCTGCGCCTGCCTTGTAACCAAGATGTAACTAAAACAAAGATCTGCCTCATTAGCTTGTAGCCCCCTTCCTTAGTTCACATGCCTATGTAGCAACAGTTGCCTTGCTGACTACTGTTTGTTTTAGGAAGTACTTTTTACTGTATAATAGCTTGCTGGACAGGACTGCTCGGGGCTGCCTTCCCTTTTGGGAGATAGTTGCTGGCTTAATAAAAGAACTATCAAAAATACTAATTGGCTATGCTGTCCTGTATCTGCCTCAACTGTCCATTACAGACCCAACAACAAGGTCTGAGAAATCAACACAAATCATCAGTATAGTCCCAGGACATCGGAAATCATCAGCAAGACCCTTCTCCAGGATTTCTGTAAACATACAATAAGAAAATCCTCTTTCAGGGCTTCTGAAACATCAGCAAGGTCCCAGAGCTTCAAATAACAGCATAATCCTCTAACAGCAGATGAATCTGACAATGTAACATCAGAACAGACAGACAAAGTACCCACACCACAGCCATGCTTTGTCCCAGTTCTCCTCTCTTCTCATTTCTCAGAAGTTCTCAATTCACTTCTCAGAAGAATTTCTCAGGAGAAGTTCTGGCACTACAAGTACTGTTTTCCTTTTTGTTCTCAATTTGTAATAGTTCTCAGAAGTTGTCAGGATCGTGGCAGTTCTCTCTCTCTCAGCGATTCTCATTTCTGGCAGTTCTCTCTCTCTCTCCAACAGTAGCTGCTCTGCCTCCACAATGCTCGCTCCCAGAAGTTCTCTCTCAGCTTGGGCTTTTCTTTATATAAGGTATTAGCTCCTCCCTGTGCTTCCCCTTCCTATTATGTCAGAAAGTCCATCCTACTCTGGGATTCACAAGTTCAGGGCCTTAAAACTTGACACAATTATGGATATGAAACTAAGTGCTGAGTATGTGTTAGCTTGCCAAAACAAGGGGAAATCTTCAAATTCCATTACTATTACAAATACTAACAAAGAGATTACAACAATTTATTGTGAAGATTTATTAAGCCCTATGATGACGTGAGATGCATACCAGGGATGCAAAGACTAGTTTTTTTTTTTTTTTGCTTTTTTTTAGGGCAATTAGGGTTGAGTTACTTGCCCAAAGTCACACAGCTAGTAAGCTGTCAAGGGTCTGAAGCCAGATTTGAACTCAGGACCTCCTGACTGTGGGGCCAGTGTTATTTTCACTGTGCCACCTAGCTGCCCCATAAAGAGCATGTTGGGAGCACAATTTATTTTTTGCTTTTTGGAGGGCAATTGGGATTAAGTGACTTGCCCAAAGTCACATGGCTAGTAAGTGTGTAAAGTGTCTGAGGCTGGAATTGAACTAAGGGCCTCCTCACTCTAGAACCAGTGCTTTATTCACTGTTCCACCTAGCCACCCTGCAAGACTAGTTCAATAAAAGTAAAACTATCAGCATAATTGACCATATAAAAAACAAAATGAACAGAAATCATATGATTATCTTAATAGATGCAGAAAACAAGTTTTTGACAAAATATAGCACACGTTGCTATTAAAAACACTAGAGAACATGGGAATCAATAATATTTTCCTTAAAACATTAAGTAGCATTTATCTAAAACCACCAGCAAGCATTATATGCAATGGGGATAAACTAGAAGCATTTGCAGTAAGAACAGGAGTGAAACAAAGATGACCATTATCATCATTGTTGTTCAATATTGTACTAGAAATATGAGCTTTAGCTATAAGAGAAGAAAAAGAAATAGAAGGAATTAGAATAGGCCATGAAGAAATAAAACTAACACTATTGTAGGTGATATGATGTTATACTTAGAGAATCCTAGAGAATCAACTAAAAAAACTACTTAAAGTAATAAACAACTTTAGCAAAGTCACAGGATATAAAACAAACCCACATAAATCATTAGCATTTCTATATATTACTAACAAAACCCAAGAGAAAGATATAGAAATAAACATTCAATTTAAAGTTACTGTATATAATATAAATCTTTGGGAGTCTATCTGCCAAGACAAACCCAGATCTGTAAGAGCACAATTACAAAACACTTTTCACACAAATAAAGTCAGATCTAAATAATTGGGTAGGCTGAGCCAATATAATAAAACAACAATTCTGTCTAAACTAGTTTACTTATTCAATACCATACCAATTAAACTTTCAAAATTATTTTATAAAGCTAATAAAAACAATAGGAAGGTTCATCTGGAACAACAAAAGGTCCAGAATATCAAGTAAATTAATGAAAAGAAATGAAGGGTGGCTTGACCACACCAGATCTTAAATTGTACCATAAAGCAGCAATCATAAAATACTTTTTATTGGCTAAGAGATAGAGTGGTGGATCAGAGGAATATGTTATGTACACAAGATACAGTAGTTAATGACTATAGTAATCTATTATTTGATAAACAAAAGAGTCCATCTTCTGGGATAAGAATGTATTATTCACAAAAGCTGCAGGGAAAACTAGAAAACAGTATGACAGAAACTAGGCATAGACCAACATCTTAGAACGTATATCAAGAAAAGGTCTAAATGGGTACACATCTTAGAAGTAAAGGTTAAAACTATCAGCAAATTGGAGAACAAAGAATAATTTACCTATTAGGTCAATGGGGAAGGGAAGATTTTACGCCCAAAAAAGGGAGAGAGAACACTTTGAAATGTAAAATGGATAATTTTTTTTTTTAAATTGCACAAAGCCAATGTGACCAGGATCAGAAGGGAAGCAGAAAGTTGGGAAACAATTTTTACAGCAATGTCTTTGATGATGGCCTTATTTTTTTAAATTGCTTTATTAAATTCTGGTTTACATCATTCATTTCCGCCAGATTTTGAGTTGCATTTTCCCCCCATTTTTCTCCTACCCACCACCCCAGAATAGCAGTCCCTGAGGATATCCCTTCATCCAATCTGCTCTTTCCCATATCTTCCCCCATACTCCCTTTGACTTTTCCATTAGGGCAAGGTGAATCTCTGTGCCCCAATGCCTGCGCATCTTATCTCCCAATTACATGTAAAATAGTATTAATAATAGTATTTACATATATTTGAGACATATGATTTTAGGATTTCAAATTCCAGATACATTCCCTTCATCCCTTTTCACCCAGTCCTGCTGGGAAGATAAGCAACTCAATATATGTTGTACATGTATAGCTATGCGAAATATTACCATGGTAGATCTTTTGTAAAAGACTTTTTATATTTCCCTCCCACCCATCCCACCCCCCACCTGGTCCATTCCCTACTTTGATCCTATTCCTCTTCAAAAGTGGGTGCCTCCAACCTCCCCTATGCCCAGCATGCCCTCCCCTCCATCATCCACCCTCTCACCCCCCAGCCCCCCATTCTCCTGCAGGGTGAGATATCCCATTTAGTATGTATGTCATTGTCTCCCTGAGCGAAATTCAATAAGAAGATGGTTTTGCTTTTTGGCCTTCCTGTTCTTCCCCTCCCCTGCAATCAGTTCCCCTTGCCTCTTCTACATGAGATAGTTTATTTCACTCTGTCTCTCCCCATCTCCTCTTGCCATATTCCTCTCTCACCTCTTAACTTCACTCCTTAGGTATCATCCCTTCTCACCAAATTCGACCTGTGCCCTCTATCCATGTATACCTGTAAACATATAAACACACATTCACATATGTATTCATATACCCATATAACCTTTTTCAATTATTTTCATACTGAGAAAGGTTTCATCAGTCATAGTTATTATTTTTCCATGTAGGAATGTAAATAGTTCAACTTTGATAAGTTCCTTTTGATTTCTTTTCCCTGTTTATCTTCTCAAGCATCTCTTGCTTCTTGTGTCTGAATGTCAAATTTTCTATTCAGCTCTGGTTTTACATCAAGAATGCTTGAAAGTCTACTACTCCACTGAATGACCATATTTTCCCCTGAAACAAGATACTCAGTTTTGGTGGATAGGTGATTCTTGGTTTTAATCCCAGGTCCTTTGTCCTGTGGAATATAATATTCCATGCCCTTCGATTCCTCAGCGTAGAAACTGCCAGGTCCTGTGCTATTCTGATTATGTTTCCACAATATTGAAAATGTTTCTTCCTGGCTGCTTGTAGTATTTTTCTCCTTTATCTGGGAATTCTGGAACCTGGATATAATATTCCTAGGAGTTTTCTTTTTGGGATCATTTTCAGGAGGTTATCTGTGGATTCTTTCAACCTCTATTTTGCCCTCTGGGTCTAAAACATGGGGGCAATTTTCCTTGAGAATTTCTTGAAGGATGATTTCTAAGTTCTTTTTTGATCATGGCTTTCAGGTAGTCCAATACTTTTTAAATTATTTATTTTAAATTATCTATTTTTAAATTATCAATTTTCCAGGTCAGTGGTTTTTCCCATGAGATATTTCACATTGCCTTCTATTCTTTCATTTGTTTGGATCTGTTTGACAGCATTGTGATTTCTCATAAAGTCACTAGCTTCCATTTGTTCCAGTCTAATTCTGAAGGAATGAATCTCCTCAGTGAGCTTTTGAGATTCTTTTTCCATCTGGCAAATTCGGATTTTTAAGGCATTCTTCTCCTCATTGTCCTTTTGAGTCTCCTTTGCCATTTGAGTTAGTCTATTTTTTTAAGGTGTTATTTTCCTCAGTCAGGCTGTTGACTCTAATTTCAAACTTTTCCTGCATCCTTCTCATTTCTCTTCCCAATTTTTCCTCCACTTCTCTTATTTGATTTTTAAAATCCTTCTTAAGGTACTCTATGGTCTGTAACCCGCTAATATTTTCATTTGGGTGTTTTGGTTCAGGATTTCTGACCTCACAATCCTCCTCCTGTTCCATGCCTCGATTCCTCTTTGCCCCAAAATAGGAGTCTAATGTAGAATTTTTCTGTTTATTTTGTTTTCTTTGCCTAGGCATGTTGCCACTTAATTACTTGACTTTTGGGCTTGTTGCCACAGTAGGACTCTGCCCCCAGACAGGGGAGCTTCTGTCCCAAACATTGGGGTCTTCTCAACTGCTGGAGGTATTAGTTGTTTGCCCTCCCTGAAGCCCCCACACACTCTGGCAAGCTGGATACACACCCCAAGACCTCTACCCCAGACTGCAATCCAGATCCAGGGAGGTTAAAGCAAGAGCAATTACCCCCCAGACTGATCCCCTACAGTCCACAGGTCAGGAACTGAGGCTGCAACTGAAGCTGCAAAATGGCCACTGTGCTGTGACTCCTCAGTGGCTTCTCACCCCCAGGGGAAGATGCTGATGTGTTTCCAAATACTGGTCCCAAAATCCATAGGGCACTAACCTCTTTGTCCTAGGCATCTATGTGTTGGTAATACTGGAAAAGCCAAAGTTGCTGGTGTACTGGGGTCCCTCCAGCCGGCTGCTGGTCTGGCCACCCTGGGGCTAAAAACCTCTGACTCAACAGTCCTGGGCCTGGCTCCCAGAGCACTGTTCTGGCCACTCCCTGCCAGGCTGTAGGGCTGTCCTCAGCGGGAGGTTAGCTTCTCTGTGTCATTTTGTGGGCTCTGGAGCTCCTGAGGTTGTTCAGAGTCCCTTTTTACATAATTTTGAAGTGTTGTGGGCTGGAGTGCTGTGGAAGTGGTCCTTCTCCACCATCTTGGCTTCACCCCCAATGGCCTCATTTCTAAAATATATAGAGAACTGAATTAAATATATAAGAATATGTCATTCCCTAATTGATAAATGGTCATAAGATATGAAGAAATTAGATGTAGAAATTAAACCTATCTCTAGTCATGTGAAAAATTCTCTAGATCATGATTGATTAGAGAAATGCAAATTAAAACAACTCTGAGATCCCAAATTACAGTTATAAGATTGACTAACATGACATAACAGGAAAATGATAAATGTTGAGAAGATGTGGGAAAATTGAAACACTAATGCATTGTTGGTGGAGTTGTGAACTGATCCAGCCATTCTGGAGAGAAATTTTCAACTATAACGAAAGGGATATAAAATTGTGAATACTCCTTGATCCAATAATGTCGCTTCTAGTTCTATATGGCAAAGAGATAATAAAAAGGGGAAAAGCACCCACATGTGTAAACATATTTAGAGCAGCTTTTTATGGCAGCCAAGAATTGGAAATTGAGGGGCTGCCAATCAACTGGGGAATGTCTGTACAAGTTGTGGTATATGAATGTAATGAAATACTCTTTTTCCATAAGAAATGGTGAGCAAGTAGTCTTGAAAAAAACCTGGATAAACTTTCATGAACTAATTCTGACTGAAGTGAGCAGCACCAGAGGGACACTGTACACAGTAAGAGCAACATTGTGTGATGATTAATTTTGCTAAATTTAGCTCTTCTGAGCAATGCAATGATCTAAAACAATTCCAAACAAATGGTGATGGAAAATGCTACCCCTATTCAGAGAAATAACTATGGAGTCTGAATGCAGATAAAAGTATACTATTTTTTTCTCTCTATCTCTCTCCTTTTTCTTTATTTGTTATTGTGTTAGCACTCCCAGCTTTTTGTTATCTGCAAATTAGGTGGATATATTGTTAATACTCTTATAAATAACTTCTTCCATATAAACATTGAATTATTAGCAGCTATACTTTAAGTCCAGTCACTTTTCCATTTCTAATGAATCTATCTAACTACAGTATAGAATCCATCTAACTAGATCATTTAGAATAGTCCACATCTCTCTACCTTCTCCACATGAATAAGGTTTTTATTTCTCATGTTTTTTTTCTTTTTCTTCTGATTCTTCTTTTACAACATGACTAATTCAGAAATATGTTTAACATGATTATATGTGTTAATATATGTATGTGTATCCTAAAAAAATATGAGACATGTGGATAACATTTGCCACAATTTGAATCCATAAATGTAGACAGCCAAACATGCATTCATATTTTGAAAGTGTTTTATTTTGTAACATCTCAGTTATCTTTACAAAAAGTATCATGGAAATTTGAATTCAGGAAGACCTAGGTTCTACTCCTGCCTTTGAAAAATGTTGGCTATTTGGCCATGAGCAAGGGCCTTAATCTTTCAGGATTTCCTAGTATCCATCTAAGAGTCTAAGTTTCAGAAGAGCTAATAATCTGGATCAGAGTTATACATTAGCCCATGAGGAATTTTCCATACTAATGAAGTATGGAATAGGTATAGAATGGGTCTTATAGTATAAAATAGAAGATTTAGTATAGGTGCCCACACACTCTCCCTCTTCAACAAAAAGGAAAATAAAATAACACTAAAAGGCCAGGTGGATATGAAGAGTAAAAAGGAAAAAAATGAGAGTTGGAAGGGACCAAAATATACATAAAAAGGTAAACTCTCTAACATATTCAATATGTGCCAATCTAGTCTGTTGAAGACATAAAAGAAGACAGAAATTACTTCCTGTCCTTAAAACCCATCCCACTTCTGCACTGTTCTAATTGTTAGAAAGATTTATTATTTTTTCACCTGATATCAAGCCTAAATTTGCTTCCATGAAACTTCTACCCATTGTTTAGAATTTTGGAGCTATAAAGGTATATACAGACACACACACACACACACACATATACACACACACACACACACATACACACACACACCTATATATACACACACATACACACACACACACACACACACACATATATATATATATATATAAAGATATAAGAGTCTAATTCCCTTATCCAAATAACATTTAGCCCTCTAAATACTTTAACATAGCTATCATATCCTCAATGACTCTTCTGTTCTCTAGTCTAAACATCCCCAGTTCTTCTTCCTGATTCTTATGTGACATGTATTCAAGTCCCTTCACCAACCTGGATGCTTGACTTTGGATGATGAGTAGTTTATCAGCACCCTTATTACACTGTGGGGCAATTTAACACAATAAACTAGATGAAGTATGAAGAAGTCAGTACAGTGGGAATTTTGCTTCTTTGCTTCTCATACTGCAGCACAAGATCATATATATATGCACATCCATTTTTCCAACTGCCCCAAAGTAATGCTGAGTCATATTCAGCTAGTATATTCACTAAAACCGGCAAATCTTTTACCGACCAAACACAGTTTAACCAACTTGTCTTTTTAAGCTTATTCTTTATATACAAGTGTAAGACTTCAAACTGTATCATATAAAATTTTACCTTATTAGATTCAGCCTAATGTTCTAGGCTGTCAATATTTTTTTTAGATCGTGACTCTACTATTGAGTGTGTTAGTGCTCCCTTCCAGCTTTAAGTCATCTGCAAATTTGATGAGAATATTCTTGATACCTTTAGCCAAGTCACTGATACAACATTAAATAATATCGGGTCAAGCCCAGATCCCTGGGATACTCCAATGAATAACTTCTGCCCAGAACCCTGGGATACTACAATAAATCACTCTTGCCACATTAACATTAAATCATGAGTCCAGCCATTTAACACTTTCTAATGAATCCATCTAACTACAGTATTAGAATCCATCTAAATAGATTATTTAGAATATTCCACATCTCTCTACCTTCTCCACATGAATAGTATGAGATTTCAGGTAAATTCAGTTTAGTAATACTATAAAATGGAAATGATTTTAGTCTGGTATGACTTGTTCTTGGCAAAGTCATACTACTTCATTGAATTATTACTTCCCTTTCTAGCTGACCAGTGACCATTTCTTAAATGATCTATTTTTCATTTTTCACATAAATCATATTCAATTTTATACACATAGATATGCATGTATATATGTATGTACATACATTTATATTATGTATTTTATATAAATATATGTGTATGTGCATATATATAGGAGTTTAATATATATATATATATATTTACACATACACACACATATACACATACATCTAAGTATAGCTCTTGCATTGCATCTCCTCCATTGGATTATGAGCACCTTGAGAGCATGCACTGTTTTTTTTTTTTCGCTTTCTTTATAGGTGCAGGGTTCAGCACAGTGTTTGACATGTAGTAGGTACTTAACAAATGTCCCTTGACTTCTCAGGAATAAAAGTCAAGCTCATTGGTCTATAATTTTCAGACTCTTTACTCTCTCTTTAAAAAAATGCATCATTTTACCTTCACCAATTTTCTGGGAGCTTTCCTTTTTCATACTCTTTCAAATAACAATGACAGTGGTTCAGAAATCACATCTTATTTATTCATTCAAGTATTTTATCTGGGACTGATGATTTGATTTCATCAACGGCAGACGAGTAGTCTCTTTCTCTATTCTCTCTGTATCTTAGGCATCATTTTTATTCTCTTAATTCCAGTATAAAGTTCATTCTTCTTGGTAGAGAAAACAGAAGCAAAATGCAAGTTGAGAAACTCTTTCTTCACTCCACTTTCAATTATATCAGGCAAACATCCTCCTTTTTTCTTCTTTAATCTTTCTTTTTCTCACAATATAACAACAACCTTTTTATTGTCCTTAACTTTCTATGTCAGCCTCAGCTCATTCTGAACTTTAGCATTCCTGCTATTATTTTTTTCAGCATCGTGCAATACACTTACATCCATCCTCTACTATGTGTACTTGCTTTTATCTTTCTTTTTTAAAAGCCAAATTAATCATTGTAATTTATGTGCATCCGCATTAGTTTCCAGACAAATCTCATTTTCCCTCCTCATTGGGATCATTTCCTTTTCTATCTTTAGAATTAATTATTGAGAATTTCTATCCCTCTTGCACTAATTTGCTCTTTAGCTTCTTCATCCATTTGAGTCCTAGCTATCTTTCCTCTAGATGCTTTGAAACTGACTTTTCAAATTTCTAAGCTAGATGCCAGACTGCACTCAGATATCTTCTCCTTCCATAAAATAAGCTTTAGAGTGGAGCAGTCATTGCGCCACTCTCAAGGTCCCTATCATTTCTACCTCAGAAATAATAGTATCTCTGCTCATGAGAATCAAATAAAGGATAGATTTTTTTCTTGGTAGCTTCTTCACTCCCCCTCCCCAATTTATTTATTTATTGTAAGTTTTCAACATTCATTTTCACAAGATTTTGAGTTACAAATTTTCTTCCTTTCTTTACCCTATCCCCCACTCCAAGATAGCAATTCTACTGAACAACCCTTCACCCAATCTGTTCTCTTTTATATTCTCTTCCATTCCCCCTCATCCCCTCTCACCAGTAACTTCTATAATGCCAAGCACCAGCAACTTCCAGGTTTGGATTATGAGCATAGCAAACTCCATTTATTCAGTGACAGATTAAGGCAAAACATTCACAGAAAATCAAAATCAAAATACAAGTTAACTCAGTCATTTAGTAAGTTCTCAATTCAATCACAAAGTACTAAGGTCCAAGTATTCCACCCCTGGATGGTGCATTCATTTAGTCAATCACAAAGTCTTCTCTCTATTCAACTGGAAGTTAGTTTCCAATCATAAAGTACGTTCATTTGGTCAGTCACAAAGTATAAAAGTCAAAAGTTTTCCACTCCTGGATCACAAATGAATTACAATATCATCCATCACCACCAAGCACCCTCTCAAAGGGGCAGTCGAGAGCACAAAGGCCATCTATTCCTAAGCCACAACAAGGTTACAATATCGTCAAAGCATTTAATACCCAAGGAGTGGTATTTTCTTCATCTTGACCCAAGGGAAGTTCTCAGCAATCTCTATTCCTGGGAAGGTAAAGCTTAACAAAGCCAAAATATATATTGCCAGCATCCTCATCAATTCACTCTCTGCCTGCAGAACACTCTCAAGACCTCCTGAAAACATCAGTAAAACCCTCATTCAGGATTCTATAAACATATAAAAAGAAAATCTTCCTTCAGGGCTTCTGAACCATTAGCAAGGTTCCAGGATCTCTGCAACAACAGCACTATCCTTTACCAGCAGGCAAATCAAGCAAAGTAACATAAAAACTGACAGAAAAAATACTGGAGCCACAGTCATGCCTCCTCAGTTCTCAGCAGCTCGAGGTGGCAGTTCTCAAAAGTCCTGTGCAGCTCCAACTGGCCCTCAGCAGTCCAGGTGGCTTCAGCTGACAATTCTCCCTCTCTCTCTCAGCAACTCTGGTTCCTGGCAATTCTCCAATTCTCTCTCTCTCTCTCTCTCTCTCTCTCTCTCTCTCTCTCTCTCTCTCTGTCTGCCTCCATGATGTTGCTCCAAAAAGTTCTTTTGGCCTCTCTCTGCTTGGGCCTCTCTTTAAATTCATAGCACCAGATCCTCCCAGTTCAGCCCCCTCTCTTCACATCAACAAGTTCATCCTACAAGTGGGATTCACAAGCTCTGTGTTTTAACACTTAACCAGAAAACCAAGCCAATACAAGGGGATATTTAAAGTCCATTACCATTACAACTTCCTAGTAGGGCAAGATGGATTTCTATACCCAGTGCCTGTATATCTTATTTCCCAGTTGCATGTGAAAAAACCATTTTTTAATAATTTATCTTTAAAACTTTGATTTCCAGATTCTTTCCTTCCTCCCTCTTCACCCACCCACCACTAGGAAGACAAGCAATTCAATACAGGTTGTACATGTGTAGTTAGGCAAAACATTTCCATTGTAGTTATATTATGAAAGACTAACTGTATTTCCATCTATCCTATCATGACTCCCCATTTATTCTATTTTGTACTTTGACCCTGTCCATTTTCAAAAGTGCTTGCTTCTAACTACCCTTTTCCCTGATCCACCCTCCCTTCTATCATCCCCACTCTTATCCCCTTCCCCCCTACTTTCCTGTAGGATAAGATACCCAATTGAGTATGTATGTTATTCCCTCTTTAAGCCAAATTCAATGAGATTAAGGTTGACCCATTACCTTTCACCTTCCTACTTTTCCTCTCCATTGTAATAGTTTTCTCTCGCCTCTTTTATATGAGACAATTTACCCTATTCTATCTCTCCCTTTCTCCTTCTCTCATTATATTCTTCTCTCACCTCTTAATTTTATTTTTTTAGACATCATTCCTTCCTATTCATCTGATCCAGTGTTCTTTGTCTGTGTATACATGTCCACACATATACATACATATATATTTATACACACATACACCCTCCTATACATGCATATATATTCCCTTCAACTATCCGCATATTGAGAAAAGTCTCATGAGTTACAATTATCATTTTTCCATGTAGGAATGTAAATAGTTCAACTTTAATAAGCTCCTTATGATTTCTTTTCCCTGTTTACCTTGTTATGGTTCTCTTGCTTCTTGTATTTGAATGTAAATTTCTTTTTTTAGCTCTATTTTTTTCCATCAAAAATGTTTGAAAATACTCTATTTCACTGAATGACCATATTTTCCCTGTAGCATTATACTCAGTTTTCCTAGGTAGGTGATACTTTGTTTTAGTCCTAGCTTCTTTGACCTCCAGAATATTATATTCCAAGCCCTAGGATCCCTTAATGTAGAAAATGCAAGGTCTTGTGTTATGCTGATTGTGTTTCCACAATATTCAAATTGTTTCTTCCTGACTGCTTGTGATATTTTTTTTCCTTGAACTGGGAACTCTGGAATTTGGCTATAATATTCCTAGGAGGTTTCTTTTGGGATCTTTTTCAAGAGGTGATTGGTGAATTCTTTCAATTTCTATTTTGCCCTCTCAATCTAGAATATCAGGGCAATTTTCCTTGAGGATTTCTTGAAGGATGATTCCTAGGCTCTTTTTTTATCATGGCTTTCAGGTAGTGCAATAATTTTGGGGGTGGCTAGGTAGTGCAGGGAATAGAGCACTGGCTCTGGTGTCAGGAGGACCCAAGTTCAAATTTGGACTCAGACACTTAACACTTACTAGCCGTGTGACTTTGGGCAAGTCACTTAACCCCAATTGCCCTACCCTCCTCCCTCCAAAAAAAGCAAAAAAAATATCTCTCTTAGATGTATTTTCTAGGTAAATGGTTTTTCCAATGAGATATTTTACATGGTCTTCTATTTTTTCATTTGTTTGGTTGTGTTTTATAGTATCTTGATTTCTCATAAAGTCATTAGCTTCTATTTGCTCCAGTCTAATTTTGAAGGAATTATTCTCTTCAGTGAGTTTTTGAAATTCCTTTTCCATTGGAACAGTTCTGCTTTTAAGGCATTCTTCTTCTCATTGGCTTTTTGGGCCTCTTTTGCCATTTGAGTTAGTCTACTTTGTTAAGGTGTTATTTTCTTCAGTCAGGATGTTGACTCACTTTTCATGATTTTATTGCATCATTCTCATTTCTCTTCTTCTCTTTCTTCTCTTCCAATTTTTCCTCTACTTCTCTTACTTGATTTTCAAAATCCTTCTTGACCTCCTCCATTGTCTGAGACCAATTCATATTTTTCTTGGAAGCTTTTGATGCAGGAGTTTTGAATATGTTGACTTCTTCTGGTTACATGTTTTAATCCTATTGTCCCCCCCAAAAGAATCTATGGTCTTATTGTACTTCCTCTCTTTGCTTATCTTGTCAGCCAATGACTTGACTTTTGTGCATTTGCCATGGTAGAACTGTTCTTCCAGAGTGGGGAGAGCTATGTCCCAAAGTGCTGGGGTTTTAGCAAATGTCAGAGCTGTTTACAGCCACCACAAGCTCTGGCACATTAGTGTTCCTTACCCTAGGACTATTACCCAAGACTGGGACCCAGATCCCAGGAGGTCAAAGCAAGTGTGATTAGTCTCTGAGTGGTTGCTTGGTCTCTGTATGATCTGCAGGCCAGGAGTTCTGGAGGCATCAAGGGGGAGGGGCCAGATGGTGCTTTTTTGTCACCCAGTTCCAACACAGTCTCCTACTGACCTTTAATTTCTCTTTGTTGTTTATGGATTGAGAAGTCTGGAAACTGCCACTGTTGTAAGTGTATCACTCTCCTGAAGTTTGCTCTGGCCAGTCTGGGCCCTTATAGCTCATGTGGGACTATGCTTGGCTCCCAGCTAGATGTGATAGACTCTTCCTGTTGGCCTGCCAGGCTGGCTTCAGCAGGAGTGGGTTCTGTAGATTTAAAATTTATTTAGAATAACTTTTTTACAGGTATTGGAGGTGATTAGAGCAGGTGGTTAAGCAAGTTCCTGCTTTTACTTTGCCATCTTGGCTCCACCCCCCTAATTCTTTCATTATTTAAAGGATGAAATTACTAGTAAGGCACAATGAAAACATTATTAGCTATTCTATTTTGGCAAAAACGCTAAGACATATTTAGACAAGCGAAATTACCAAACACCATTATATCATGCCTCTGTTCTTGGCTTATGTTTTCTTTCCCAAACTCTATCTCCTCATTCTGTTCAATTGATTTGTAGTAAACATAAATAGTAAAATCACTTTTATTCCTCCGTCCATTGGCCATCATTCAGACACTCTCCATTTTACTTATCCTCTGATTCCTGGATTTACTTATATGAATAAATTTTCTTAACATCTAATTTTATCCCCTCCCAATTTTACCTATCCTGTTTCTTTTTGACTACAAAATACCAATTCAAAGCTATATTCCAATATGATATTAATTCACCAAGTTTTATTGATACTTTTGAGGTCAAATTGGCCTGCCTTGGTCCAAGTCACTAGTTTCTCTTATCTGATCTGTAAACTTGCTGTGTTTGTTAAGCATTGGAAGTCATGGATTTTAATATGGGCTTCTTTCTTGAAGATTTTTCCCCCATATACTTATAGGTGTCACTTCCTTTATTGAAACGACTGTGGTATCTACCTTTTAAGGTATACTTAGTCTTCTCTCTCCTTACTCCTATCCAATATAATGGGAGAGATTATGCTAATTATTCAGTATTAACTTGGCAACTGATTTTAGTAAGTTATTATACTTTATACTAATATATGCAGCCCCTTAATTTGTCTCGAATACCTAAGTGTCTGCCCTGGTACAGAAGTATATCACCAAATTTAAAAAAAAAAGATGGTCTAGGAGAAAGATTCCTACCTCATACTGCACTACTTATGTGAATTCTGGAATGGGATTGAATAAGGGTTTAGTAAATGACTGCTATTCCCCTCTTTTTCTCTGTGGTAATCTGAAAATCATGTATCTCCTAAAAAATCCAGATGATTACCCCCAAACTGAACTACATAGGAGAAAAGATGAAGTAGTATTCATTACATCAGTTTTTGCTTGGTCCTTGGTATAATGTTAGCATGTTATATCTACAAAATGTATCCCTTTGCTACAATATCAGATTGACAGATAGGAAAATTCATATTAATATGCAGATTAGGAGGCTATCTATATGATATTTGTTGCACAGGCTTCAGGAAGACACACTCCAAAGTACTTTCCTCAGTGTCCAATTATGAGATTGTGAAAACCTTTTCTTACATGTGCCGTTGTAATGTTTAGAGCAATGCTTCTTCTTAGACAAACTTTCTTGGAAGCAATAACATAAAGTAGTGATCATCTATTAATAGTAGAGGCTGAATTAATTTTGTAGAACCTTTCCCACTGGGAATTGGCTAGAGGGAAGGTGAGAGGGCAGAGAGAACAGGTAGGTCAAGGCATAAGGCATTCACTAGAAGAAAGAACTTGTTAGCAGTCCTTTCAATAGAAAGTGTAAAGTGATTTCATTCTAGAGAGAAAATGTGTGGGGGATAGTGTGTAGTTAGGATGGATAGACTGATATGTGGAGAAGAGCATTGAAGAATGTATTAAAAAGTCAAGCTGGGAAAGGGCATGCTTAGCCATTTTCCAATTTTGACTATTGCTAATTCTACTCTTATAATTTAATATCAGAAATATCTGAGTACATTTATGTTTTATAGATCTTAGTATAACTCTTATGCAGTATATCCTTTGGGCCCACATTATAGACATTTCATTATTTAGTGTCCTGAAAATAGAGAATTTGGCATGAGACTAAAATAGAGTTTTAGTGGTAAGGAAGGAGTGTTGAATCAGGACTCTCAAAAGCTCTGAATCATTTAGCTATTAAACTAAAGTGGAGTCAAGAGAGTATCAAGTTGAAGGGTATTTTTTTTTAAGTTTTGGTTTTAGTGTCCTATTCATACCTAACACTGATGAATCATCTTTCAAATGATCCTATTAAATCAGATGCACTTAATTACCTGCATTATATTATGTGTGTGAGTAACAGATTTTACTGTTGCCAATCTATCAAATATACACAGTGAACAAGATGCCCCTTCCGCCTTAGGCAAGGTGAAGCCAAAAGTTCAGTGGAGCCTTGCACTGTCATTAAATTTCACATAGAATAAAATAATAAATCCTTTGAATTTCCTGCGCCAGCTCATCATTGTATAGATAAGAGGCAATAAACTTTTTGGAGGTATCTTGGTTTGGATAATTGAGGAGCCTTGGGTTAGCCTGTTTGACTCTTGTCCAATTCTTGCAGAAAACTAAACCGGACCTCTTTCCAGATTGCCTTTGTCCTCAATCACTTCAATCTTCTGTTCTTTTTTGGATGAGTGTCCTGATGGAAATAGTGAGAACATATATATTTAGGTGAGCATTGAACATCCTGATTGAAAATACACACACACACACACACACACACACACACACTACTATCAAAAGAAGTAGGCAGTGATGCAATATAAGTAGGTTTGGTCTGTTAATTTAAAGGGAAAATAGATTGGTCATTTGCAGTGCTCTTTTATTAATGGAAATGTGCAACTAAATCAAAGCTGAATAATGCTGTCATTTTCCCATCATTTCTTATAATTCAAAACAATTTTGTAATGCTAAATATGATTGGAGGTATACTATTTATCATTAGAAAGTAGGATATTGCTGGAGGGCCCCTAGAACACCAGCAGCTGTGGCACTTCCAGAATTACCAACACATAGATGCCTAGGACAAAGTGAGAGGTCAGTGCCCTATGGACTTTGGGACCAGTATTTGGGAGCTCATCACCTTCTTTCCCTGGGGGCAAGAAGCCTCTGAGTAGCCACAGCACAGCTGCCATGTTGGAGCTTCAGTTACTGGCCTGCGAAATGTAGGGGGACCAGGAAATCAGCCTTGGGGGTAATTGCTCTTGGATTGCTGGATTGGATCTGGATTGCTGTCTGGGGTTGAGGTCTTGGAGTGTGTGATCATCTTGCCAGAGTGTGGAGGCTTCAGAGAGGACACCCAACTAATATGTCTGGTAGCTGAGAAAACCCCAGTGTTTGGGACTGAAAATCCCCTGGCTGGTGGCAGAGACATATTGTGGCAATAAGCCAAAAAGTCAAGTAATTGAGTGGCAACATGCCTAGGCAAAGGAAACAAAATAAATAGAAAAATTCAGCATTAGACTCCTATTCTGGGAGCAAAGAGGATCAAAGCACAGAACAGGAAGGGGACTGTGGGGTCAGAACTCCTGCATCAAAAGCCCCAAATGAAAATACGACCTGGTTGCAGACCATAAATGACCTGAAGAAGCAGATAAGAGAAGTGGGGGAAAATTGGGAAGAGAAATGAGAAAGATGCAAGAAAAGTATGAAATGACAGTCAATAGCCTGACTGAGGAAAATAACACTTTAAAAATAGACTAACGCAAATGGACAAAGAGACTCAAAAAGGCAATGAGGAGAAGAATGCCTTAAAAAGCCAAATTTGCCAGACAGAAAAAGAATCTCAAAATCTCACTGAGGAGATTCATTCCTTCAGAATTAGTGCAGCAAATGGAAGCAAGTGACTTTATGAGAAATCAAGATACTGTTAAACAGATCCAAAAAATGAAAGAAAAGAAAGCAATGTGAAATATCTCATGGGTAAAACCACTGACCTGGGAAATAGATCCAGGAGAGATAATTTAAAAATTATTGGACTACCTGAAAGCTACGATCAAAAAAAGAACCTAGAAATCATCCTTCAAGAAATTCTTAAGGAAAATTGCCCTGATATTTTAGAACCAGAGGGCAAAACAGAGGTTGAAAGAATCCACAGATCACCTCCTGAAAAAGATCCTGAAAAGAAAACTCCTAGGATTACTATAGCCAGGTTCCAGAATTCCCAGATCAAGGAGAAAATATTACAAGCAGCCAGGAAGAAGTAATTTTATATTGTGGAAACACAATCAGTATAGCACAGGATCTGGCAGCTTCTACACTCAGGGACTGAAGGGCATGGAATATGATATTCTAGAGGGCAAAGGAGATGGAATTAAAACCAAGTATCACCTACCCAGCAAAGCAGAGTATCTTGTTTCAGGGGAAAATATGGTCATTCAGTGGAATAGAGGACTTTCAAGCATTCTTGAGAAAAAAACCAGAATTGAATAGAAAATCTGACATTCAGACACAAGAAGCAAGACATGCTTGAGAAGGTAAATAGGGAAAGAAATCAAAAGGAACTTATTAAAGTTGAACTATTTATATTCCTACATGGAAAAATGATAACTGTAACTGCTGAAACCTTTCTCAGTAGGAAAATAGTTGAATAAGGGTAAATGGGCATATGAATACATATGTGAATGTATGTATATATATTTACAGGTATACATAGATAGAAGGCACAGGTAGAATTTAATAGGAAGAGATGATACTTAAAAGGTGAAATTAAGAAGTGAAAGAGGAATATAATGAGAGGAAATGGGGAGAGACAGAAAGGGGTAAACTATCTCATATAAAAGAGGCAAGGGGAAGTGCTTGCAAGGGAGGGGAAGAACAGGAAGTCAAAAACGCAAAACCATATTCTCATTGAAATTGGCTCAGAGAGAAAATGACATGCATACTAAATGCAATATCTCACCCTACAGGATAGTAGGGTGGGATATGAGAGGGGGGATGATGGAAGGGATGGCATGCTGGGGGGGAAGGAGGTTTGAAGCACCCATGTTTGAAAAGGGACAGGATCAATGTAGGGAATGAACCAAGGGGGGGGGGGGTGGGATAGGTGGGAGGAAAATATAGTCAGTCTTTTACAATATATCTACTATGCTAATATTTTGCATAGCTATACATGTACAACATTTACTGAATTGCTTATTTTCCCAGCAAGAGTGGGTGACAAGGAAGGAAGGGAATGAATCTGGAATTCAAACTTTTAAAATCAAATGCTTCAAATATGTATATGTATATATTATTAATGCTATATTACATATAATTGAGAAATAAGATATATAGGCATTGGGGTACAGAGATTCACCCTGACCTAATGGGAAAGTTGAAGGGAGTTTGGGAGAAGATATGGGAAAGAGCCAATTAGATGAGGGGATATGCTGTGGGACTGCTATTCTGGGGTGGTGGGTAGGGGAAAAAATTGTAACTCAAAATTTGGTGGAAATGAATGATATAAACCAGAAGTTAATAAAGCATTTGGAAAAAAAAAGAAAGTAGGATTTTAATAAAGTGTTAAATAATGCTACAAACTGATATCTTACTTTTTTTTTTTTAAGAAATGCTTTATTAACTTCTGGTTTACATCATTCATTTCTTTCTTTTTTTTTTTTTTTTGCCTTTTGGAGGGCAATTGGGGTTAAGTAACTTGCCCAAGGTTAAACGACTAGGTTTTTTTCATTTGTGTCTGTTAAGTGTCTGAGGCTGGATCCGAACTCAGGTCCTTCTGACTCCAGGTGCCGGTGCTCTACTCACTGCACCACCTAACCACCCCTACATCATTCATTTCTGCCAGATTTTAAGTTACATTTTTTTCTGCATTTTTCCCCTACCTCCCACCCCAGAATAGCAGTCCCACAAGATATCCCCTCATCCAATGTGCCCTCTCCAATATCTTCTCCCATACCCCTTTCGACTTTACCATTAGGGCAAGGTAAATCTCTGTGCCCCAATGCCTGCACATCTTATCTTCCAATTACATGTAAAATAGTATTAATAATAGTATTTATCTATATATTTGAAATGTCTAATTTTAAGACTTCGAATTCCAGATCCATACCTTTCCTCCCTTGTCACCCACTCCCTCTGGGAAGATAACTAATTCAGTATGTGTTGTACATGTATAGCTATGCAAAACATTGCCATAGTAAATATATTGGAAAAGACTGCTTATATTACCCTCCCACCCATCCCACCCCCCCATCTGGTCCATTCCCTACTTTGATCCTGTTCCTCTTCGAAAGTGGGTGCCTCCAACTTCCCCGCCCCCCAGAATGCCCTCCCCTCCATCATTCCCCCTCTCATCCCCCTTGCCCCTACTCATTTAGTATGTATATAATTCTCTCCCTGAGCCAGATTCAATGAGAATATAGTTTTGCTTTTTTGCCTTCCTGTTCTTCCCCTCCCCTGCAACTACTTCCCCTTTCCTCTTCTATATGAGATAATTTACCCCACCTTGTCTCTCCACATCTCCTCTTGCCACATTCCTCTCTCACCTCTTAATTTCACCCCTCAAGTATCATCCCTTCCCACCAAATTCAACCTGTGCCCTCTATCCATGTATACCTGTAAACAT
>WOXC01005759.1:0-82500 GCA_011680675.1 Gymnobelideus leadbeateri
CATTTAAAACCTTCCACACAATTGTGACCAAATCATGTGAAACATGAATTGAACAGGATGGAGGACTTGACATTTTCTCCAATCCTTACAACTCTCAAACCTCTCCAAAATATTAATTATGCACAAGAGACAAAATGATTACAGTGTTTCTATGGTCTGAGACACTAAGACCCCTAACAAGGTAAAAACAATGAAAAGCAAGAAAGTTAAGTTAATCCCTAACATACTAAATCAGCATTCCCTCCTCTATTTGTTGCATATTATGACTGGGTAGCACAACCTAACCCTAGTACTTGTGCTCTGGGGTATACTCAGCAATTCCTTTGCTGCTTCAGGAGTCTCTACCAGCTACTCCCATTCCTTCCTTCTCTCTCTCTCTCTCTCTCTCTCTCTCTCTCTCTCTCTCTCTCTCTCTCTCTCTCACAGACACACAGACACACAGACACAGACACACACACACACACACACACACACACACACACACACCATGTGGAGAAATTGCAGACACAGAAAAACAAGAAGCTTGTTCTGCCTGGGGTAGCAGAGCATTATAGTACTATATAAAGCAATATTCATACAGAAAACTATAGAACAGAGAGAAATGGTACAGGGCACCTGTATATGTGTGAGGCTTCACCAAATCTGAATGAAAGAAAATTAGCAGCCGGCTAAAACCAGTTCTGCCCAAAACACACACACACACACACACACACACACACACACACACACACACCTCACTTGATGCAGAAAATATGTTGGTAATAAGTATGAGAGGAGGCTGAGACAGCTTTGAGGTCCAGCATTCAGGTGATCCACCAATAAAAGGGAAGGAGTCAGAAAGTGAACGGTAGGAAAACATAAGGAAGATAGACTGAACTTACCAAAGAAAAAGAAAACTATCTTAAAGCCAAGCAGATAAACCAGCAGGGAAGACTTCATAACAGAAAGGAATATGACTTCTAGATCACATAAGTGAGTTCAAATATCTCTGAATAAACATTGAAATCAATAAAGGAAGATAAAAATAATTCGAGAGAAAAAGTACTTTCTTTAGAGAGGAAAAGGAATAAAAAAAAATTTCCTTCTACATCCTGAATCCAAACACCTCCCCAAACTTGTCTTAAACTGAACCCCATCATCTGCTCTGCTTTGGACAAATTGGAGGATTCACTGTCCCTAACCTACATTTTCCCACCATTGCTCACAGTTCCCTACACCTAATTTCCCCAAAACTTCCCCCTTTTTAAGGAAAACTCTTATTCAAAAAGCAAGAATAACAGAGCTTACTATACCGTGAATTATCCACTTCTGTGTAATTCTCACTTAATATTTAAATTCCATCCCCACACCACCCTTATTGCTGACATTCTATAGTCTAGAGTTTAGCTCAAATACTATCTCTTCCACGAACACTTAGCCTCTGAGTTTAGAGTGATTTTTCTCTCATTTTGTAGGACTTTAATACTCTCATATATTTATTATCTAATTTGTTACATTTACCTCTCTATGTTTTATCTCCCCAATTAGATCACAAGCTCTCAGAGGCCAAGGACATATTGTATTTATGTTTGGATTTCCTACAATGTTTAGCACAGTGCATCATGTCCAACAGATGCATGATAAGAGTTTATTGAATAAAAGTTTATTAAATAACATAACATCACCTGGTGTTTTTTTTAGTCTGGATTTCTGATTTCATCAATATAAGGAATTCCTAGTAAGGCAACATCTTCTACCAAACAAAAGTGTTCTGCCATTTGAGGTCTTGAATGATTATCTGAGGCAATTGAGGGATTAAGTGATTAGCCCAGGTTTACACAGTCAGTATGAGTCAGAGGAATGACTAGAACCTAGGTGCTCCTGACTCCAGGACCAGCCTTCTATACACTATGCCAAGCTAATTTTCATAAAAACAAAAAACAACAACAAAAACTTACCATTTTCTAGTTTCCAAATCTTTTTTTGTTATCATGTATCACATTGGATTTTTTCAGACATTCATTTGAAAACATATTACCCTGTATTTTCCTTATGTCCTTCAGTCCATTTTTGCTCATTCATTCTTGAGATCACTTTGAATTCTAGTCAGCTTCCTGGACATTGCCCAATCTGCCTAATATTGACTCATCTGCAAATTAAAGATGTCTGTTCTCTATTCCACTGTACAAGATAATAAACATAAGAAATAGAACTGGGACCAAGGTGGTCCCTAAGGAAACATTTCACACCACATTCTCCCAAGGCTGCCAACACATTATATTTCAAAGCACTCTTACCAAAGACTTTCAACTACAGTCATAGAATTTAGAGTCCAGGGGTACCTTATAGATCATCTGATCCAGTCTCCTCCCTTATACTATACAGATGAAGAAAATAAGGCCCCATGAAGTTGTGACTTACTTTAGGTCACTCAAACAGTAAGTAGTAAAGATAGGATTTCACTGCAGACTCCAAATCATGCATTTCTGGATCATGAATATCTTTTTCCTAGATTCTAATCCTTGAAATTCAGATTTCTCATAGTTTCCAGAAAAGATAACAAAAGCTGTGGGATACTTCTTTACTCGCCACGAAGGGACTGTTAAAGAATTTATGAGCTGGAGGCTGGCTTTCGTTATGTTCCTAAATTTGTTTGCCCATAGTCCATCTGGTTTGAGCTATAGCTACACAACACTTCACAGGATATCAATTCACTTTGAAATGGGGAAAAATGGAGAGCACTATTAGAGAAAATATTTAGTTAACAGTTTAAGGTTTGCAAAGTATTTCATGTATATTTCCTTGTTTGATCGATCCTCATGATAAACCCAAGAAATAGGCATTATTATTATCCCATTTATAGATAAAGAAACTGAGGCTAAAAAAGGAATTCAAACCAATGTGACTCCAAGTCTAGCATTCTGTCCACTAGGTTTATATCTGACACTATGCATAGCATTTTGCTGTATGTTTCTGGTATAGAATTAGCATTGACAGAAGTTGTTGGCACAGTGTTCCATATGGTTGAGACAGGAAAAAGATTCCACTCTGTGTGTATTCCAATTACATTCATTCCCTTCTGTGAATGCACAATGTCCAGCTATGCACATGGAGTTGTCCATCATCCTAGGGCTTCGGATACATTCTTACGCATTCATTTTTATACAAATTTTAATTAATTTTTTAAAACAGAAAACTGAATTAAAATTAGGAATACTATCCCACAGCATTTTGATTACATTTTTTTTGGCTTCTGATGCAAAGAGAATCAAATTCTGATTCTCTGATGTTGAGGATAGCAAAAGCTGGTGAGAATTGTATGGCTGACATTTTTTAAAATGTACCAAAGCTGTAGACGATGGTAACCAAGGAGTGCCACCACTTAAAGACTAGAGAAGACTAGAGAAAGTTATAGATAATTATTCCTTCAATATGAGCTCCATAATGGAACCATGGGTCATGGATGTTTCATCATTTAATATTAAATTTAAAGGCCCAAGAAGCATTGAATGGGGGAAGATTTATTGATGTGACAAAATCCTTTGGTAGGAAAATGAGAAGAATGTAAATTAGAATTATACAAAAACAAAGGGACTTGGGTTACCTGAATATCTTATCCCCAACAAGGTTAATTAAACTTTCATGGAATTCCCATCTGGGATCTTTGCCTCTATTTAAAGCTGAGCTCAAGTGCACCTTCTACAGAAGCTTTTCCTGGTCCCCTAATTGCTAGGGAGTCCCACCTAAAAATCAAATTATCTGTGCAACCCAGGGCTTAAGCCCCTTTGTGTAAGACTCTCCTTATTGGTGGGGAATAATTACTCAATGATCTGTACCTGTGTGAGGGGTGGAGCTAGCAAGAGCTTGGGAAAGGAGGGATAGTTGATGTTCTGGCTTGAAACTTCTAGAAAGACAATTGTTCCAGATTCTCTTCAGTGAGACAGCCTTAAAAGGAGAGAAAAATTAGGAAGCAGCCAATGTAGGAGCTGGAGCCTTAATTATGTTCCTATCCCCAACTTACCCCATACTAGCATTGCTAATGTAAGGGCTTGCTGAGCCCTTTACAGGGCTGCCCGTCCCCCTTTGGTGTCCTCCTGTCACCCAACTCTCACCTGTGGCTCCAAGAAACTGTAGCATGTGAAGGGGCCACACCCTGGTAAACCATCTCAGCAGAAAGGCTAAACCAGATTGAGGGCAACCAACAGGCCTCAAACACAGCACATCAGTGAGCTGGGGAAGTGAGGGTCTACCCCAAGCATGTGAAAACTTCCCGTGACAGAATACGTGGATGAGAACAATTTGTTCCAGCAGCCCAGGCAGGCATTGCTGTTTGCTTAGAGCTTGGTCAGACATCAAAGACCCCAAGGTCATCCACTGCATCCTAGGTCATTGCCAGTCATCTTGACTTCTGTCTTGCCGATGGACTTCAATAACTCTCTAAGAGAGAGTGAGGCTGACAACTACGTGCCACTCTACCTCACTTAAATCCAATTTATGCTCAAGCCCAGGTATCACCCCGTCATGCCATTGCTCCTCTTCAAAAACAAAAGATGAACAACAACAACCCCAGCTTCCCATGCTAGAGACTTCAAGGAACTTCTCCCTGATGGAGACATGGGAGTCACCATCTCTCCTGTGGTTGAGCAAAGGGATCTTGCTCCCAGTGGCAGAGCTCATTCATTCTGTGTGATGTTCACTATAGTCCAATGTCTACAACTTCTCTGATTTCTATTTGCTATCATCCAAAGAAATGAGTTTGTTTGCTATACACTATGTGTCTGCGTAACTGGTATTTGGGAAAGGAGGAAAAGAAAGAACTTTGTATATATAGCTTGAGGCACACCTTCCCTGTTAAGGGCCAGCAATAAAGAGTGCAACTTGAAACTAAAAATTATTCCCACTACTAACAGTATTTAGGGAGAGAAATAGATATATTTCTAGCCTGGTACCTCTTCCTCAGGAGAGCAGGGTGACTCCCTTCTGGCAGGAACCAAAGTCTCCCTTGGAGAGGGGGTGGGTAGAGGAAACTGTAACAATATCTGCTTTACTTCTCCCTAAAAGCCACATCTTGATAGACCCATATGGAAATATATAACCCACATGGTCAACATACATATGCTATACATGCAACATATACATAGATATGTTTATGGATTGATTGAAGAAATGTGGATAGAAAACTGATCTCAAAGCCATAAAGGTCTAGGTTCAAGACACTCCTCTCCTACATTCTGACTACGTGCCCTTGGATAAGTCACTTCACTTCTCAGTATTACAAGTTCTTTAAAACTATAAGCTTCAGGGAAGCTACATTGGTAGGGGAAGTTTCCATGGCTGGGAACTTCCACTAGAAATAAATTCTTAGGCTCCATCCCTGGTATTTTAATTTACTTGTCTATGTCTATTCTGTTTTCTCAAAGTAGAAAATAAGTTCCATGAGAGCACAAACTACTTTTGTGTGTGTGTTTGTATCCCCAGCATCTAACACAGTTCCCAACCTATATTAGGTGCTTAATAAATGACTATTGAATTGATTAATTATTAAATAACTTTTGGTGCCCTTCACTTAGAAAGAGGTTTTTGAGATAAGTTTTGTTTCAAAGATGGAGAAATAAGGCCCTGGGAACCTGAGAAAATCAAAGACAGTCAGAGGTCATTTGTCTGAACATTTCCTTACATATTTGACTTCACTCTAAGATAATTGTGGCAGATGGAAACCAGAACTTTAAGTAACAGAAAAGGACAAAAAGAAAAGACAGATGCTTTCTAGCTGTGTGACCCTCGGCAAGTCAGTCAACCTCTGCCTCAGTTTCCTCAGCTATGAAATGAGGATCTAAATAGTACCTATATCCATTAGATGTTGTGACTGAAGAAAAAATAAGAATATATTTGTGAAGTACTTAGCACAGTGCCTAGCACACAGTAGGCATTGAATATGTACTTGTTTTATTTTTTTAAAGGTATATTGAAGCAGGATTCATTTTGGGGTAAAGGTCAGACAAGATGGCCATTGAGGTCCCTTCCAACTCTGAAATTCTGTAATTCTCTGTGATCCCTTGAGTAGCAATAAGTGGAAACCTTGGGGTAAAGAGATTATGTGGATCTATCACTGTATCATCCCAGGAAGGGACAACACTGGACATTAAAAGATTTTAGATTTTAGGAAAACAGACATTAATGTGGTCAGAGGAAAAAAAAAGTGTGGGTTCATGACCAAAGATCCTAAAACAGAAAATGGTCCAAGAGAGGTGGGAGACTCAAGAATAAACAGAAAGGGGGCGGCTAGGTGGCGCAGTGAATAGAGCGCCGGCCCTGGAATCAGAAGGACCTGAGTTCGGAGCCGGCCTCCGACATACAAAACAAAAACCTAATCCATACAAAACAAAAACCTAACCTTGGGCAAGTTACTTAACCCCAATTGCCCTAAAGGGGCGGCTAGGTGGCGCAGTGAGTAAGAGTGCCGGCCTCGGAGTTTGGATGACCCGAGATCAGATCCGGCCTCCGAAAATGAGCACCCACGCATAAATAATGACTAGCCGTGTAACCTTGAGCAAGTTACTTAACCCCAATTGCTTTAAAAAAAAAAAATTAAAAAAAAAAAAAAGAATAAACAGAAAGGATTCCAGAATGAGAAAGAAAGTAGAAGATGGCACCTAAAGACTGATGAATATGCATCACTAGCCAGCAAACACAGATATGAAAGTTCCTCTGACAACAAAATAGAAATACGGACCTTGATGAAGCCACAGGAGTGTGGAGCAAATGAGAAATAAGAATATATTCAGGGAAAACCCCTTATATAAGGGATATTAGTAGAGAAAACTATAAAAACACTGAGACAGATAAAGAATGTGGGTACTGATTGGGAAAGGGGAAACAGCTGGAGTCTGCTCAATGGGTGATTCATCAGACGGTTCTCTCTTCCTCTTAATGGCAGAGAACCAAGAAATCCCAATTATAAGCAAGTCTTAGGGCTCATGGTGAGAACTGACCTCTTTTCTCTACTGCCACATAGCAGGTTATCAGTGAATCAAAGCTGGTGGGCTCCACAGTTAGGAGGCCTGCTAGGCCTTAGGAGTGAGGGGCCTTCTCCCATTTTACTTCTTTAATCTACTTATGTGAATGACTCTGGTTCCCTTGAAGCCTATTGTTTAAAACTGGGAGTCCGTGAATCTGTGCCATATCTATATGTTCCTAGTAGAATGGAAGTGGTCTACAGAGACCCTTAATATTTCAGCTAATCTTAATACCTAAAAGGATTTTGTTGAGTTTTTTTCTATTTTATCTCATTTTATTGTGATCTTTTACATTTGTATCACTTTCATCTCTAGACTACCCAGTGAGCCATCTTTTCAAGCCAAAATTTAAAAAGAAAGGGGGGAAAAGGCAGTTCAGCAAAACTAGCAACATATCAACCAATCATGTCTGATAGGATGTGAAATATTCTACAACCATAGTCCCTCCCTTCATCTTTTTATAGGGGCCAGGCTTACTCATAAATACACAGTGCTCAGCTTCAATGTTCATTCTGTTTGTATTGTACTTTTCTACTGGTTCTGCTAACTTCACTCTTCATCAGTTTAAAAGTATTCCCACATTTCTCCAAAATCTTTGTATTCATTGTTTTCCATAGGACAGTAATATTAATGGACCATGGTTGATTTAGACATTCCCCAATCAAATGGCACCTACTTTGTTTTAAGTTCTTTGCTATCAGAAAAGGTGCTACTAACAATATTTTTGATCCATACAGGATTTTTCTGAAATCATTCATTAGTGAAACCAATTTTCCCCTTTGATTGTCCTTCTTCATTGTAAGAGGAGTAGAGATTGCTTAGAACAGATTCATTAAACTCAAACTATGCAGTCCTTTTTGGACAGGTTTGCAAATCAGGAGAATATTTTTTCTTTTATTTATTTATTTTTTAGTTTTCAACATTCATTTCCACAAGATTTTGAGTTACAAAATTTTTCCCCATCTCTCCCCTACCCCCACCCGAAGATGGCAAGCAAACTAAATGCTCCTTCCCCCAAACTGCACTCTCTTATATCCCTTCCATCCCTCCCCTTACTTTCTTGTAGGGAAAGATGGATTTCTATATTCCATTACCTGCATATTTTGTTTCCTATTTGTATATAAAAACCATTTTTTAACACTTGCTTTTAAAACTTTGAGTTCCAGATTCTCTCCCTTTCCCCCTCCTTATCTACCCCCACTGGGAAGACAAACAATTCTATATAGATTATACATGTGTAGTTATACAAAACATTTCCATAGTAGTTATAATGTGAATGACTATATTTCCCTATATCCAATCCCATCCCCCATTTATTCTATTTTCTTCAGGTGAATATTCTAGACCAGGAATTCTTTTTTTTTTTTGCTTTTTGGAGGGCTATTGGGGTTAAGTAACTTGCCCAAGGTCATACGGCTAGGTTTTTGTTTGTGTGTGTTAAGTGTCTGAGGCCAGATCTGAACTCAGGTCCTTCTGACTCCAGGGCCAACGATCTACTCACTGCGCCGCCTAGCCGCCCCAAAAGGCATCATTTATTAGGGGGTGAGGTAACTGAGCTGAGTCTTAAAGAAAACA
This sequence comes from Gymnobelideus leadbeateri, assembly GCA_011680675.1. Lineage (NCBI taxonomy): Eukaryota > Metazoa > Chordata > Mammalia > Diprotodontia > Petauridae > Gymnobelideus > Gymnobelideus leadbeateri. The sequence continues at coordinate 8,571 of WOXC01005759.1, forward strand.
CATATCCCAGGAGAATCCCTAGAGAAAGTGAAGTGGGTGTTCATTCCAGGAACAACCAGTGCAAAAGCCTGGAATGGATGGGAGCTGGAGTATCATGTGTGAAAAGTGATAAGAAGGTCGTTTTGGCTATACCAATGAGTATATGGAAGGGAATAATGTGCAGTTAAGACAGAAAAAATAAGGTGGGGCAAGTTATAGATATTTGCAATTCTGTAAATGTCAAGCAGGGGACTTGATATTTGATCCTGGAAGTAATAGGAAGTCACTGAGGTTTAATAGGGGAGAGAGAGGGCAGAGGAGGGTGATGTGATCAAAGAAGCAGAGATTGCTTAGAGCAGATTCATTAAGCTCAAATCACTCCTGTCTTTTTTTATATTACTTGATGAAAATCACTTTTGTGGCTGAGTGGAGAGTGAATTGGAATGGAAGACAGACTTGAATCAAGGAGGCCAATTAAGAGGCTACAGCAAAACTCCAAACAAGAGGTGATGAGGGCCTAAATGAGGGTGGCAGCTTTGTGTGAGTGCAGAGAAGGGGTCATGTGCATAAAAGATGGCGAAGTGGTAGAAACAATAAGACTGGCAAGAGATTAAATATGTGAGATGAAAGAGAGTGAGAAGCTAAGAATGACACTGAGGCTGTGAACCTGAGGGACTGAAATGATGGTGGTGCCCTTCAAAAGAAATAGGGGGGTTCAGAAGAGAAGTAGGTGTGGAAGTCAAGCACTAATTCCCATTGTTCTGCTTCTCCACTCTCTCAATGTCTGATTTAATTCCCATAAGTACTGGCACCATCAGTATGATGTCATAATGGCATTTGTATTTTATTGAAGGTATACACACAAAGACCTCCCCCTGGCATAGACTAGCACAGTGGTTTACTCAACTATAATCACAGGTCTGGGAAATGATAATGCTGGTGATATTTTTGAGCCCAGAGGACAGGTCTCTTTTTGGATGTAGAAATTTTAAAAGTGTGTCCGTAACATACCCAGGTGAGTCCTCTCCAAGGAGACCATAAGAGTCTAATTCTAAGAATTCCAGGTCACTGCTCTTTGTGTATGCCTACATGGTGACCACTAAGCGATGGTGAACCTCAACCCTACAATCTATGCCATTCAAAAAACAACAACAAAACACATATCCGTGTAGTCTGAGTCCTCTTAATCATTAGAGATTGCATTTTGGCATATTGTATTCAGTCAGCTTTCGGTTGCTATCTTTAGCAGCATATATAACATTATTTTTTAGGTATAAGGATAATACTGATGCCTGTGTTGTTTCCTCTTTATCCAGATATAACATATATAGTGATCAGATGGATATTGTGTGGTGAAAAGGACTTTTCAACAAGATTGACATGGTAGATTTATCTAAATCCTTTGTTTAGGAATGCAGGTTTTCCCTAATAATCCATATAATCACTGAAATGATTAAAGCTCTTCCAAAATGTCATTGTCATTACTTTGAAAGAATTTCTCCTTTGAAATAAAGAGCTGTCTCTGACTCACACATTTGCTTCATGCTTCCCTTAGAAGAGTGATTTGTTTTTCTTCTACATCTAATAACCAGAAATGAACCACAAGTTTCCCAGTAATTCATACAGCTCAACAATTCTCACCTTAAATTTAGATCCTATTTCTTAACAGTTTAATGAAAGAGTTGAAAAGTGCTATTGAATGTCAATTAATCCTGATTTCCTAAAAGGAATAAAAAGGAACAAGCACCTCTTAGGCACTGTGCTAAGCATGTCATAATTATCATCTCATTTGTTCCTCAGAACATCCTGGGAGATAGGTGCTATTATTGTCCCCATTTCACAGTTGAGGATACTGAGGATTACAGACTCAGTGACTTGCCAAGGGTTACATGGCTAGTAAATGACTGAAACTACATTTGAACTCAGGTCTTCCTAAATCCAGGTCCAGAGCTCTAACTACTACTACACCCCCTGGCTGCTAGAATCTTTTGAGTGAAACTCTTCAGCCTCATTCAGTGTGGACAGCTCCACCACTCTGGTCTAGGAAGAGTGAGCAGGGTTCTTATAAAGCCACATAGCCCTGAAAGGGAGAGAAACAGAATGGTTGTGGGATATGTGAGAAAGAGTCGGTGGCCATAAATAAATGGTGTCCCTGATACATATATAGTTCTGGTCTACTGAGGAACAGGAGTATTTTCACTCTGAAATGAGGTAAGAAAATTCTCCTGCTGTGTAGATTTCAGGGAAAAATACTGGAGGAGGATGGATGAAGGGCTTTCTGTACTTTTATGCCTTGCATAACAAGAAAATATAGTCATCCTCTGATCATTTAGAGATATGGAACCCAAAGGAGCAAAATTATTAATGACAAAACAATTACTGAGAATAAAAATGAGAGGCATCATTATCTGACAATGGTCAATAGAATGTTCTGATTATTGCCTAAGGTTTTAAATGGTTTTCCCAGACCCTTCCCATTTTTTCCCAAAGAGATCTTATTATTTTCCAGCTTCTTCAGTCATAACCATAGAAATCACTCCATCTGCTTGTGCTACCAACATAACCATGTGTTTATCCAAGATAAAATTTGTCTTTTGGAGTTTATAAAATCCTAGAGGACAAAGGATGGTATTTATTTTCCCTCTTTAAACAATATCTGGTCAATCCAATTCAGTGGACAACTTAATGAATAAATCATAGAATCCTTGAGTTATAAAGAACCTAGGAATTCTTTTGGAAATCTGTAATTGTGATATCAGAGCAAGTTTTATTTGTTGTATTCAGAATGAATCAAAGAAATACACACACACACACACACACACACACACACACACAGACACACACCTGCTTGATCAGCAAAAAATAGGTATACAATAATATATCCCTCAAAATAGCAGCTAAAGAGTCCAAAGTTTGGGGTGGCTAGGTGGCGCAGTGAGTAGAGCACTGGTCCTGGAGTCAGAAGGACCTGAGTTCGGATCCAGCCTCAGACACTTAGCACACACAAACAAAAACCTAGCTGTGTGACCTTGGGCAAGTTACTTAACCCCAATTGCCCTCCAAAAAGCAAAAGAAAAAAAAAGGAGTCCAAAGTTCCTACCTCCTCATTAAGATCAAATAGAATAGGAAATATAAGGTTCAAGGAGCATATAAGACAGAGTAAACAAAGTCAGCCTTACCTTTAACTCATTAAGCCAAGGCTCAACAACTGAGTAATAAAAAAGCAAAGGTGGCTAATAGTAGGGATGAAGATGGAGGGTCAGCTGATTAATCACAGATCTAGAGTCAGAAAGGGTTGCCAAGGTCATTCAGTCCAACACTCGTTTTAACAAAGAAGAAACTGAGAGCCAAGGACATTAAGTGACTTGGTCAAAGTCAAATAGGTAGATCACAGGTCAAAATTGAGTCCAGGTCTTTGTACTCCAGAGTTAGGGCTTTTTTTTAATATATACTTTGTGATAAACAGGAAGGGCAGCAAAAGAACACCACTACCACCTTTGAATGGAAGCTTATTTATCTTGGTTAAATGGCACCATGTTATTACCAAGTTGAAATCAAGTGGGTTTCAATAATAATCTATATATTGAACCAAATAAACAATTTCCCACCTTCTTATTTCCAAAAATAGAGATATAGCCTAAAACTTACAAAGTACCAACCCATGAGTTTTGTCACAAATAGAAAAGACCAGATGGTTAAACAATAGGTTCAATGATAGTTCCTCAGGCAATTTTTAAATTAGTTTAATTTATTTTGTTAAATATTTCTCAACTACATGTAAAAGAATTTTAACAATTTTTTAAAATTTTTTGAGTTCCAAATTCTCTCCCTCCATCCTGTCTCTCCCCCTTCCTTGAGAAAACAATTTGATATCAATTATACATGTGAAGTTATGCAAAATTTATTCTATATCAGCCATGTTACAATATGAAACTATAAAAATAAAGTTCAAAAAATGCTTCAATCTATACCTAGAGTTTATTAGTTATCTCTCTGGAGGTGGTTAGTATTCTTCATCTTAAGTCCTTTGGAATCTCCTTGTCTCATCCTGATCAAAGTAGTTAAGTCATTTACAATTCTTCATACTATATTCAGTTACTGTGTATAAAGTTCTCCTGGTTTGACTCACTTTACTTTGTGTGAATTCATATGTCTTTCCAGGTTTCTCTGAAACCATCCTGCTCATCATTTCTTTCTTTCTTTCTTTCTTTCTTTCTTTCTTTCTTTCTTTCTTTCTTTCTTTCTTTCTTTCTTTCTTTCTTTTTTGGAGGGCAGTTGGGGTTAAGTGACTTGCCCAAGGTCACAAGGCTAATAAGTGTGTTAAGTGTCTGAGGCCAGATTTGAACTCAGTTACTCCTGACTCCAGGGCCAATGCTCTATTCACTGCGCCATCTAGCTGCCCCATGTTCATCATTTCTAATACTAGTATTCCATCAAAATTATATACCACAACTTGGCGCTCTCCAATTGATGGGCATCCCCTCAGTTTCCAATTCTTTGCTGCCACTTAAAGAGCTGCTATAAATATTTTTGTACATATAGGTCCATTTTCTTTTTGTTTTTTTAGCTCTTTGATATATAGATCTAGTAATGGTATTGCTTTGGCTGTAGGTGCCAATTGTTCTCCAGAATGATTGGGCTAGTTCACAACTCACCAAGAGTGAATTAGTTTCCCACTTCCACATCCCCTCCAGCATTTGTCATTTTCCTTTTCTATTATGTTAGCCAATCTGATAGGTGTGAGATAGTATCTCAGAATTGTTTCAATTTGCATTTCTCTAATCAGTAGTGATTTACAGCATTTTAGATGCAATTATTGATAGATTGGATTATTTCCTCTGAAAACTGCCTGTTCATATCCTTTAACCACTAATCAACTGGGGAATAGCTCTTATTTTTATAAATTTGGCTTAGTTCTACATATATTTGAGAAATGAGGCCTTTAACAGAGAAACTTGCTATAAATTTTTTTCCCATTTCCTGTTTTCAGGCTAGTCTTTAATCACTTTTTGGCTTATATATTTAAATATAGGATGAATAACTTAAGAATGCAAAGCTGTAAAAAAAAAAATCTTGTCCGTTTCAAAGAGTTTAGAGAAGTTTTTTTCCAGAAAAGAAGAAACAAGAACACAAGCCTCAGGTACTACAGAGCTTTAAGGATGAGTTTCATGGTTAGTATGGCTCAGACTAATTCATAATCGATACAGGAAAATTATAGTAAATAAAGAATGTATACTTGCCTACCTCATGAGATACAATTGTGTGGCCAGTCAATCAAGATAGTACATTACTGCATATCCCTAGGACAAGCCTTCAGCTAGACAATAAGCTGAGCCCAGAATTTAATAGCTAACACTATTAAAAGAAAACAGTCTAGATTGTCTTTAGGAAGAGGTGTAGTACTTTTAGTGATCCTAAGACGCTCCCAAAGGGGGAAAAAAAAATATATATATATATATGTTTTCTAAGATGCCATAGATGCAAACATTGGAACAACACAATTTCTAAGAAATTAAAGCTTTAAATAGGATTCAAAGAAAATGGAGAGATGTATAATATATTCAAATAAGCTGCAGTATATTTCCATTGATGACTTACACTCAAGAAGTGTTGTAATGGATATCATTAAGGATATTTATGATCAAAAAGAGGAGCATCAGTGATATAGCTTAAGCAAAGCATACAGATTCACAGCTCAAGGGCTCTATTGATACCACCAAAATGTAAAAAGTATGTTGGACTAGTCCTCTGATGAAAATCTAAGGAAGAATGTGAGCAAAAGGTACATAGTTTGAGAAGGAATGACTGGATTGTTGTCCACACTAATTGGGAAATATTTATTTTGAAGTAGATCCATTAACATAGAGGAGTGTGTCTGTAGACAGATTCTATATACCTAGTGTTTTGCCCTAGAAAAAGCCTTTGTTATTAGGAAAAATTATCTGACCTACATTCCCAAGAAGCCCATACATGAATCTGCAACATGGCAATATCTCCTGGCATAGATTCTGATTTGATAGGAATACTTTGAACCTGGCCATTTCCAAAAAAGCTACAAGAGTCCTGTAAGTATTGTGAAAAGCTGATGATGCCTGTTTGCAGGCATGGAAAGGAGAAGAAGAAAGAGGGGAGGAAACGGAAGTCATGTTTTGACCATGCTGAAGATTCAGACGGAGACTATCTAAATAGGTTGACATGATGGAGATTGAAGAGATGTAAGCAGCATGAATTTAGCCCCAAACTTTCAAACTCCAGTTAATAAGAGGCAAATGCTTGCTAGGAACTGTGCCAAAATTGAAAGGGAAGTGACTAAAAAAGACATTACTATTAATCAATCCATCAATTAAAGTACAATTAAATTAACAGAATCAATCAAATCAATTGCCATTGTCCTAGTACTACAATTAAAGTACTATTATAATTTTTTTTTATTTTGATAGTCCTACCCTATTATTTTAACTTTGTTATTTCTACATTTTCCTCATTATTACCTAGAAAGTTATAGTATACTTTTATTTTGTACTTCTACTAAAGCCCTACTCTAAAGATTCATCATACATAAGAGGATTTGGGGCTGATCTCTGGGAGGTCCTACCAAGTAGAAAGGCTTAAAATATGGCCCTGATGATGGACAGTGTATTCATTGTTCGAGGAACTGTTTAAGCATAGAAGGATCTTGGCTTCTCTGGTTGCCTTCAAGTCCCAACTAAAATTCTACATATTATAAGTATCCTTTCTTGATGCCCCTTAATTCTAGTGCCCTCCGCACTGTTGATTATCTCCAACTGATCCTATATATAGCTAGTTTATACATAGTTGTTTGCATGTTCTCTCCCCCATTAGAACTCCTAGGGAGGAGGGATTGGCTTTAATAGCACCTATCTCCCAGGATTGTTGTGAATAACAAATGAAGTGATATTTGTAAAGTGTTCTGAAAAACTTTAAGTATTATATAAATACTAGCTATTTATTATTAATTATCATTTTATGCAATATAGTTCTCTAAATTGCTCTCACCCCACAGGATTGTCACAGAGTTTACAACCTGTCTAATTAGCACCATGGGCAGGAGTTGCCTTATTCAGACTAATCCTAAAAGCTAGTCCCCAGGTACATCACATGGAATCAATTAACAAGATCCACATGTAATGATTGATCCATTTCAAATCCTTCCATGCTGCAAGATTCCCCACTGTCCATTACTTTCATCATTTTAGAAACCACTCCCCAGGATTCAACTTCTATGTGCGTTCAATAACCCACTCTATAGCCCCTTTACAATACACCACAAATGCACCCAGTGGATTGCTCTCATTCCTACCACAATAAACTAGGAAAACATTCCTATAAATATCTGATGTCAGACCTTAATTAGAAATGTAAGGAAAATTGGGAAGTGAAGGCCAGCCCTTTGAGCATACATGGATCTGCCCTTCCTAGTAAGTTGTACAGAGCATACACAATCTTCCTTGCCTACTGCCATTCCAAGACATGGAACTTCGACTATGATGATTAAAGGTTAGTACTATAGATGATGAAAGTCTTCTGATTTACTTCAGAGATGGAAAGACTGGTGATTCAGTAGGATCTGAGCCAGAACATAGCATACACACAAAAAGGTTCAAGCAGACAGTCACCTTCTTTCCTCGAAGCTTTTTTTTTTTTTTCAGGTTGAGGGGAGGAGAATATGAGTACTTATATGGCACCTATTATGTGCCAGGAACTACACTAAACACTTTACAAACATTATCTCATTTGGATGCTCACAAAAACTTTATGAGGTAGGTGCTATTATTATTCCCATTTTACGGTTGGGGAAACTGAGGTTAAGCTTAAGCAATTTGCCCAGAGTTACACAGCTAGTAAGTATCTATAGCTGGATTTGAACTCAGGTCTTTCTGAATTCAGGCACAGCACTCTGACAACTGCACTACTAGTAAGTGAATGAAGACGCCTGAAATTGCCTGCTTTGACAATCATCCAGCCAGCATGTGTCAAGGGGTGTGCTGGTAAAGGTTTAATTGAGCCTCTCTGGGGGGAGAAAATGTGTACATATTGTGCTTTTAAGTTTTATTTGCATTAACATTTTCTCTATCACTTTCTTAAATCCAGACAATCAACAAAACAATAAATCAAGACCTCGTTCACCATGAGACATTAGGATCTAGCTCTAGCGTGCCACTTTGTGCATCCCTGAGCTTATGGTGCCTCAGTTTATTTCATGCTTGTTTTTCCTAAACTTAAGTAAATGAATGTTGCATTCACTTATTCATTTGCAGCTTATTTTGATAGATGGTGTATAGTATTGGTCTAAACCTAAAACCAACTGCTTTCCAGTACTCACAGAAGTTATTTCTAAATACACAAGTTTTTCCTTTATTTTATATAGAGTTTTGAGGTTGTATTTATTCAAGTCTTAAATATATTTGGTAAGTTAATACAGATATTTTATTTACTTTGTTGTTATTTGGAATGAATTTTTATATCCCTTTACTGTGTATTGTTAGCAGTAATAAAAAGGGTCAAATAGTTTTATGAGTTTATTCTTCCCTAAAATTCTACTGAAGTTACAAAATATGTCAATTAATTTCATTAACCTCTGGTCTCTTCTAAGGAAACCACTACATGTCTTTTGACCTGATTTTGTATCTTCTTTGCCTATACTTATTTATTCAACTTCTTTATTATTTCTATAAGTAGTGTTTTTACTTATTTCCATAGCTAGTATTTCAATATATCTAATATTAGTAATTTAACATATCTAATATATTTATGTAGCTACTCTATATCAAACAGTATTTGGAAACTGTAGCAGCAAGCACCCCAGCATCCCCAGGGTGGCTGCCAATACAGGTTCTTTGATCTGCTTTTCTAAAGGAAAGCAATTCAAAATGGGTTAACAATCTTGCTTTAATCAATCAAATATATCATTTACCTTGTTCAGTGGAAAAATTCAGCACCCCAAACTTCAGAGTATACAAACAGAAGTTATAAGAAAAAAGAAAAACATATCAAGCAGACAGGCCTCCAACTATCTTGATCATTACATCCATACCTAGTCAGTTACCAGAGAGGGAAGCATCAACATTTGGGTTTTCAAAGCTGTGGGGCTCTCAGTGGCTTCCCGGAGTCTCATCTGGTCAAATCACACACTTCTCAAAGTGAGCCTCAAAACAAAGTCTCACATCAAGGTTTATATGTCTGGCTCAGAGAATGTAACAACCCTCTTGACCCCACTGCCCAATCACAAAGTATCTCTTGAAAAACAAGCCTCCTACCACAGGCTCCAGGTGCACTTAAGAAAATCAAAGGGCCTAGGGGCAGGGAAGATCTTAAATTTATATTCCCTTTACAGAAACAATAATCATCTTGTTCTTATTCAAATTCTTCCAATGTTTCTCCATTACAAATAATTCTGGTTCTTTGTTTTAGATTCCTACTATTTATCATATTAAGAAAACATGTTTTTATTCCTACTCTGTTCAGGATTTTTTTAAATGAATGAGCAGGGGCGGCTAGGTGGCACAGTGAGTAGAGCACTGGCCCTGGAGTCAGAAGGACCTGAGTTTGGATCTGGCCTCAGACACTTAACACACACAAACAAACAAAAAACCTAGCCGTGTGACCTTGGGCAAGTTACTTAATCCCAATTGCCCTCTAAAAAGCAAAAAATAAAAAATAAAATGAATGAGCATTGGATTTAGTCAAAGGCTTTTTCTGCATACGCTATCGATAAAATCATGTGGGTTTCATCATTTTGTAATTAATATAATTTATTGTATTATTAGTTTTCTAATGTTGAATCATTCCTTCATTCCCATCATAAATCCAACCTGGTCAATGTTAATGATTTTAAAAATATATTTTGGTAGCTTTTTAGTGATGTCTTTGCTAATTATTTTGCATTAATATAAATTAATGATAGTGATCTCTATTTTCTTTCTCTGTTTTACCTTTCCCTGGTTTTGATGTCAGGATAATAATAGTTTCATTTAAAAATAATAGTAAAATACTTTCTTTAATTTTGTGAAAAAACAATGTAGGATAGGGGCCAATTGTTCTTTAAATATTTGATGAAATTCACTTATAAATTAATCTGCACTCACGGTTTGTTTTCACTTTTCTTTCATAGTTAATTTATGGCTTATTCAATTTATCTTTTTAAAATTGGATTGTTTATACCCTCTATAGAATATGTGTCAAATACATGGGCCCCTCTCCCTACTGCTACTGAAAACAGATTCAAATGTAATTGGGAAATATTTACAAAATAAATAAAAATACAATGTTAATACGTAGTTTTCTAAATCAATATGTCACCTGCACAAATCCTTATGTACTACTTAGTGGCCCCATTTCTATTTGAGTTTGACACTGCTGTTGTTGTCAAAGTATTTCATATTTTTGTAGATATTTACCCATTTCATTTCATTTTCCATTTTTTGTTTGCATAAAGTTAGAGGTGGTCATTTTTGATAATTTCCCTTATTTTCTCTCAACTTGTGAATTCTCCCTTCTCATTTTTAACTTTGGTCATTGGTCTTTCTCAATCTCTCCATCTCAATCTCTGTCTCTCCCTCAGTGAATCAAACTAACACTTTTCAGGAAAAACGAAGACTAGCATTTAAGAAATTGTTGGTAACTTTTGAAAAAAAAAAAACAGTTTCAATTGAGTGCTGGACTCAGCAAAATTGCGAAAGAATGAGAAGTAGGAAAAAGGTAAGGAAACTAAGACAATGAGTATGGGTATTCTTTTGTAGGAGTTTATGAAAGAAAGAAAATATAGAGAATCATATCTTAAGGAAGATGCACAGTGAAGTAAAAGACTTTTAAGGAAAGGAGAGACCTGGGCATATTAGTAGACATCAAATCAAAGAAACAACAAAATCCGAAGGTCAATGTGAACCACAAGTATGGCCTGGCAGCCAAGAAAACTAATCCAATCACAAATGCAGTGAGAGGAAGTGTCCCGAATTTGGGAATCAGTAGTTGTACTATGACTCCCAACTATGTGTGAAATATTGTAGGCAGTTATGGGTACTACCATTCCAGGACATTGACAATTTGGACTGCACAATGCAGAATGTGACCAGAATGGTGAAGCATTGAGAATATGATTGAAGGACTGAACATATATAGCCTGAGAAAAAAGAAGAGAAAAAACTCAGGGATAACATAATAGCTATCTCCCAGTGTCTGGAGGACTGTGATATGAATGAAACACAGACTTCAGTTTGGCTCCAGAGGGAAGAAAGAAAAATATAGGTAAAAGAGTCAAAGAGGCCAATTTGGGTTTGATGTGTGGAAAAGCATCTGAGTCATGAGAGTTGTCCAAAAGTTGGGCTGCCTCTGGAGGTATTAGATATACCTTGACTGGAGATTTCCAAACAGATGCTATACCACCATTTATCTGGTATGTGGTGGTAGAGATTCCTTTTGTGTATGGATAGAACAAGATAGCCACTAGAGTCACTATACAAGAGGGAATGGGCAGGAGGAGGTCAGGGAGAGGAAGAGAGACCTGATAACTATCTTTATATTAAATTGAAGAAGGATTAGATCGTTCTTTTTGCCCCCCGAAAACAGAATTAAGGGATGAAAAGTGCAGGGAAGTTGATTTTACCTCAGTATAAGGAAAAACTCCATAATGATAAGAGCAAGCCAAATGTGGAATGGGCCACCTCAGGAGATGATGAGTTCCCTCTCACTAGAAGCCTCCAAACAAAGGTTTGAAAACCACTTGTCAGGTATATTATAGAAGGCAATCTTGTTAGATAAAGGAACATGTGGTCTGTGAGGTGCCTTCCAGCAATGAGGCTTTGCCAATCTGGGGTTACTTGAAATTTGTATACCAGAAATTTTACTTATTACTTTCACAGGATATCAACTAACCACTAAGTTGGGTTTTTTTTTTAAATTTTTGTTCTCATAGCTAGTATTTGTTTGTAAGGTATTTTATAAATATTATTTTATCCTCATAAAAACCTTCATAAAATATTATCTCCTTTTTATATGATCTCTTTTTATGATCCCCTTTTTGTGAGGAATCTGAGACAGTTTGTTACAAGGTTAATTCACACGTTAAATTGTCTTTTCTTTATACTTCAATGCTCTGATGGATCTATGTATGATCTCATTAAGGTGGGTACTCCCTGCAATTATGCAGATTGAAAACGATCTCTGCCTGACCATCAAGAGCAACATGTGGATTCCATCCACCCATCCTCCTTGGGGGTCCATTCAAAGTGTTGGGGACCTTCTCTTAGATCTCTGAGCATTGAAAAGATACATATGGAATATCAGGTGTCCCTAACTCATACTATATAACTAAACCCCTTTCTTTTCCAGTCCTACATCTCCAGTGACATCCTTTCTGGCTCTTCTGCATAATTCTTCACAGAATGTACTTCTCCAATGACTCTTGGCTGACCCACTATTGTAATTCTTTAGAGATTTTGGTGTTACATTATTTGTAGCCTTATAGTATCACTAGAAGAATTTTAGGGTTAAAAAGATGAACCTTGGTTCATCTTTGTTGAACGTTGTTTCAGAGAGAAGTTTGAAGTCATTATATTCACTTCCCAATTTCCCAAAAGCAATCTGCCCCGCCCCCTCCTTCTGCTTCAATTCTGAGTCCAGTCAACCTTTATAACATGAGGGGGAAGAAAGAAATGCTGACATTTCTGTGATAATTATTCCCATTACTATTTCAGAAAGCAAGACTCACTCACCCACTTGGAAATCATCACTTAGCAGCAGTTTCTAATGCTTTAGACCTTTTTTATTTCTTTAACATGGATTTTTCTTACATTTTGAATTATGTCCTATTGTTTTTATTATTATAGAACCATAGGATTTTCTTACCTGAAACAAATCTTAGAGATTATCTGGTGCAATGCTTTTTTGTTTGCTTGCTTGTTTGCTTTACTTTGCTTTTGGGTTTTGGTTCTAACCTGTAATTTTTTCAGAGCGACAAGCCCTTGTTATGGAAACTCCTTCACCCAAATCAGACCAACTACTCATCTGAAATTTCTTGCCTCAGTGAGTTGCCTCATACACTGAGAATTAAGGGATACAGCTGTGTTCACACAGCTGACCTGTGTCAGAGTTATGACTTGACTGCTCCAAGGCCAACCCCTCTATTCACTACAACACTCTGGTTCTCAACCCTTCAATTTTTCAGAAAACAAAACTAAAGCTGGAATCTCAGCACTAATGACAGAACACAGATGTCCTGATTCCCTAGCCCAGTGGGCTTTCCAGTCATTATGTTAGCAGTCATTGATCACAATGATCCTCTGAAAGATGTCACTATCATTATGTACATTTTACAAATGAAACAACTAATATATTAACTGTTTTTCAAATGGAGCTTGCACTTTCTAGATATTAACTCATTCATCATTGTCTTTTTTTGAAATGGGTATGCAAATGTGTGACCCACTCTGGAGTGATAGTAAACTCTTCTCCATTCCCATTGAAATCAAGAAAAGAGGAAATGGACTGATGTTGCAACTGGGCAAGATTTAGGACAGGTTTCTACAGAACTGATTAAAGTGTTTCATAACTCTCCAGAGCACTCCAGGTCATCTTAAATGGATAAAAAGAAACCCAGAATTTCAGTCCCATCATGTAACTCAATGATCTATATCAACAACTGAGATATTAATTCTGCCTTATTCCTCTATACTCAAGTAGATAAGTCTTCAAAAATGATTTTAGTAGTAATTTCTTGATTATAAATATTGAGCAACAATGGAACTTATGGAGACACACTGGAAACCCTGGATTTGCCCAATTATCTAAGAAAAGGATACCTCACTATGTCTATGGTATAAAATTGGTGAAATCCTACTTGTTGTCAAGAAATCCACTTGTAAACCTCTAAAGATCTGTTTCAGTCCTAGCAAGTATGCACTTCAAGTTTTTCATGATAATAAAGCATGAAATTTGGTTCTTTAATCTTCTAACCTAGTTTAGGAAGTCAGAATCTGGATTGCATGCTGTTCAAAGTGACTTCCAACCCCAGCAGACAAAGGAAAAGATACTACTATGGCATTCTTGGAAAGGAGCTTTCTCCACACTCCTGACCTCTTCTCTGAACTAAGGACTGCCCTCCCAATTTCTGGATGATCCTCTATCATTGCCCAACCTAAGCAGCTTTTAGTTTTCTAAGCCCCTATTTTCATTTTCCTGATTTTACCATAGTAGGATCCTTTTTTTCTCACTTTCTGCCAGTAATTGCATGATTTATTGTGAAAAGTAATTGATTAGCAGAACTAAGCAAATAGAACTTTGTATTTCTCCAAACTTAGATAACTTCTATAACTTTGTATTTCTCCAAACTTAGATAACTTCTATAAACTTTCACAGAAAACATCACTGAAGTTCAGGGGGATGAGACAGGGGGTAAATTAATCATTCTGGGAAGCACTGGGAAAGGCTGGCACTGTACAATTCCTTTAGCAATTTTCTAGACTTCTCTTAACTATTGACACGATACAAGTCTGAAGTAAGTCTATCTGGGGTGGTTAGGTGGTTCAGTGAATAGAGTACCAGCCTTGGAATCAGGAGGACCTGAGACAAAATCTGGCCTCAGACACTTAACACAAAAACTAGCTGTGTGACCTTGGGCAAGTCACCGAATTGCCCTCCAAAACAACAACAACAATAACAAAAATATATTGAAGTAAGTCTATCCTTGGGTGATATACATAAATTAAAATTTTTATCCACAAAAAGGTAATCAAATCCATAGCACTCATATTTAAGTCATGCTCTAATCTAGCATTTAGATACATGAATGAAAATCATTTATTATGCACACCTTGATTTTATTTTTAAAATTTTCTGTTTTAAGTAATTTAATGCTCATAGATTTTTTTTTGTCTGCTGACAGATCTCCTTTTAGTCTAAATTATGCAGGTGGGTTTGTGAGACCATTACATTTTATATTTCCTCCAACAATGCAGATTGTAATCCATCCACACCTGCCCATTTGGTGTAACACTCGTACAGGAGTTCACTATGGGGAATCCACCCAACATGATGAGGAACTTCCTCATTCCTAATATTAAGAGAATAGCAATGAAAAACTTTACCTTTCCACTTGTAATCCCTTACCCTTGCCAGGTGACCAACCTACTTTCTTTTCTGTTCATATATTTCCCCCATGACATATTTTATTCCTGTTCTTTTTTGATGTTCTCTACTTGTCATATGTTATAGGATACTCACATCAATCATGTATCTCTCTATTGCTTTCTGTGTGATATTCACTTTCAATGCTTCAGAGACTGATTTATTCTCCATTTCACAGCTATACATTGCTGGCAGAATATTGGTATTAAAATGATGCAACTTTCTTTATAGAAAAAGTTTTGGAATCATTAGAGAAGCAGAGCAATTTTTAATGTAATCCAGTCTGCTCTCTATTCTTTTCTTCCTTTTTAATTCTCAGATTAAATCACTGTTTGTCCCAGATATACATACTGATGGACAGGTTCTATACATAGTCTGTTCAAATATCAGTCATAATTTGGGCAATAGGAATTCTTCATTTCCTAGGTCATTCCTAGAGGACCAGGTCAAGCTCTTTTGAATGGTTATAGGTCTCTTCCTAGATGGTCTGCAATGCTTTGGAGCCTGATGCAGACAATATAATGCCATCTGAAAATAGTAGCTACTAAAAGACCTCAACCATCTACAAGGAATCCCTCCTCCATCTGGACTCTATGCTGGGTCTTCTCAATCACAGTGATAAACATCATTGGCAAGCATGCATATTCATGCTTTATTTCTCACCTGAGTTCTATAGACAGATGGCTGTTAAATAGTCATATTTGTTTTGTCATATCTTTCAGGGAATCTTTAATGTTTTGGATGTGTAGGTGGTGGAACTCTGTTGGGAGATAATTTTTAAGGTAGCGCTTTGCTCTAACAAAGCAAATGCTTTGGTAATCAACCAATAATAAGCATAATAAGATCTGATATTTTCCATGTAATCATTGGTCAGATTGACATATTAGCATTTTCTCCAAATATTCTATTGTTTTCCTTACTTTATTGTGCAGGTAGAGATGGTATACCATAATATTGAGTGTTGGTTTTGGAGTTAAGAAAACATGGATTCAAGACCGGTTTCTGCCACTTTATTAGCTACATGGCCTTGGGAAGGTCACTAAAACTCTATGGATCTCATACAAACCTCCTAAGGCTTAGTGGAGATTCTTTTTTGTGATATGACTTGAACTAGATGACTGCTAAAGTCCCTTCAGTCTCCAAAATTCTTGCATTCTGATATCAGTCCTGAAGAGTTCACTATCATTAAAGCCAAAGATTTCCAACCTCTTCTATCTATAGTCAGTAAGAAATCTTGCTGACTTCCCAAAATATTAACAAAATGATTTTGAAGTGCAACATGTAATTTGTTATGGCATAAATAGGTTTGGTGGTTCTGTGGGAACTTTTGGTTTCAAAAGTATAATAAAATAGGACAAGTGAGACTAAGAAACAGAATAACACAACTGATTTCCTTATACGGCTTGTGGAAGCAGAGAAGTGATCTGGACAGGACACACTACTACAATGTATTTCAATTTGCAGCAGCACCAGGACTTCCAATGTGGGTCAATCAGGTTTGTGCTAGCATGTGAACAGGGGTTTAATATGTCTTAGGATCATAGCAACACATTTCTATAGCTCTTTAAGGTTTATAGAGTATTTTTCCTACAATAACTCTATAATGTAGATAGTGCAAATAATATTTGTTCTATTTCATAGATGGAAAGACTGAGAGGCTCAGAAAGATTAAATTTGGGTCCATGAAGTGAGTAAGTGGCATAGCCAGGGCTTAAACCTAAGTCTTTTGGCTCCAAGTCAGTGTTCTTCTCCAAACATAATGAAGGTTCTTTGAGAACAAGGACTGTCTCACTTTTGTATTTGAATATACAATACTCTACACATAGTATTATTAGTTTTAGCCATTTTTCAGTCATATCTGACTCCTTGTGACTCCTTTTGGGGTTTTCTTGGCAAAGATACTGGAGTGGCTTGCCATTTCCTTCTCCAGCTCATTTAACAGATGAGGAAACTGAGGCAAACAGGACTAAGTGACTTGCCCAGGGTCACACAGCTAGCAAGTGTCAAAGGCCAGATCTGAACTAGTCTTCCTGATTTCAGGCCTGGCACTCTATGCACTTTATGACCTCCTTACTCAAGCAAATAGTTAAGTACTTGATAAATATCTGTTAATTGATTGCATTGATTGAAAACACACTTCCTCCCCACTCTCTTTTGCAACAATAAATATAACTATGAAGCAAGATTACAGGGGGGGGGGGCGTGACAGTTGCTAAGTTGTTTCCAGATGGCCATGTTCAAATATGCTTTTTCTCCTTTCTATTAAGAAATGGCAAACAGCTCTGATCAAACACAATCACTAAACTATGGTTTTGCTTAACTTTTTTAAAAAGAGAAAGTACAATGGAGGCTATGACCATAGGGAAGCAATTATTATGACAAAAGAGACTATATAAAAATCATTTTTAAAGCAATTGGGGTTAAGTAACTTGCCAAGGTTACACGGCCAGTTATTTTTGTGTGGGTGCTAAGTATCTGAGGCCAGAACTGATCCCAGATCCTTCCAACTCCCAGGCCGGCCGCTCTTACTCACTGTGCCACCTAGCCGCCCCTATAAAATCATTTTTAAGGAGAAACTAAGAGACACTTAGTAATTGGGTAACCCTGAGCAAGTCACTTAATCCTATTTGCCTCGGTTTACTCATGTGTAAAATGAGTTGGAGAAGAAAATGGCATAACATTCCAGTATCCATGCCGAGAAAACCCCAAATGGGGTCACAGGGAGTCAGACATGACAGAAATGACTCAACAACAGTTACGCAGGTAACATGGTTTGCCCTTGATCACACACTCATGAGTGTCAGAACAAATACCTATACCCAAGTCTTCTGATTCAGGCAGATAGCATGTTTCATTATGAGTCCTTTAAGATTGTCTTGGATAATTGTATTGCTGAAAATAGCTAAGGCATTCACAGTTCTTTATCGTAAAATTTTGTTGCTGCTGTGTACAAAGTTCTCCCAGTTCTGCTCACTTCGTTTTGCATCAACTCACGTAAGTCTTTTCATGTTTTTCTGAAATCATCCTATTTGTCATTTCTTATAGCGCAATAATATTCCATCATACTCATATACCATAGCTCATTCAGCCATTCCCCAAATGATGGGCATCCTCTTGATTTCCAAATCTTAGCCCCTACAAAAAGAGCCGCCATAAATATTTTTGCACATGTAGGTCCTTTCCCCTTCTTTACATCTCTTTGGACTACAGACCTAGCAGTAGTATTGCTGGATCAAAAGGTATGTACAGTTTTCTGGCCATTTTGGCATAGTTCCAAATTGTTCTCCAGAATGTTTGGATGAGTTCACAACTCCATCAACAATGCATTACTCTTTCAGTTTTCCTACATCCCTTCCAACATTTATAATTTTCCTTTCTCATCATATTTGCTAATGTGACAGGTATCGGGTATGACAGAACAGTCCAAAGTTGTTTTAGTTTCCAGTTCTATAATCAATAGTGATTGAGAGCATTTTTATATAACTATAGATATCTTTGATTTCTTTGTCTGAAAACTGCCTGTTCATATCCTTTGACCACTTATCAATTGCAGAAAGACTTGTATGCTTATAAAATTGTCTCAGTTCTCCATATATTTGAGAATAAGGCCTTTATTAGAGATAATTATTGCAAAAAAAATTCCGTTTTCTGCTTTCCCTCTAATTTTGATTGCATTGGTTTTGTTTGGGTAAAAAATTTAATTTTATATAATCAAAATCTATTTTATGTTTTGTAATGCTCCCTATATCTTGTTTGGTCCTCAATTCTTCCCTTATCCATAGATCTGACAGGTAAACTATTCCATGTTCTCCTAATCTGTTTATGGTATCACCCTTTATGCATAAATCATGTACCCATTTTGACCTTATGCAGTGTGAGATATTCGTCTTATACCCAATTTCTCTCATACTGTTTTCCAGTTTTCCCAGGAGTTTTATCAAATAATGAGTTTTTTGTTCCATTTATCACATATTAGATTACTGTGATCATTTACTATTATGTACTGTATACCACTCTATTTCTTACCCAGTACCAGACTCTTGACAATTACTGCTTTATAATGCTGTTTGAGATCTGGTAAGACTAGACCACATTTCTTTGCTTTTTTTTTTTTTTTTCATGGATTCTGTAGATATTCTTGACCTTTTGTTCTTCCAGATGAATTTGAGCATAATATTTTTAAAAGTTAAGGTGTAAAAAGCAAATAAAACTATGTGTTATTTTTTAATTCAAAAAGTTGTTCAAGGTGTGCATTACTAGATTTAACAATATCTTGCCAAACTGTTGACTTATGCACATTACCCAGAATCATGTTATCTTAAAGTATCATTTTTACACTTATTCTGTCACTGAGAATTTTTATGCATTATAGATTATAGTTGAGCATGTAAAGGGGTGGAAATAAAGTCATTGTGTATTAAAAATAATTATATTGCAGAGTAGATAGATGTTCCAGGGTAAAGAGGCTCTAGGGGCTGAGGGAAGTTCCAGGATGGGATAGCAGCTAGGTCATGATTTTGATGTCCAGAAATTTGGGAACAGAACTGGGAGAAAAAATAATAACAATAATATTTGTTGCTATTATTTTTATTCTCATCATTATCATTTATTTATCTATTTACAGGTCTGCAGATGTTGGAAAATGTTAGTGTGCTATCATGATTCTCTTCATTCTTTCCAGCTTGTTTTGACATAAATAAAACTCTCCTCCAGACACACACAAAAGCTTTAATACTATAGCATTGGGTACTGAGAGAGAAAAAAGGAGGTGGGGGAGTATATATTCAGAAGAAGCTAATGTTTTAAAATCACCTGTGCAAGAAAGTAGACTGTTCAAAACTTGACTGTAGAAGCTATGTATTTGGGGTTACTGTGAGATCATCCTAAATTAATTGGGTTTTTAAATTATTCGTGTAGATAAAGCCTCTTTTAAATTAGTTACAGAAAATGGATTGGGAGGTGGTACCGTGTAGAAGTAAAGGAGTGAAATGTTTGTTCTGAGAAGGAGAATTTTGTTTTATTCAACTCCTTATCCTATGGTCGTTGCTTAGAGTCCCAAATTTGCCTTTCATTTCTTCATTAGTCCCTTTTTCGCTTAAAAAAACAAACATGGAATGCTTCTCAACTTCAATACTCTGGCAATTTTGTACTTCAGCAACTCAAATAATTGCCTAACAAATCATCAAATCCAGATGGCATTGAATCAGTTCTATGTACAAAACGCTCATTGCTGCTGATTTTACCTCATTGTCCACAGCCATATTCAATAATGTGATGATAGCAAGGAAGAGGAGAATGAGTCAGTTGGTTTTGCAACTACATACACTTTCCAAGTTGTACAAGTATCCCTTGCTTTAAAGAGCAGATGTGTTTGATGCAAAGCAAATTGTTTTTCCCTGTTAACTTTCATTGTCACTGTTGACAAGAGTTCCTGCATCTTCTTACCATTCTAGACATCCAAATAAATAGGTGGAAAAAATATTGCAAAAATTATTTTTTTAATTGCTGAACACAACATAAATCAAAGGCAGTCTGAAAACCTGTGAAAGATGGTTCTTCAGAAAGCTAGGGTATAACAATTATCCTATCTTTGAGACAAACTTTTTGGTGCCCCAGAATAAAGGAAAGTATCTATTATACTTTCATTCAAGAGGTGATTTCTGTGCTATTTTCACCCTAGAAAAAAGAAATACTTAGAAGAACTCAAGCCTTGAAAGATACTTCTTTAAATGTGGAAGTTTTTTGTTTTGTTCTCCATTTTGTTCAATCCCACATGTGCCAATCCCCTTATCATACCATCTTGGACAAGGTACATAGATATCTATTCATTCCCGATATTTAAGGCTAAAATCTTGCTTTGTTAAATAATAGTGGATCTATAATAAGAGAATAATACTCTTAATAACACTTGTTCAAGTAGTGTAGGGGTTGATGGGCACTTTCCTCACAATGGCCTTGTGAGATGCAGATAATTAAGTGGCCAGCTTGTGGTCACACAACTAATAATCAGAGGATACTGTTTTCCTGACTGGACAGCCATCTTTCCTTTACATATACACCAGAACACTTCACTCCCAAAGAATTAAAACTGAAGAGCCCAGCAGTATTGGAAGTACTATGGATAAAGAAAGTATACTAATGGTACTCATGCAAATTGGTTTGATGTTTCTGTAAAACAATATATCAATATAGAGCACAAAGTAAAAAACTACTTTTAATCTTTGACCCATTATGTTCATTTTAGGGATCATATAATAAGGAAATCATCCCCTAAAAAGAGAAAAGGCTTATTGACCAAAGATGTTCATTGAAGAAGCACAACTTAAAAAAACAAAAAATTGGAAGCACCCAAATGCCCAACAATACCAGAACTACTCTACTATAGTATAGTGTGTGGTATATTAATGTGATGGAAGAACCTATAGCTATTTTTTTTTCAAATGCTTTATTAACTTCTGGTTTACATCATTCATTTCTGGTCAGATTCTGAGTTACAATGTTTTCCCCATTTTTCCCCTATCCACGACCCAAGAAAAGCAGTCCCACAGGGTATCCCCTCATCTAATCTGCTCTCTCCTATCTCTTCTCCCATGCCCCTTCGACTTTTCCAGTAGGGCAAGGTGAATTCCCATGCCCCAATGCTTGCACATCTTATCTCCCAATTATATGCCAAATAGTATTAATCATAGTATTTATATATTTTTAAAACATTTGATTTTAAAACTTCGAATTCCAGACCCATTCCCCTCCTCCCCTGCCACCCACTCCCATTGGGATGATAAGCAACTCAGTATATGCTGTACATGTATAGCTATGCAAAATATTACCATAGTAGATATATTGTAAGACTGATGACATTTCCCTCCCTCCTATCCCACCTCCCACCTGGTCCACTCCCCACTTTGATCCTATCCCTTTTCAAAAGTGGGTGCTTCTGTGATATAAGTTAATCCCGAATGACTCAAGAAAGTGAGAAATGCGCCATCCAGAGATATAACTAGAAAGAACTGAGCCTGAATCCTGATGGAAGCAAACTAAATGATCTTGTTCTTCTCATTGTTTGGTTTTACTTTTTCCTTATCATCTTTCATCCCACCTAGTACAATATGCCTTTGTAATTGGAATAATGTTTAATATGAATGCATTTGCAGACCCTATACTGTACTATATGCTGTCATGAGGGGAGGGGGGAGGGAAGTAAAGGAAATTTGAAAATCAAGGAACTATGGAATTGAATCTTGTTAACTGAAACTAAACTAATAAATTAATTTAAAAAAATAAAAAAATTTTAAAAAGTGGGTGCTTCTAACTTCCCTCCTCCCTCCCAGCATACCCTCCCTTCCATCATCCCCACTCTCATCCCCTTCCCCCTACTCTCCTGTAGGGTGAGATATCCTATTTAGTATGTATGTCATTCTCTCCTTGAGCCACATTCAATGAGAATGAGGTTTTGCTTTTTTGTCTTCCTGTTCTTCCCCTCCCCTGCAACCACTTTCCTTTGCCTCTTCTACATGAGATGGTTTACCCCATTCTGTCTCTCCCCATCTCCTCTTGCTATGTTCCTCTCCCACCTCTCAATTTCACCCCTTAAGTATCATCCCTTCCCATTAAATTTGACCTGTGCCCTCTATCTATGCATACCTGTAAACATATATACACACATTCACATATGTATTCATATGCCCATATACCCTTCTTTAGTTATTTTCATACTGAGAAAGGTTTCATCAGTTACAGTTATAGTTTTTTCCATGTAGGAATGTAAATAGTTCAACTTTGATAAGTTCCTTATGATTTATTTTCCCTGTTTACTTTCTCAAGTATCTCTTGCTTCTTGTGTCTGAATGTCAAATTTTCTTTTCAACTCTGGTTTTTTCCTTAAGAATGCTTGAAAGTCCTCTATTCCACTGAATGACCATATTTTCTCCTGAAACATGATACTCAGTTTTGCTGGTTAGGTGATTCTTGGTTTTAATCCCAGCTCCTTTGCCCTCTGGAATATCATATTCCATGCCCTTCGATTTCTCAATGTAGAAGCTGCCAGATCCTGTGCTATCCTGATTGTGTTTCCACAGTATTCAAATTGTTTCTTCCTGGCTGCTTATAATATTCTCTCCTTGATCTGGGAATTCTGGAACCTGGCTACAATATTCCTAGGAGTTTTCTTTTGGGGATTTTTTTCAGGAGGTGATCTGTGGATTCTTTCAAGCTCTATTTTTTTGTTTTTTGGAGGGCAATTGGGGTTAAGTAACTTGCCCAAGGTCAC
The DNA here is from genome assembly GCA_011680675.1 of Gymnobelideus leadbeateri. Classification (NCBI taxonomy): domain Eukaryota; kingdom Metazoa; phylum Chordata; class Mammalia; order Diprotodontia; family Petauridae; genus Gymnobelideus; species Gymnobelideus leadbeateri. The sequence goes on from WOXC01005759.1 coordinate 31,957, forward strand.
ATGGCTAGATTTTTGTTTGTGTGTGGGTTAAATGTCTGAGGCCGGATCCAAACTCAGGTCCTTCTGACTCCAGGACCAACGCTCTACTCACTGTGCCACCTAGCCACCCCTTTCAAGCTCTATTTTGCCCTCTGGTTCTAAAACATCAGGGCAATTTTCCTTGAGCATTTCTTGAAGGATGATTTCTAGATTCTTTCTTTGATCATGATTTGCAGGTAGTCCAATAATTTTTAGATTATCTCTCCTGGATCTATTTTCCAGGTCACTGGTTTTTCCCATGAGATATTTCATGTTGCCTTCTAATCTTTCATTTGTTTGGATCTGCTTACTAGCATCTTGATTTCTCATAAAGTCACTATCTTCCATTTGCTCCAGTCTAATTCTGAAGGAATGATTCTCCTCAGTGAGCTTTTGAGATTCTTTTTCCATTTGGCAAATTCGGCTTTTTAAGGCATTCTTCTCCTCATTGCCTTTTTGAGCCTCTTTTGCCATTTGAGTTAGTCTATTTTCCTCAGTCAGGCTGTTGACTCTCATTTCATACTTTTCTTGAATCTTTCTCATTTCTCTTCCCAATCTTTCCCCCACTTCTCTTATCTGCTTCTTAAGGTCCTCTATGACCTGTAACCAGCTAGTATTTTCATTTGGGGCTTTTGGTGCAGGAGTTCTGACCTCCCAATTCTCCTCCTGTTCCATGCTTTGATCCTCTTTGCCCCCAAAATAGGAGTCTAATGTTGAATTTTTCTATTTATTTTGTTTCCTTTGCCTAGACATGTTGCCACTCAATTACTTGACTTTGGGGCTTGTTGCCACAGTAGGACTCTGCCACCAGCCAGGGGAGCTTCCGTCCCAAATGCTGGCGCTTTCCCAACTGCTGGAGATATTAGTTGGGTTGCCTTTCTGAAGCCTCCACACACACTCTGGCAAGCTGGTCACACACCCCAAGACCTCTACCCCAGACCACAATCCAGATCCAAGAAGGGTAAAGCAAGAGCACTTACCCCCCAGACTGATCATCAGATCCCCCTACAGTCTGCAGGCCAGGAGCTTAAGCTGCAATGTAGCAACATGGTGCAAGCTGCGCTGGCTCCTCAGTGGCTTCTCACCCCCAGGGGAAGAAGCTAACTTGCTCTCCCAACAAGTCCCAAAGTTCATAAGGCACTGACCTCTCACTTTGACCTAGGCATCTATGTGTGGATAATTCTGGAAAAGCCAAAGCTGCTGGTGTTCTAGGGTCCCTTCAGTCAGCTGCTGGTCTGGCCACCCTGGGGCTAAAACCTCAAAGTCAGGGGGGCCTGGGCTTGGCTCCCATAGTGCTGTGCTAGCTACTCCCTGCCAGGCTGCCAGGATGTCCTCAGAGAGAGGTCAGTTTCTCTGTGTCATTTTGTGGGTTCTGGAGCTCCAGAGGTCATTCAGAGTCCACCTTTTACATAATTTTGAAGTGGTGTGGGCTGGAGCTCCTCAGAAGTGCTGTTTCTACTCTGTCATCTTGACTCCACCTCCCTGACAATACCTATAGCTATTTTTAAAAAGAATATGTGGCCTATATAGAAATATGGAAATATGAATAAGAAAACATTAAGCAAAATAATAATACAGCTATTTTTAAAAGGGGGAAGGAGTCAATTTTGACATTTTAAAAATATGATTCTATGGCCATGATCAAAGGACCCATTCCCATTTCCCTCTCCTCCACCCCTTACCTCCTCCCATATGGCTAATTCATAATCAGCCTTCTGACTTCTTGCTTATGAAACAATGTGTGCTAGGATGTTTTATTAATAATTAGGTTCCTCTTCTATTGGCAAGAGTCATTATTGTTATTATGAGCTATTACTATTATTACATGGACCTCAAAGAGGAAGTATAAGTATGGTGTAGGTATGGAATCAGTGGCAAAGGATATTGTGGAAGAATCAGTTCACCTAACTTGACCAGACTTGGGAGCAGATGAGGTATTTTGTTATTTCAATTCATTCATTCATAAGTGTCTAGCATTAGATTACTAATCTCTAAGGCAATCACACTGAGTATAAGGAATTGAGGCTGCCTGAGATTAGAACTAACTAGCTATCAATATCTACCAAGTAACTGACCTAATTTCCCTTTGGGTTTCCTCTGTAGTGTCAGTCTTAAGTTTAAGGGTTGTTGTTTTTTTCTTTCAAAACCCACTTTATTCCTGCTGTCACAGACAAGTACCATGATTCAGAAAGGGTTTAATTCTCTGTGATGTGTAAGGAGGCAGAAAAAACCAATTTTTAAAACAAATGGTCTGTTTTTGGAATTCAATATGAAGCCAAAGTTTTTCATTCTGGTCACTTCTTCATTCCTACCCATATCAGAAATGGGCACAATATGTACCTTAGCATGAATTTCTTGGAGTTGAGAACAAATGATTCTGCAATCAGTGGTTTAGAATTAATGGCTAGGAATGGAACTAATCACATGCTAAGGGCCTATTCATGAAGTCAAGTCTTGTGTGAAGATTTGAAAAAACTTCAGTCCTTTTCAAATATAGATTAAGTGCTGTTCCATTATCCCTGTGTTTTCATAGGCACATTTTTAAATGGTCTGATTCAAGTTAGAGACATTCTGTGCCTTTCAGGTTTTCCCAAATATACATACACATATATAAACATGCCTTTATGGGATCCCTCTCTCCCACTTGTAATCGTAAAGTTAATTTATGAATTCTCCAGTGGGGCAAGATTAGCTCTGGTGAAGCTTGTTTTCCATTTTTGTAAAATGATTATTAGTAGCCCCAGCCCACCATCAGACTGAAGCTCAGCTAGAATGTAATATTACTATGTTCTGAGCCATCTGCTTATACTGCATTGACTTGCTTTTCCCAGGATCTGGCTTCAAATTCCAAAAAGTAGATAGGAAAGGAAAACAAAGCTTATCTAATAATCCATTTCACCCTTCTCTTTCATCTCCTCTTCCCCCAACCCAGGAAATTCATTTTCTTTTTTTTAATTTATTTGGTTTTTAATTTATGGGGAAAAGCAAGAATTTACATAATATAGTATGATAAAAAAGATGATTGCACATGAAACTGCACATTTATTGTGTACAACTTATTATTCCTTTAAAATAAATAATAAAGTCATCATGTAAATTTCTTTTCATCTCTTAATTCATTCACTCAATGGACAAAGATATATTCTTCCATATACCAAGTCCTCTATAAAGTGCTAGAGAAACAGAGATTAAAAAATAAGATACATCAGTGTTAATGGGGTCCCACAATTGGACAAAAGAAAGGTTTTATTCACCCTTGTATTTTTATGGTCACTACTTGTCTCAGACTCTTTCCATATCCTATAGCTCAATTGTGTGTGTGTGTGTGTGTGTGTGTGTGTGTGTGTGTTAATGTGTATACATATATAAGAGGCTTTGGAGAGCAGTGTCCAAGAGAGTACCTAGAGTAGCAAGGAAAATAAAAAATAAGTTGCCTCACTTTCGTCAATCCCTAATTCTGATCCTTGTAGATCAGGTGAATGATGAAATTAAGCATACCCAGATTCCAGTAAAGTGTTTGACAAACTTTCTCATGTTCTGATTGTAAATATGATAGGCAGATATGGGTTAGATAACTGAGTTAGGTGAATTTGGAATTCATTAAATAACTAGACCCAAAGAATACTCATTACTGAGTTGTTTTCACTTTAAAGTATATTCAGGAAAGGACCTACAGGTTTCTGTCCTTGGTCCTGAATTGTTCACTCTTTTTTTTTTTTCATGACTTGGAGGGAAGAGATGGCATGCTTATGAAATCTGCATATGACACAAAGCTTAGAGGGATAGCTGTATGACTGTATGACTTCAAAAAGATAGGCTAGGACTTTGGTCCAAATCTAAGAAAATAAAATTTAATAGAGAATAGATTCCAAGTTGCACATTTGGATTCCAAAAATTAACTACACAAATGTTAGGTCAAACCAGAAAAATAGTTCCTATGAAAAGTATCTGAAGATTTCATAATAATAACAGCTAGCATTTATATAGCACTTAAGGTTTGAAAAGCACTTCATTTCATTTCATCTTCAAAATAAACCTGAGAAATAGGTACTATTAATATCTCCAGTTCAAAGTATGAGGGCACCAAAGCAGGTAGAGAGCAAGTGCCTTGCTCAGAGTCACACAGCTAGTAAGTGCCCTACTCTGCCCTAGTTCTTTCTGATTTCAGTCCTACATTCTACCTGCTGTGCCATCTATCAGGCTCTCTATAGCATAGGATTGAAAGCTCCACATGAGTCAACAGTTTGTCAAGGTCACCAGAAGAGCTGGTGTTATTATAGACTACCCAGTGTCTAGAATGAGGAGGTAATTGCTCAACCATGCACTGCCCCCTACTCAAACTATATATAATATATAAATTATATATAGTCAAACTATATCTAGAATGCTGAATTCAGTTCTGGGTACTACATATTGAGAAGAACATAATTTAGAGCTAGAATTCTTAGGCTTTCTGTACAACCTGGTGAATAATAGGTTTCTCAGAATAACACTATTAAATGTATAAAATAAAATATGTAGGATTAAAAACAAACTTAATACACTGAGATACAATTATCAAAATATTTTTAACAGAAAATTCATGTATATCTGTTTAGATTCCCTGGTCCAGAGCATGATAAGAGGACAAGTACAAAGGTAGAAAGACTGGGAGAAGGCCCCATGAGGATAAGTTGAAGAAATTGGAGATGTTTAAGCTGACGAATAAAAGACTTAGAAGGAATGTTATAGCTATCTTCAAGAATTTGAAGGCCTATCACATGGAAAAAGAATTAGACATATTCTATTTGGTTGCAGAGGGCATAACTAGGAGCAACTGATGAAAGCAATTTTCAGCTGAATATAAGGAAAAACTTTCTAACATTCAGAGCTATCCCAGAGTACAATGGAATGCTTAGGAGGTAAGGAGTTTCTCCTCAGGGGGTTTTATTAAGATAGAAGATGAACTGGATAATGTGATTGTTTGGGATCAGAGGATCTTAGGATCATAGATTTAGAAGTGGGAAGAATCTTAAGGGACATATAATCCAATTCCCTTATTTTACTGATGAGGAAATTGAGGCCTGGAAGAAGAGGGAGATGATTTACCCACAGTCACAGGGGTATGATTTGTCAATCTTCTGATTTTGAAGCCTTAGAAAGTTCAGAATTATTTTAAAATGTAATTGATATATTACATAACTGCCAAAATAGCAGACTTCAAAATAGACCCACAAAATCAATAGTATTTCTATATAATGCATACAAGGAAAAAAGTGAATAGAAAATGAAAAGGTCCTTAAAATAATAAGAAATAAAAGTCCTCTTATATCTAGGAATCCACCCACCAAGACACTGAAATAAATGATGTAAGTAAAAATATAAAATATTTTTATAGAATTAAGGGAAGATCTAAACAATTACACAAATATTCATCATTCATGGCTAAGTAATGTTAGTATAATAAAGATAGCCATCCTACCCAAGTGAATATATAGATTTAACATTCTGTTGTAAAATTGAGCAAAAAATAATAACAAAATCCATATGGAAGAACAAAAAGTTTAAAATATCAAGGTCATCCAAGAAAAAAGTAAGGAAAAAGAATCTTAAATTCTACTAGAAAGTACTCATTATCAAAGCTATCTGGTAGTAGATAAAAATGGAAAAATAGTTCAGTGGAAAGATTAGAAAATAAAAAATTTAGAATTTATGCCCATAGAAGTCTTGTGCTCTTTAAAATAAAGAACTCACACTTCTAGGTAAGGAATAATTTTTCAAAAAAAAGTACTAGAAAAACCAGATAATTTTAGAATAAGCCAGAATTAGATCAGTATCTCCTATCACATAGATAAATAATGTAAACATAAAAAGTAATGTCATAGAAAAGTGAGAAAAGAAAGACTGTAATTTTCACAACTTCTCAAGGGGAGAAAGTCTGAATTAACCATAATATGGAGAAAATCATAAAAGACAAAATAAATTATATTGATCATATAGAAATAAAAGGCTTGGTATAAAGAGAAATAATGCTGCTAGAATAAGATTAAAAAATCCATATACGGGAAGAAAATTCACATTAAACATCTGATAGAAGTCTGACATCCAAAGTCTGTAGGGAACTGACAAAAATATATAAGATTAATAGTAATTCCACAATAGATATATGGCCAAGGAGCATGAATACACAGTTTCAAATAAGGAAACTTTATCAACTTTATCAACTGTTGATCAAGTGTTCAAAGTTGTTCATAAGAGAAATGCAAATTAGAATATTCTGAAGTATCTCCTCAAGCCCATTAAATTGGCAAAAAATATGAAAGGTGAAAATTGTTCATGCTGACAGGGTTATGGAAATATAAGCATTACAATTCACTGCTAGTGGAGCTATGAATTATTCTGACCTTTTTGGAAAGCCATATGAAATAAAAGTTATAAAATTGTTCATAATACTTTTATCCAACAATCTCACTATTAAGTTTGTGCCCAGAAGAGGTTACAGAAAGGGAAAAGGGACCTATTTGTATATAAATATTTATAGCAGAATTATCTGCAATAGCAAAAAGTTGGATACAAAGGCTGTACTCAATGATCAGGGAATGGTAGAATAAATTATGCTATATGAGTCCAAAGGAATATAATTGCAATATAAGGAATTACAAGTGTAAGAAACAAATCAAAGAAATATGGGAAAACTTAGTGGTACAAAATAAAGAAAATAGAACTAAAAGAATATACACACACAACTCTACAACTCTAAATGAAGACAACATGAAATGCCAACAGGACTCAGGTTAAATACAGTGTCTGGTACCTCTTTGCATAATCTGGCATAGAGCACCAAAAACTCTGGGAGTAGCACAAAATTTGTTCAGTCTTGGAGGATTTTCACCCCAAAATATATCTCTTTGATTTGGTTTTATACCTTTACCCAGTGTCTCTTACGGGAATCCTCAGAATGTAGTTTTGCTTTTCCTACATTGTTGTTATTCAGTTGCTTTCAGTAACGTCTGACTCTTCATGACTTCTTTTTTAGAAGGTTTCATAGCAAAGATAATGGAGTGGTTTTGTCTCCAATTCACTGTCCTTCCCCAAACATAATGAAAGTTCCTTAAGACCAGGCACTCTCTCACTTTTGCATTTGTATTCACACAACTTGTTTTTAATCATTTAGTCATGTCTGACTCTTGATGATTCCTTTGGGGATTTTCTTGGCAAAGATACTGGAGTGTTTTGTCATTTCCTTCTCTAGCTCATTTTACATATAAGGAAACTTGAGGCAAACAAGGTTAAGTGACTTGCCCAGGACCACACAGCTAGTGTCTTCGGCTGGGTTTGAACTCAGGACTTCCTGATTCCAGGCCCAGAGTTCTCTCCATTGCATCACTTAACTGCCTCAACTTTTCCCACATTATGATCATGCAAATATACAAGGTAACAATGCATATCAGGTATGGTAGTCTTTTTTTTTTCACATAGGAAGCTATACAGTCCTCCACACCTATAACACTACCCTGTTGTTTCGACTCCCTTCAGAGGGGAAATGAGTTTGGGTTTGCTACCAAAGCAACCTCCTGACATTCTGATAAGTTCGACCTATACCTCAGGGACTTGTACAGGCCTCCAAACTGATGACACCACCCTAAAGGCTTATAGACCCTCCTAGAAAGAAAGAAATTTGGTATTGCTAGAGAAGTAGCCCTTTTCCAATCAAAACCACATTGTCCAAGGAATTCCAAATAAAAATGAAGAACAAAATGCTGTGTTTTGTTCCTTTATATGGGAAGGAAGGAAGGAAGGAAGGAAGGAAGGAAGGAAGGAAGGAAGGAAGGAAAGAAGGAAGGAAGGAAGGAAGGAGAGACAAAGGAGGGAGGAATAAAGAGAGGAGGGAGGAAGAGAGAGGACAAAAAGGGGGAAGAGAAGGAGGGGGAAGGGAAGAATGAAGGATGAAGGGTGAGGAGAAAGAAAGAGGGAAAAGGGAGAAATGGAGAGAGGGAGGAAAAGGAAGAGGGAGAAAGAGAGAATGGAAAAGATGAAGAGTTGGAGGAAGAGAGAGAGGGAATAGAAGGGAGGAAGGATGGGGGGAGGGAGGGAATGACATCCTGTGGAATAGAAATAGGAACCATAATTATTTTTCAATATCTTGAAGGACTAACAACAGAAATCCTCTTACCACCAGGTAACTCAAAGTCAGAAAGGCTAAGCCCTATGCAAGGACAACTATAAAGTAGTTTCATCCTCTGTTGTTTCAACTACTTGCTGTCCTTGGATAAGAGACTGTAGTTCTGTCCAAAAGGACTGCTTTCACAATTGTAAAAAGTATTTTGTCTCTTTCTCTTGTCACCTTATACAGAGAATATTTTCTTTTTCTGATAACAATTCCTGGCTTTTGCATTCCAAATACTTTCCTTTTCTCCTTTGACTGACACCCCCCCCCCTTTTTTCTTCTACTTCTCTGGTAAAAGAATTTGTTTTTCTATCCTAAGTTGTCATAGAATTCTGCTGGTTGACTGTGCTGTAAGTGGGCGTGAAAGGTTATAAAAATCAAATCTGTACCTCAGAAATCTGAATTTTCTATTGACAAGATTCCTTAACATTCTAATAAATCTCTTCACTTTCAATTTGACCTAAAATTGAGAGGAGAGAGAGAGAGAGAGAGAGAGAGAGAGAGAGAGAGAGAGAGAGAGAGAGAGAGAGAGATGGAGGGAGAGAAAGAGAGTGTTGGGGGCGGGGTATCTCACAAGAAGTCAGGAAAGTTACCCACCAATCCCTTTGAAAGGGAGAATGAATGTAATCCCCATGCCTTCCCCAATTCAGCTGATGGAATCAACAGGATTTAGTCATAGTTGAAGAGGAGGTTTTAATGTGGCAATGAATTATTAAACTAACTTTTAACAGTGTAACCACACCCAGTGATTTCTTTATGAAGTGTGAAGCCCTTGTTCTGATAAAATTAAGGAGAGCTATCTCATTAGACAAATAAAAAGGGATCTGGAAGGGCTTTAAGTAGATAAGCTCTGGAAGAGCTCTAGAATTTGGGAAAATCTCAATACCGGAAGACAAGAACTGCCTGTAGAGGTGGGGGAGAAGAGAGGATTCTTGCCCCACAATCTTTCCTCTCGGGCTTGTAAAAGGGATTGTTGACTGCGTCACTACAAAAGGGTTACTCACCCAGCAGAGGCACCATATACAGAAAGGAGCGGAGGAACACTACAGGCAGATGTGAAACAAAGAAATGGTCATTCTAGGGAGGAAGAAGCTTTTTTGCTAACAAAGATCCTGCTGTTGGGTGACTGACTCTCTGTGTCCATGTCCCTGTGGAGCTAGTCTGCTCCCTTCTGCAGGGTTTCCTATAGATCGAGTGGCTCCTTTTTATATCTCTATGGCCAAAAGGGGGGAAGGGAGGATTTCCTTCTTCCATTCTCTCCCCATAGGTGTCTCCTCCATGGATTGCTCTGGACTTCTGCTTCCCTCAAAACTCAGCCAGGGCTGAGCCATCTAAAGCTCTGCAAAATTTCTTCCACGTTTTCCTTCTAATGAGATAGCTCCCTTTAATTTCACCAGAGAAATGCCTTCACAATTCATAAAAGACAGGGAGGGGAAGAGAAGGGGAGGAGAAATTCCCTCCTCTCCACCCTTGCCAAGGATGTCTTCCAGAGGCAGCTCCTCACTGCATTTCCTCCAAAACTTCTGAATTCATCCAGGGGTTACCTACTTAAAGTCTTACAAACTTGAAGTTCTGCTATTCCAAGAAGGTTTCTCCTTTTAATTCTGTCAGAGAAAGGACTTCACACTTCATAAAGAGATCACTGGGTATGGCCATAATTTATGCTAGTTTAAAGTTTTATTACCACATTGAAACCTCCTCATCTCTGATAAAATTCTTTGACTACATTAACTTAGTTGGGGAGAAGGGACAGATCACCTATGACCCCTTACAAAATCACAATGGCAGTCCTTGTCTCTCTTACCCTAATTCCCCACTCATTTGCCAACAGCTAGAATTACATCCTATCCATATTGTGGAGAAACTATAAAAAATCAGACTAAACTGCAACAAAGAAGCTATTCTCCTTACTTTACCTAAAGCAGAAGTGAATTTGTCCACAAACTCAAGTCACTTTGGCTTCCAGTCACATACTGACCAACACATTCACTCTAGACAACAATATCCCCTGTGTCCCTGTAAGACAAGATCTAACTGAAACTGACTTGGAATTTTTTCTATATCATTTGAATTTTCAGTCCAATAATCTTATTTGGATCTTATTTTCTGTCTTTTAAGTTACCATTCAATTAAATTCAACAAGCATTGATTGAGGCAGGCACTATACTATGTGTAGGGACTCAAAGACAAAAATGAAGTAGACCCTGCCCTCAAGGTGTGCACCTTCTACCTAAGGGATACAATATATATGTACAAATATAAGGAAATGGAATAGCTAAGTGGTATAGGAAGTAGAACACCAGGTCTGGAGACATGAAGACCTGAGTTTAAATCTGACTTCAGATACTTCCTAGCTGTGTGACCCTGGACAAGTCATTTAACCTCTATCTACCTCAGTTTCCTTATTTATAAAATATGACTAATAATAACATCTACCTCCCAGGGGTACTGTGAGGACCAAATGAGATAATAATTGTAAAGTGCTTAGCCCAGTTCCTAGTATATACTAAGTGCTATATAAAAGTTAGCTGTTACTAAGTAAATCAAAGGAATTGGCAGAGGGGCCCCAAAATTGGAAGAAATTAGGAAAGGCTTTGTATAAGAGACAACAAGGGAGCTAAACTTTAAAAGAAGCTATGAATTCTACTGTGAGGGATGGAAGTAGAGGGAAGAGAATTCCATACTTGGCCAAACAGTCTATGCAAAGGCAAGAAATGGAATATTGTGTCTGGAGAACAGCAAAAAGGTTAGTTTGACTGCAATGGAGAGTACGTGATGGGGGAGCTTTGTGAAGTAAGCCTGGAAAGGTAGGCTACAGCCAGACTGTAAAGTACTCGACATGCCTAAAATACAAAGGAGTTTGTATTATATCCTGCTGAAGTTACAGAGCCAACCAAGATTTCTAAGTAGAGGAACTGAACATCATTAGACTTGGATATTTAGAAGTGGCTAATTCCCCAGATCATACCAACAAGCCACTAATCTCAAGCAACATCTTTTTTCAGCACTGAAGCATAGATGACAAATTCCCACCATTAGGGCCTGCATCTGCCTTAGCTGTGTTATTAGAGTGAAATCTCCTACCTGGCAAAAGTTCTTGAGCCAGAAAATCAAAATTCATTTTCATTACGATGTGAATGAATGTCCTTGTCCAACAAATAGATTGCCCAATGCCTGTGGACTCTGTTTTGTTTGTTTAAAAGATTAACCTAAATGAACTTGGACTATTTAGTTTTCTTCTGGATGGTTAAACACTCCAAGGCAGATAACCACCTCTAAAAATTACTCCTGAAGGTAGCTGAGAAGCACTGATAAGTGAACTGTATTTCTGATTTTTCTAAAGCAATTAAAATCCCTGGAAGGAATGTCCAATCCAAATCTTAACTGGCAGGAACTCTTATCTCCTACAATTATAAGAATGCCACAGAGTGAACTGACATGTACTGAGTTAAGTGTTATGCAAATATTTCCTCCATGGTAAACTGTGGACATGTGAGCTCTCATGGTTCTCATACAGTGTGTGAGAAGTGTTTTGGGGCAGGGCTTGACATTCAGACTAAAGATTTACTGCTTAAAAAACAAGAATCAATAATCTATCTAAAGGGAAGAATTTCCATTTACCTGGAGTTTAGAGGAGGAATACTATTATTGAATAGTTTTATACAACCAAAGGGACAGTTCAGCACTGAGGAAACCAGGGGCAGGAAGTAGAGACTTCTTATCATGTCTGGGGAAAGATTTCAAGCTTGTACTACCATATCCTGCTCAAAAGATTTTACTGGAGGAAGCAAGGTTTTATATCTGCTGCTTAGAAGAGCTAGCTAGACAAAGAAAACATTTTGGCTCTGTTTTCCCCTGCACTGCCATCTATTGTCAGTGAAATGGAATCCTCTGAGAGCCAAGCCAAGAGAGCCAACATGGAGAAGCCCCACAGATCCCTTGTGTAGGGTTTCTGCTTTCACTGAAGGAGTATAAGACTACTTCATCAAACCAGAAGAAGAGCAATTCAAGCAGAGTAGCCAATGGACAAGCAACCCCATCCATCAGTGAATTGGTGTTCAGACTATTCAAGTGAGACAAAGGACATCAATGTCCATAGTCCAGAGTTCTGAGTTGCATGTTCTCTTTATGCATGTGCCACTGTGTAGCTTGGAAAGTTTGTGCTCATTCTCCCCCAGTAGATGCCGTGCTGTGTGTACTGGTGAAAGTGTTAGAGATGGAACGTAATGCTATTATTATTCTTGTTTTGGCTTATATTTAGCAAATGTTTCTGCCTGAGAGTTAATGGAGTACATCTTAACTAATTTGTTAAATGGATAGCATGCCAGGAGGGGCTCAGAAACTACACTGTAGAGTATAATAAGAGTTAATGCCCCTCCACCAGGATCACTGCTGGAAAACTATGATGTTATCAACAAAACACTCCTCTTTAAGAACTCTTCCCAAACTTCCACTTGCAAATACAGACTGGGATGAGTGAGCCATAGAGGAAAAGATCAAGAAAGAAGAGGGGAATGTGCCATGTTTGTATTAGACAACATATAAAATATTCTGTCCTCCATTTCTCTGCCATGATCAAGATGTTATATTATCTGTTCTTTGGAATCTTTGTTGGTTTTTCATTTACATGGAGTTTGACTTCCTTTAAGTACTCTTTACATTTATATGGTTATGGTCTCTATACATTGTTCTCTTGGTTCTGTGTACATCTCCTTGCATCAATTCATATAAGGTTTCCCTGTTACTCTGAATTCCTCCTAGTCTTCATTTCTCACTGAATACAGTAATATTGCATTATTTTCATGCATTACAGTTTTCTAGCCATTCTTCAAAAGATAGTCACCTACTTTATTCCTAACTTTTTGTTGCTACAAAGGACTGCTAGAAATTTGGGTATTTATTGGACCTTTGCTTCTTTCTTTGACTCCCTTGGATTATATGCCCCAAGGAGAATAATTGGACAAAAGGCATGAATAGCTTAGTTACTATTCCTTTTTTTTTCAAGGCAATGGGGGTTAAGTAAGCTCAAGGTTACACAGCCAGTCATTAATTATGTGTGGGTGCTCATTTTCTGAGGCCGGAACCCATCCCTGGTCATCCCGACTCCCAGGCCAGCACTCTTACTGCACCACCTAACTGCCCCTTTAGGTACTATTCTAGAATAATTTCAAATTGAAATCTAAAATGGTTAGACTACCTTATAACTCCATCAGTAGTATACCAGAGTACTTCAAAAATGAGAAGTTAATGAAGACTCTGCTGAGATGGAAAGAATGTTATTTATTAAATCACCGAGTTTGCAACATACAGGTGTTGGTTACAGTGATCTTAAGGTCCTTTCAGCTCTAACATTTTATGATCTATGGTTTAACAGAAGCAAAAGTCAGTAGTCATTCTAAAACCAGAATCAATGAATGGTATGGATCAATGAAACATACCAACTCCAGTTTGCAGTGGATTTTTCTTATTCTGTCTGACTGCTCATCCATCTGGGCTGCATAAAAGTGATGACTGGTTCTGTGCAGCAATTTCAAGTGTGTAGTGGGACACAGTGCCCCAGGAAGTTGCAATAAATCAGGTGGCAGGTGACAGATATTAGGCTAAGGTACACAGGCATCCCATTGCCAGGTCCCTTTACCTCTGTGCAATTTGATATAGCAAACATACCTTTCCAACTGTGTGGCAGTGGCAATTCAGTGCTAGTGTAAGGGCCTTAGACTTAAAAGACGTAGGAGGATGGAAGAAGGGAAAAGAAGGAAAAGGGAAGGCAAAAGGAAGCAATGAGTGACAGGGTGGACAGCTACCCTAGTCTCCAAATCGTCATTACTACTTTAATCAGCTGTTTTCCTTTACATTCACCGTCAAGGTACCAGATAACCACATCTGTGGACTGTCCAAAGGGGAAGGATATAAAAGTTCCCAAGCAAAGGTAAAATGTTGCCATCTTTTTTGTTACTAGAATCCATAATTGGTATACCTACTTGCTGTGCCCTGCCCCATCTATGACATCCTAGGTCCAATGTGTGGTTGACTCTTTAAGAACCTAAGAATTAATAAAAGAAATGCAAATCAAAACAACTCTGATGTTTTGCTTTACATTCAGCAAATTCTCAGAGATGACAAAAGAAATTAAGCATTCTGGCAAGAAATTTGGAATTATGATAAGAAAGTGACTAAAATATCCATGCCTTTTAACACAGAGATCCCACTGCTATGCACATACCCTAATCAGATCAATGATTTAAAAAAGAAGTTCTTCTATATGCCAAAATATTTACAACAACCATTATTGTAAAAGTAAAAGCCTAGAAAAAAAGAAACCTCCATCAACTGGAGAATGGCTAAACAAATTGGGCACAAAAATAGAATGGGATATAATTACCCATTAGAAATAATGACTATGATGAAAATAGAGAAGCATAGTAAGACTGATACAAACTGAAGAAAAGTGAAATAAAAAGAACCAAGGGGATATATATATATATATATATATATATATATATATATATATATATATAAAACAATTCCAAGATGGAAATGGGCACAAAAAAAAAACCTACCAGAAACAAGAAGAAAAGAACAGAAATTGAATGTTAGAAATCTTGGCCCCAAAATGGAGATGAAAAAATGCCCACACACATACACACACACACACACACACACACACACACATATATATACCCCTTCTTTGTAGAGATGGGAGACCATAGATATGGAATATTGAAAATTCTATCAGACTGTATGTGTTGACTTGTTTACTAAACTGCTTTCTCCCTTCTTTCTTTATACTCTCTGGATGGCAGGAGGAGGGATAGATTTAGAAATGAAATTGCTTTAAAAACAAAATATTTAAATAAAATTTATTTAAAAATCTGAAGATTACTCAGTGACCTTTGTTAATTCTATATTTACCTTACACAGCCTTTTAACTCCCAGCCTTTGTCCCAGCTAAGTTCTCATTCACGATATTTTTCCAGTTCTTCAGTATCCACATTTCCATCTTTTATAAATCCCTCAATACATCACTTGTATTCGTGAATTGTCTGGTGAGCTGAGCTCAGTGCTAAATAGCAAGTTCCCTACCCAGGGAATACAGCCCACTCCTGCCCTCTGCTGGACACAGTGAAATTTTGCAGCTCTTAGCAACCTGGAAAATAGAATACCCTGAGAGTCCAAGAGTCACAAGTCGTTCTGCTCCTCTAAGATCTCGACTGCTATGTCTGGACTTTAGCTCTTCCGCATTGCTCTGACTTCTGACCCTCTCTTTGCTCTGACACTACTCACATGTGTGCTCTGACTCTGTTTCTTATTATTTCTTATTCAGACTCAAAACCTAGTAGGAACCACCACTCCTCATCCTTCAAACCTTATTTAAATTTCTTTGGCCCTAGTTCCTTGCCCTGCATTCAAGACCTGCTGCAACCCATGCTCTGGTGTGACAATGAGGCATGAAGAAAGTAGGGATGCAAAATGGAGAGGGAAAAGAGGAAATATTGGTTTTTATCTTCTGCTCTGAGTGCAGCAACATGGAAAGCATATATCTGAACTTGGTTAAAATAAGGTTCCCCTCACAACGGCTGGTTCTTCTTAAGGTAGAGAAGTCTTAGTGTGCCTTTTATCAGGTTTGCTAGATAGTTGCTGGATAGCTCCATATGGATAAACTCCAAAGATGACATGTTTCCTTCTTATCATAGAGATTGTTTTTAAAGAGCAATTAACACTCCAGCCACGAGACCTAATAGCTCATCAAAATGTCCTACTACCTTGTTCCTAGGTGAGGAATTACAGATGCAGGATTTTTTAAAAAACTTCCACTAAGACTGAAATCATGATCTATAAGAGCCATTAATTTCATTTAAACAGTGTAAGGAATTTTCTGAAGTCATTTCTTTGTCATTGTCAAAAATCTTCCAGAAAAAAAGTCTTCATGCCAGTCAATAATGAAGTCAATGTTCATTTCTTTGCAATTAGATATTGTTTTTATAGCAGTCTTTCCATCTATATAATATGCATTTATTAAAAGTACAAGTGTGGCTTGCAGGGGGGCGGAGCCAAGATGGCAGAGTAGAAACAGCTCTTCCAAGCCTCTCTGCCCCCAGATTCCCCACAAACTATGTAAAAAAGGACTCTGAACAACTTCTGGAGCCCCAGCACCCACAGAACGACACAAAGAAGCTACCCTCCTGCTGAGGACAGCCCAGCAGCCCTGCAGGAAGGACCAGCGCAGTGGTCTGGGAGCCAGCAACTCGCAGAGCGCAGAGCGCAGGAGCCGAGACGAGCTGAGCCCAGGTCCGCGTGAGCCGAGGTTTTAGCTCCAGGGCGGCAGGGCCAGCAGCCGGCTGGAGGAACCCCAGAACACCAGGAGCTGTGGCGATTCCAGAATTATCAACATAGACTTGCCTAGGACAAAGTAAGAGGTTAGTGTCCTATGGAATTTGGGGCCTGTATTTGGGGAATGCGTCAGCTCCCTCCCCTGGGGGCTAGAAGCCACTGAGGAGACACGCCATTTTGTAGTTTTCAGAGGCAGCTCCAGCTCCCAGCCTACAAATCGTGGGGAGATCCAGCGATCAGTCTTGGGGGGTAATCGCTCTTGTTTTAACCTCCCTGGATCTGGATTGTGATCTAGGGTGGAAGTTGTGGGTGGGTTTACAGCTTGCCAGAAACGGAAGTTGCCCCCCCACACATTCAGGACGAAAATTCCTCTATCTGGCCTTAAAGCCATAGTGTGGCAACAAGCCCAAAAGTCAAGCAATGAAGTGGCAACATGCCAAGGCAAAGGAAACAGAAAAATGCAACCCTAGACTCCTATTTTGGGGGCATAGAGCGGGAAAAGGACTGTGAGGTCAGAAGTCGTGCTCCAAAAGCCCCAGGGGAAAACATGAATGGGTTGCAGGCCATAGAGGACCTTAAGAAGGACTTTAAAAATCAAATAAGAGAAGTGGAGGAAAAATTGGAAAGAGAAATGAGAAGGATGCAGGAAAAGTATGAAATGAGGGTCAACAGCCTGACTGAGGAAAACAACACCTTAAAAAATAGACTAACTCAAATGGCAAAGGAGGCCCAAAAGGGCAATGAGGAGAAGAATGCCTTAAAAAGTCGAATTTGCCAGATGGAAAAAGAATCTCAAAAGTTCACTGAGGAGATTCATTCCTTCAGAGTTAGACTGGAGCAAATGGAAGCTAATGACTTTATGAGAAATCAAGATGCTGTTAAGCAGATCCAAACAAATGAAAGATTAGAAGGCAATGTGAAATATCTCATGGGAAAAACCACTGACCTGGAAAATAGATCCAGGAGAGACAATTTAAAAATTATTGGACTACCTGAAAGCCATGATCAAAGAAAGAACCTAGAAATCACCCTTCAAGAAATTCTCAAGGAAAATTGCCCTGATGTTTTAGATCCAGAGGGCAAAATAGAGGTTGAAAGAATCCACAGATCACCTCCTGAAAAAGATCCCAAAAAGAAAACTCCCAGGAATATTATAGCCAGGTTCCAGAATCCCCAGATCAAGGAGAAAATACTACAAGCAGCCAGGAAGAAACAATTTCAATATTGTGGAAACACAATCAGAATAGCCCAGGACCTGGCAGCTTCTACACTGAGGGATCGAAGGGCATGGAATATGATATTCCAGAGGGCAAAAGAACTGGGAATGAACCCAAGGGTCACCTACCCAGCAAAACTGAGTATTTTGTTTCAGGGGAAAATATGGTCATTCAGTGGAATAGAGGACTTTCAAGCATTCTTGAGGAAAAAACCAGAATTGAATAGAAAATTTGACATCCAGACACAAGAAGGAAGAGATGCCTGAGAAGGTAATCAGGGAAAAGAAATCAAAAGGAACTTATCAAAGTTGAACTATTTACATTCCTATATGGAAAAGCAATAACTGTGACTGATGATATCTTTCTCACTATGAAAATAATGGAAGAAGGGGGTGTAGTCATATGAATACATATGTGAATGTGTGTGTATATGGTTACAGTTATATATGGATAGAGGGCATAGGTTGAATTTGTTGGGAAGGGAGAATACTCAAGGGATGAAATTATGAGGTGAGAGAGGAAAGTGGCAAGAGGAGATGGGGAGAGACAGGGTAGGGTAAACTATCCCATGTAGAAGAAGCAAGGGGAAGTGGTTGCAAAGGAGGGGGAGAATAAGGAAGGCTAAAAAGACAAAACCACATTCCCATTGAATCTGGTTCAGGGAGAAAATGACATACATACTAAATGGGATATCTCAACCTGCAGCAGGATAGGGGGAAGGGGGATGAGAGGAGGGATGATGGATGGGAGGGCATCCTTGGGGTGAGGGGAGGTTGGAAGTACCCACTATAGAAGAGGGACAGGATCATGTAGGGAATGGACCAGGTGGGGGGTGGGATGAGTGGGAGGGAATTATAAGCAGCCTTGTACAATATATCTACTATGATAATGTTTTGCATAGCTAGACATGTACAACATATACTGAATTACTTATCTCCCAAGAGGGAATGGGTGACAAGGGAGGAAGGAAATGGATCTGAAATTCGAGGTCGTAACATTAAATGTTTCAAATATATATAAATACTATTAGTAATACTCTTTCACTTGTAATAGGGAGATAAGATGTGCAGGCATTGGGACACAAAGATTCACCTTCCTCTAATGGAAAAGTCGATGGGGGTATGGGAGAAGGTATGGGAGAGAGCAGATTGGAGGAAGTGATATCTTGTGGGAATACTATTCTGGGAGGTTGGGTAGGGGAATAATGGGGGGAAAATGATTGTAACTCAAAATCTGGCGAAAATGAATGATGTAAAACAGAAGTTAATAAAGCATTTGTTTAAAAGTACAAGTGTGACCTTTAAGCTAGTTAAAATAATGAGACACTGAGAGAGAGAGAGACAGAGAGAGAGAGAGAGAGAGAGAGAGAGAGAGAGACAAAGAGAGACAGAGACAGAGAAAGACAGAGACAGAGAGAGAGAGAATATGTATTTCATAGAATCATGGATAAAGAACCAGAAGGGACCTTAGAGGCCACTGAGTCCAACCCCCTCATTTTTCAAATGAAGAAACTGAGGCCTCTCAGCCTCAGTTTCCTCATCTTTAAATGGTTATAAATAATAGTATCTACTAGGGCTGTTGTGAGGTTCCAATTAGATAATATATGCAAAGTGCTATATAAATGCTAGCTATATTAAATAACATGCCCAAAGCTTCACATAGCTAGAAAGCTACATATAATATATGTCAGTATATATATATATATATATATATATATACATGATTATTTTATAAATGTATGTATATACATATGATATATGGATATAGATACAGGGTATCTTAAAAGTCTTAGTGTAGTTACAGTAGTAAAGCTTTAAATTGCACTAAGATTTTTGGGACATCTGTAGGTGAAATAGTGGGGAGATCAGTGTTGCCAGAGCAGAAAATGATTGATGAAATTAGACGGGAATACATTTAGATAGGCAGAATTCACTAGATCAAAGATGGTGTTGAATGGGTTGCTAGGTGGTGCAGTGAACAGAGCACTGGCCCTGGAGTCAGGAGGACTTGAGTTCAAATCAGACCTCAGACACTTGACACACTTACTAGCCATGTGACTTTGGGGAAGTCACTTAACCCCAATTGCCCTCCAAAAGGCCAAAAAAAAAAAGATGATGTTGGAAACTAGGTAATATTTACCTTTGATATAATGAAAGCTAAACAACACCTAAAGACATAGTATAATAGCTATATTAGAATACATAGCTGTTATAATTCTAACTATTCTATTGTAGCAGTATAATAATAACTAATTTTAACAAATGTTACAATTGTCACCACATAATATTAAAATGAAAATCATAATAGAACAATTAAATATTAGAACAGACCTCACTAGAATGAAGATTTTGAAACACTGGAATCAGTCAAAGAAAACTGAATATTGTTTTCCAAAGGTCAGTTGTTGGGGGTGGTATAAGTGCTGCTTCTCCTGAATTAGAAACTTGTTTCCTCATTTGTACAATGAGGAGGTTGAACCAGGTGCCTCCTAACATCTCTTTCAGCTCTCAATCTGTGATCTCATGGTCTGTCAAAATGTATCCCATGATTGTGATATGCAAAGAAGAGAGAGCTAAGCACATTGAATCTGGGTCCATAATGATGGAAGTACTCTACTTTTAAAATGTTTAGATAAATTCAGGAATGGATCCATAATGGACCAAGGAAGACTAGGATGTTTGGGGGTATGTATCACACCTTGAAAGCTAATGTCAAGAGGAATAGCTATGTAATTTGGTGACACTATCAAAGTGGAAAGACTAGACTGTGGATACCATTCCCTCTCTCCTGACCTCCAGATTCATATGACATTTTGAAGTGGATGTCAAGGGGCAGCTAGGTGGCACAGTGGATAGAGTACCAGTCCTGGAGTCAGGAGGACCTGAGTTCAAATCCAGCCTCAGACACTTGACAATTACTAGCTGTGTGACCTTAGACAAGTTACTTAACCCTGATTGACTCACCAAAAATAAAAAATGAATATCACATAGGTATCTCAGACTCAACATGAGAGGCAGCATGGTGTGATGGTTGAGCCATTGGACCTAGGTCTAAATCCCTCCTCAGTCACTTACTGCCTATGTGGCCTGGGTAAGTCATGTAACCTCTCTCTGCCTAAATTATCTCATCTGTAAAATAACGATGTCAGCCTCAAAAGTGCCCTCCAACTCTAAATCTAAGGTTCTATGTCCAAAACAGAAGTTTTTCTGTTTTATCCTCATAGTTTTACCCCCAAAGCTCATGCCTTTTCCAAACTTCCTCTAACCATTCCACAATCATTCCAGGCATTTAAGTTTGGAGTGTCAGTGGCGTCCTTGACTCCTAACTTTTATTTACCTAGTTTCCAAAGCTTATTGTTCGTATCTCCATGACATCTCATGTATAGGTCTCCTTCTCTCCACTCCCTCAGTCACCACCCCACTTCAGGCCCTCATCACCTCTTGCCTGTTCTATAACCTTCTATTTGATCTCCCCTCGAAAAGTCTCATGCGAAGTTAATTTCCTAAAGCTTAGGTCTGACCATGTCACCTCACTCCCTTCTCTATTCAGTTAACTACAATAGCTCCTCAACACCTCTCGGAATAAATATAAATTTTCTCGTTTGGCATTTGAAGTCCTTCATAATATGTTTCTTTTCTACCTTCCCAGTCTTCTTACACAGTTCTCTCTTCTACATACTACAGGTCAGCCATGCTGGCCTGCTTGCTACTCATCACACATAACAAAGACTTTATTTCTCATCTCCGTCCATCATTCCCTCCCCACCTCCACCTCTAGGGACCCTGAATTTCCTTCAAGACTTAACTCAAGCAACACCTGTATGAAACATTTTCCTTATTATCCTCTCCACTTCCATTTGCAAGTGTCCTCCCTTCCAAAACCACCTTAAATTTATTTTGCATATGTTTTGCATAAACATAACAACACAGACATACCACACACACACACACACACACACACACACACACACACACATATAGGCCTTCTGTTAAAATGAAAGCTCCTTGAGGGCAGATATTCTTTCACTTTGGTCTTTGTATCCCCCAAGTGCCAAGCACAGTGCCTGACACATAGTAGGTGCCAAATAAATGCCTGTTGATTGATTGGTTGATTCATTATGGAGATTCTTATGTCCTTAAGTGCACTATTTCTTTAAGTCCCAGAGAAGGGTCCAGAGTCAAATCTGCCAGAATCTGAATTAAAGAGCTCTCCAACATATGGGCTGTATGCAGTGCCAATGAGCCAATTTGGTTGCAGTGGTAACATGGTGGACCCAAAGCAAGAGGTAGATTTTACAGAGCAAATGGTTAATTGCCAGAGTGCCCCACCAAAATACCAACAAGGCAGGAGCACAAAATAGTAAGCCAATTTGGAAAATGGAAGACTAGATCAGCAATGTAGGAACAGTAAGACTTTCAGGCAACAAGAAACAAAAATCCCTATCCCTAATCAGGCTAATGTTTCAAGAATCCAGTGATAAAACTCAAACCCTTAAATAACGCATTCATATACAGTTTGTGATATCCAACAAGACAGTGTTTACATTATCCTTTGAAGCATTTTTAAAGAAAATAGCTGATTAGAAATGTGTGAGAATATTTGGAATTATGTAACCATAGTTTAGGGCAGTTAGGTGGCACAGTAAATAGAGGGTCAGGCCTGGAGTCAGGAAGATGAGTCTTCTTGAGTTCAAATCTGGCCCCTGACACTTACTAGCTATGCAACCTTAAGCAAGTCATTTAATCCTGTTTGCCTCAGAGAAGGAAATGGCAAGTTGCTCTAATGTCCTTGCCAAGAAAGCCCCAAATGGCGTCACAAAGAGTCGGACATGACTGAAAAACAACTGAAAATCAACCACAGCTTAAAATCTACAAGTGATTAGCTGTTGTACAGAGGTATAATGGATTTAATATAGCCAGGAAAATTATATTTGCCTATAGTCCTGCAAAATATTTAAAATAACTTTAAGAGAGGATTCTGGGAAGATGGCAGAGTAGGTCAGAAAATTCCAGGCTCTCCAGATTTCCTCCACAAACAAGATAAAATAACACCTCAGGGTGAATGTAGAGCATCAAAAATAAACAAGAGTTGGGGCAGAACAGTGGTCCTGCTGGGACAGCCAGGGAAGATCCAAAGACAGATTTCAGGATGGAGGCTTACCCAGTGAACATCTCCACGCTAGCTCTGCTGAAACAGTAAGTAGACAAGGTATGCCAGGCCCAGCTGTGCTACTGAAATGTGATCCTAGGAGAGAAGGAACCAGCACAGGCTCTGTGAGTGCAGAAGTGTGGGACAAGGATGCTGCTGTCTGTGGGCAGGAAAGCTGAGTTCTTGGTCTCAGAACTGAAGGTCATAGCAACTGGAAGGTTTTCAGGGAGCAAGTGTGCCACGGAGCACTAGCTGTGGCTTGGAGGGGGAAAGGAGTGCAGAGGCTAGGCCCAGAAAAAAGCTCAAAATATAACAGTAAGAAGGACCTGAGGCAAGAGGCACCATCCCCCACACCCCAGGATTAGAGGAAATTATAACAACAAGCTGCTAAGAAAAAAAATTTTATATGAGTAGGCAAAAGAGAAAGAACCCAACTATAGATAGTTACTATGGGAATAGAGAAGACCACAGTTCATCTTCAGAGAATACTGAAACAACAAAAGCCTCTCCTATCCCAAAGAGTAAAATCAAATGATCACCTGCCCAAAAAGAATTCATAGAACTCATAGACTTCAAAGATCAATAAGGGGGTGGTTAGGTGGCACAGTGAACAGAGCATTTGCCCTGTAGTCGGGAGGACTTGAGTTCAAATTTGACCTCAGACACATAACACTTACTAGCCGTGTGACCTTGGGCAAGTCACTTAACCCCAATTGCTCTCCAAAAAAAAAAAAAGATCAATAAGAAAGATTGAGGAAAAGCTTTTAAAAGAAAAAGAACGACCCAATAAAAACAAGAAGATTATGAAAAGAAAGTTAATCACCTGGAAAAAAGGAGATCCAGAAACTTAAGGAAGAGAACTATTCCTTGAAAATTAGAATTGGGCAAGGGGAGGTCAGCAAAGTTACGAGACCAAGAAATACTAAAACAAAATATAAAGATTTTAAAAATTGAAAAGAATGTGAAAGATCTTATAAGCAAAACAAGCAAGTAAGCAAAAAAATAAGCAAAACAAGATCTGTTTTAGAGAACAGATCAAGAAGAGAAAGCATAAGAATAATTGAACTACCTAAAAGCTATGGTTAAAATAAGAATCTCGATGCAATAATAAAGAAATAATTAAATAAAATTGTTCTGAAGTGTTAGAAGAAGAGAGGAAAGTAGAAATAGGAAAAAATCCATTGATCACCACCTGAAAGAGAGCCTAAGATGAAAACCTATAAGGAATATCATAACCAAATTCTAAACTCCCAGGTTATGGAGAAAATAATATGAGCAACAAGAAAAAAACAATTCAAATATGGTGGAGCCACAATTAGAATCACACAAGACTTAGCAGCAGCTACATGAAAAGACCACAGCTTTTGGAATACTATATATTGAAGAGCAAAAATCTAGAGTTATAGCTGCATTATGGGGTCATGTATGTATGTATATGTATGTATATACACACATATGCATAAGGGTATAAAAATCTAAATTCAGAAAGAAATAAGAGGGTAAGGGAATAGGGAAGAGAGGACAAGGGAGGGATAGAGAACAAGTTAATGAGGGGATATAAAAGGGTGTGCAGATTAATAGGAATGGGATAAAGAGGAAACAACATATATGTGTGTATGTGTGTGTGTGTGTGTGTGTGTGTGTATTTAGAAGGGTATAAAATCTTCTAAATTCAGAAAGAAATAAGAGGGTAAGAGGATAGGGTGGAGAGAGAGGATAAGGGAAGGATTCTTGGAAGGAGATAAGTCAAAGAATAGGAGGACAAGGGAATGGATAGAAGGAAAATAGAGGAGTGAGGAGGGATAGGAATGGGGTGAGAAGGATAGGGAGAAAAACAGGAAGGAGGAAAATATACAAGTAAGTATAGCCTAGAATGTGGATGGGATGAATTTACCCATAAAATGGGAACTGATAGCAGTTTAAAAACTTGAATTCAACAATATGTTACTTTCAAGAAATGCTATAAAAATAAGAGCTACACAGAAACATAAAATAAAGTCAGGAGTATAATTTTTATGTAAAACATCAGGGATAGTAATCATGACCTCAAAGTTAAAATTAAAATAGATTTAATCAAAAGAGAAAAATAGGGAAACCACACTGTCACCTATATTAATCAATAGTTTTAGACCATGTAAAATAACTAGACAGTATAAAAAATATGAGAGTATACCTGCTAAAATAAATACAGGAACTATACAAATGTAAATGCAAAATGCCTTTAATATAAGGTTAGATCTAGATAATTGAAGTAATATTTATTACACATGGGTAGGTAAAGCTAATATAATTTTTAAATGACAATTTTACCTAAGTAATCTATTTATGTAATTTCCTCCCAATTAAATTACTAAAAAATTCTCTTACTGAGTCAGAAAAAGTAATAATGAGATTCATTTGGAAGAGCTGAGAGTCAGGAACTCTATGGAAACCTGGGGGAAAGGTGTGAAGGAACTAGATTCAGTAATATCAGACTTTAAACCACATTATAAGGTGAGAGCAATGTTGAAGTATAAAATGGATAATTTTGATTATTTTAAATTAAAATTTCCCTGTATAAATAAGACCTATGTAGCCAAGAATAGATGGAATGCACAAAATTGGGAGGTTGGGGGAACTCTCATAGACAATCTCTCAGGCAGAATGTGATTGGGTTGGGATATTGTGGTGGTATAGGAAATGATGAGCTTGTAAATTTAGAAAATATGGGAAGACTTGAACTTACAAAGGAAGATGATATCTACCTTCAGAGAAACAGATGTCAAGTGGAAAGAAGTATAATGTGGTTCTTACATATATACATTTGGGTGGATATATGTATGTTTGTGGATATCTATGTATATGTATATACATATGTATATACATATGTGTGTGTGTATTCGTACTTAATTGTAACACAGCAGAAGACAAAAGAAAACCTACAAGGAAGCAAAGATGGACCCCTTTGAAAATAATGTGTAATATTTATTGTGTAGGTTTTCTTGAAATGGAAATTTATTACTGAATATTGAATCCTCTCAATCCTTCTTCTATGTATATGGCAATGTTTGTTTTTTTATTTTGTATTTAAGTTTAAAATAAATTTTAAAACTTAAATAAAAATAAAATAACTTTAAATTGAAAATGGAGGAGAGGGGGGAAATTGCTCATTTATATTTAGCAATACAATAGAATAGAAAGTAGCAGGGATAAATTTGAAAGAATATTAGTGGAGAACACAAACAATAATATTTGTTAACAAGGAATTTGTCTCTTATTTTTAATAGGGAGTGATAGTAATGAGAGAAAATCAATTTAAGGTCTTTGAAAAAAATTAATTTTTAAAAAGGGTTGGCCAAACACAGATGTGTCTATTCCCTAATGTACAACCTATTAGTAATAATAATACAGGTGAACTACAACAGATCATACAGCCAAAAGGAAGGAAGAAATAGATGAAGGGTTTGGGAAACAAAGCACAAATCTGACATTGAGGTGTGATATTGAGATCAAAGACTTCAACTATCAAGGCATCCATTAGAATTCCTTTCCATCAAAAGCAGAGCAATCAATAAATTCTTGACTTATATTCCAAAGGTGGAGGAATCATCGAGGAGAAATGCTATTTCAGACCCTATCATGACCAATAAAGAATATCTGGTTACTAAAGTAAAAAGAAGGGAACCTTAGTAGGAAGTGTGTGCTCTACCTTAACATTTGTAATAGAAAGAAAACCCTAGTTTCTTACACACTCAAGATTCCAGAAAACTATATCTCAAAAAGTTAAGAGAACAGATAGGAAGCATGACCCAGCCTGAAATTCCACGGAGAAATCAATAGCAGAAAGGATAGGAAGATTTCAAGAGAAAAATTCTGAAACATAAACACAAATGATCCAGTTGAGGGGAAATAGGGGGAATTGTCTAAAGAGATTGCTGTGGATACATGTGGACTCAGTCTGACTAACACAGATTATGAGGGGGAGAAGAATATGTAGGGTAGGAATCAAAGGCCAGTAATGGAGAAAGAATATATATTGTGCCCCTCAACCAGGACTATATCACTTTTGTCTTTGTATACTGAAAGGCATCATGGAGTAATGGATAGAGAGCTGACCTAGGAATCAAGGAAGTTCTGGGCTCAAATCAGATCTCTGACCCAAATTGGCTGTTTGATCATGGGCAGGTCAGTTATCTCCTTGAAGCCCAGACAACTCTGTAAGACTATACATTGCAGAACAGGTGCCAATAGGTATGTGAGGGGAGTCCTCTAAACCAAGGAAACCACAGGTCCACATTCCTCCTCCTCCCCCCAAAAAATTTTTCCATGCCTTACACCTAGAAATAGATATTTATAAATTGAAATGAATAATTCCTTCCGACATAAGTGGGAAAGGGACAAATAATAGAGGACAGTGGTTCTCAAAGTGTAGGAGGAAGGGAGGTGCTCAGGAAGTTCATTATGTCAAAAATATTTTCATAATAATACTAAGGCATTTTAATTTCTAATATGGTAAATATTGTTTGCTATAACACATAAATAAAAGCTCTTTTGGAGAGAATCCTCAATAATTTTTTAAATGTAAAGGGATTCTGAGGCCAAAAAGTTTGAGAACCATTGACAGAGTGGAAATACATTGAATTTGGAGCCAAAAAACCTGCATTCAGGTACAAGGTCTTCTACTTTTTAGCTGCATTATGATGTGAAAAACCACTTCACCCCTTTAGATGCCTCTCTCTTCTTTAGAACTCAGTTTTGTTTTTCTGAAAATGGGGGTAATGATACTTGAACTATCTAGCTAGATACTTCACAAGGTGGTAGTGGGGAAGGAAAGTACTTTATAAACCCTAAAGTATCTCAAAGATCTGAATCATTATTATCAGAAACTTAATTGCCTCCTAAGAAATCTCTCTCTCTCTCTCTCTCACTCACTTCCCTTGAGAAGTTATCTTTTTTTTAAATACAGTTTTAATAAATATTTTATTAACATGTAACTGGCTTATTGCCATTTAAGTGAATTAATAAATATTTTAAAATTTCAGTTAGTTTTAATTTCAAATATGGTAAATATTGATAAATATAACTCACATAAACAAAAACTCATTGGGGTATCAATAATTTTTAAGAGTATAAGGAGATTCTGGTACTAAAAAGTTTGAAAACTGCTGATCTAATATATCTCTGGCAAATTCAAACCATCTTTTTTTTGCAAAATAGTATTAATGTTAGTATTTATATATGTGAAACATTTAATTTTAAGACCTCTAATTTCAGATCCATTCCCTTCCTCCCCTGTCACCCACTCCCTCCAGGAAGACAAGTAATTCAGTATGTGTTGTACATGTATAGCTATGCAAGACATCACCATAGTAGATATCCTGTAAAAGGCTGCTTATAACTCCCTCCCACCTATCCCTCCCCCAAACTGGTCCATTCCCCATTTCGATCCCGTCCCTCTCCAACAGTGGGCATCTCCAACCTCCCCTCCCGCCAGAATGCCCTCCCCTCCATCACCCCCTTCCCATCCCCCCTCCCCCCACTCTGCCGCAGCGTGAGATATCCCATCAAGTATGTATGTCATTCTCTCCCTGAGCCAAACCCAGTGAGAATATGGCTTTGCCTTTCTGCCCTCCCGCTCCTCCCCATCCCGGCAACCACCTCCCCTTGCCTCCTCTACATGAGATAGTCCACCCTACCCTTGTCTCTCCCCATCTCCCCCTGCCACCCCCCTCTCTCACCTCATAATTTCACCCCTTAAGCATCATCCCTTCCCAACAAATTCAGCCTATGCCTTCTATGCATGTATGACTGTAAACATATATACATACATTCACATGTGTATTCATATGCCCATATACCCTTCTTCCATTATTTTCATACTGAGAAAAGTTCCATCAGTCACAATTATTGTTTTTCCATATAGGAATGTAAATAGGTCAACTTTGATAAGTTCCTTTTGATTTCTTTTCCCTGATTACCTTCTCAGGCATCTCTTCCTTCTTGTGTCTGGATGTCAAATTTTCTATTCAACTCTGGTTTTTTCCTCAAGAATGCTTGAAAGTCCTCTATTCCACTGAATGACCATATTTTCCCCTGAAACAAAATACTCAGTTTTGCTGGGTAGGTGACCCTTGGGTTCATTCCCAGCTCTTTTGCCCTCTGGAATATCATATTCCATGCCCTTCAATCCCTCAGTGTAGAAGCTGCCAGGTCCTGGGCTATTCTGATTGTGTTTCCACAATATTGAAATTGTTTCTTCCTGGATGCTTGGAGTATTTTCTCCTTGATCTGGGAATTCTGGAACCTGGCTATAATATTCCTGGGAGTTTTCTTTTGGGGATCTTTTTCAGGTGATTGGTGGATTCTTTCAACCTCTATTTTGCCCTCTGGATCTAAAACATCAGGACAATTTTCCTTGAGAATTTCTTGAAGGGTGATTTCTAGGTTCTTTCTTTGATCATGGCTTTCAGGTAGTCCAATAATTTTTAAATTATCTCTCCTGGATCTATTTTCCAGGTCAGTAGTTTTTCCCATGAGATATTTCACATTGCCTTCTAATCTTTCATTTGTTTGGATCTGCTTAACAGCATCTTGATTTCTCATAAAGTCATTAGCTTCCATTTGCTCCAGTCTAACTCTGAAGGAATGAATCTCCTCAGTGAGCTTTTGAGATTCTTTTTCCATCTGGCAAATTCGACTTTTTAAGGCATTCTTCTCCTCATTGCCCTTTTGGGCCTCCTTTGCCATTTGAGTTAGTCTATTTTTTAAGGTGTTGTTTTCCTCAGTCAGGCTGCTGACCCTCATTTCATACTTTTCCTGCATCCTTCTCATTTCTCTTCCCAATTTTTCCTCCACTTCTCTTATTTGATTTTTAAAGTCCTTCTTAAGGTCGTCTATGGCCTGTAACCCACTCATATTTTCCTTTGGGGCAGTCCTCCTCCTGTTCTATGCTTTGATCCTCTTTGCCCCCAAAATAGGAGTCTAATGTTGCATTTTTCTGTTTAGTTTGTTTCCTTTGCCTTGGCATGTTGCCACTTAATTACTTGGCTTTTGGGCTTGTTGCCACAGTAGGACTCTGCCACCAGACAGGGGAGCTTCCGTCCCAAAGCTGGGGTCTTGCCAGAACTTCTAGTTCTGGCAAGCTGGATACCCACCCCACAACCTCCACCCCAGACCACAATCCAGATCCAGGGAGGTTAAAGCAAGAGCAATTACCCCCCAAGACTGATCACTGGATCTCCCTATAGTTCGCAGGCCAGGAGCTGGAGCTGCCACTGAAACTGCAAAACGGCGTGTCTCCTCAGCAGCTTCCAGCCCCTAGGGGAGAAAGTCGACGAGTTCCCCAAATACTGGTCCCAAAGTCCATAGGGCACTACCCTCTCACTTTGTCCTAGGTATGTCTGTGTTGATAATTCTGGAATCGCCACAGCTGCTGGTGTTCTGGGGTCCCTCCAGCCAGCTGCTGGCCCGGCCACCTGGGGCTAAAACCGAGGTTTACACCAACCTGGGGTCGGCTCTTTGCAAGCTGGGCTGTCAGCTCCCAGAGCACTGCACTAGCCCTTCCTGCAGGGCTGCTGGGCTGTCCTCAGCAGGAGGTTAGCTTCTCTGCATCATTCTGTGGGTGCTGGGGCTCCAGAAGTTGTTCAGAGTCCCCTTTTACATGGTTTGGAGGTGTTCTGGGGGAAGAGCACCTTGGCCGTGCTGTTTCTACTCCGGCCGAGAAGTTATCTTCTTATAAAGGATTAAATGAATTTTAATAAAACTCTTGAGTTTCAGGTATGTCCCTGCCAGCACTCTGACTAAGAATTCATTCCTGATATACTTTTGTGACAATATGTTACTTGTCACTATTATTAACTGGAAGGAAGCCCAGTTTTAAAGTCCTGCTTTAAAATACACACACACACACACACACACACACCATGCACACCCCTAACAAACTATACCAAAAACATCCATTGGTAAGTTAATTTAAAAAGCAGTAAGAAAATCATTCATTCAACAAAAAATTATTATAGGTCTACTGTATGCTCTAAGATATGGTTCCTATCCTCAGAAGTTCCAATCTATCTATTTACTAGAAAAGCTATAAAGAAGGATAACATTCAGTATTTACGAAATAATTGTATCAGAGTGTTCTAAAACAATATACTATATGAAAGGGAAAGTCATTAACGATAGTTATCTTGAAAAGTATGCTTTGGTGTTTGGCTTTAACAGGATAGGTAGAAATTTAACAAGTAAAAAGGAAGATGAGCAAGGCAAAGGAAGCAGCATGAGGTAGGGCATGGATGGAGGGATGGAGGGAAGGAAGGAAGGAAGGAAGGAAGGAAGGAAGGAAGGAAGGAAGGAAGGAAGGAAGGAAGGAAGGAAGGAAAGAAGAGGGAAGGAAAGAAGGGAGGGAGGGAGGAAGGGAGGCCACATTTACGAGACACAGTTGCTTGATACAGTAGAAGACTGCTTAAGCAACTTCAGATCCTGGGTTTAAATCTGTCCCACTCCCATCATGCTTACTATTTGCATGACACTGGGCAAGCCACTTAGCCTCCCTAGACCTCAATTTACTAATCTGTAAAAAGAGGGAATTGGACTAAATAGCCTCTAGGGGTCCCTTTCAGTTCTGATTTTATGATCTCAGCAACTTTATGAGATAGGTATTACAAATATTATTAACAGCCACTTTGTAGAAAAGGAAACTGAGATTCACAGAACTTTGATGATTTTCCCACGGTCACACAAAGAGATATCTGTGTAAAATATTAAAGTTTGCAAAGCCCATTATATACCATATATGTGTGTGTAGATATATGTAGATATAGATAAATATAGATATAGATATATAAAATTTGATCCTGAAGAGGAATTTGAACCCAGCATTCTCCTTACTCTAGGTTCATAATTCTTTGCACTATACCAAGCTGACTTATTAGGGTGATGGCAGTAGAAATATAGAGAAATAAAAGTTTGTGAGTCATTACAGAGATTGCATGAACAGAATTTATGTCCCTGAGACAGCACCTCACAAATAATAGTCTTTCTGCCCTACCTGCAATAATTCTTTATCTCACTCCCCACGTTAATTGTTTCAAACATTCTCTTCTCCCCATTCACCAGAAACAATATTCTCACTCCCTAAATTTATAGCAGATAACCTAACCTCCTACTTTAATGGAAAATTTGAAAATGGTTGATGAGAACTCTCTCAGCTTTCCTCCTCCATTCCTCCAAACTCAACATTACCCTCCTTCTTCCCTCCCTTTGGTCCATAGAAAAGGTCTTAGATCTTAGGAAAACACGGATAGACTTGCACAAAATAATGAAGAATGAATGAGCAGAACCTAGAGAACATTCTATATAATAACAATATTGTTTTAATGACAACTTTGAGTGACTAAGTCATCTTGACTATTAAAAATACCCAAATTAACTACAAAGGACATATGAAGGAAGTTGCTATCTGTATCTGGAGTAAGAACTGACAAATAAAAGTATAGAATGGTTTTACATATGTATATGTAAATATATGCATATGTATATGTAAACATATGCATACACACATTTTTGTGTCTAATAGTAGACATAGGGAGGGTAGGAGGGGGGAAGAGGGAGGGAAAAATTACACAATAACTTTAGTATATATTTAAAATAAATAGCAAGTTGTACATAATAGATTTGCAATTTAATGTTCAATCATCATTTTTTCCTACTTTACTAGGTCATGGAAATGCTTGTTTTATTTCTTAAATTCAGAATAAAATAAAATCTCAAAATAAAAATAAATGATTATGGAACCAAGACAAAAAGAAAATAGAAAAGGTATCCTGGCTCTGTTCTATCTGATCCTTCTACTTATAACCTTAATCCCATTCCCTCCCATTTCTTCCAGGACTAGGAGTCATATCCTCTCTCAATTATATCTTCATTCTCTCACTAAACACCACCTCATTGCCATCTGCCCATATCCATATTCAGATTTTCCCAATTGTAATGTAAGGGAAAGGATTGCACACTCACACCCCAGTCAATCAACAGACATGATTTTTAAAAGAAATGTAAAAACAAAATTATCTGCCCATGTGAACCCCATACACAAAGAGGGTCATACCTTTAATCTTTTTTTTTTTTTGCCTTTTTTTTTGGAGGGCAATTGGGGTTAAGTGACTTGCCCAAGGTCACATGGCTAGTTTTTGTGTTAAGTTTCTGAGGCCGAATTTGAACTCAGGAGGACCTGACTTTAGGGCTGGTGCTCTATTCACTGTGCCACCTAGCTGCCCCTCATACCATTAATCTTGCTATCAAAGTGTTCTGCATCCATATTCATGAACTCTCACATTGTATTTTCTGATCATACTGTTGTCATTCTCCTTCTTCTTCTGCCTTGCAATTCCAAACCAAGAAGCTAGGTGGTGCAGCAGATAGAGCAATGGGTCTGGAGTCAAGAAGACCTGAGTTCAAATCTTGTCTCAGACACTAGCTGTGAGCCCTTGAGCAAGTGATTTTACTTGTCTGTCTCAATTTCCTCAACTGTAAGATGAGGATAATAATTAGCAGTAAGTAAAATATTTGCTCACTTCCTTTCACATCACAATGTTAATCAGAGAGGAGATCAGAGCTACAAATAAGGGGAACTTCATGAGGGTTCACAAAGTAAGAAAAAAGACTTCCCATGACAGGAGCTGTTACCCCTTTGCCACAGGTGCTGTCTACATGTGTGCCTCACTGCCTTTCTACCTTAAGTTTGTCCTCCTCCTCACAGACTCTGTGTGTATTTGTGGAAGAATGTAGGGATGCGGTTTGCTTTGTACCAATTGCTCTTAATATTCACCTTAGTAAATCCCTTTGCTAAAAAGCTAATCAAGGGGCAGCTAGGTGGCGCAGTGAATAGAGCACCAGCTCTGGAATCGGGAGAACCTGAGTTCAAATCTGACCTCAGACACTTGACACTTACTAGCTGTGTGACCTTGGGCAAGTCACTTAACCCCAATTGCCTTGCCTTACCCCCTCCAAAAAGCAAAAAAGAAAAAAAACAAGTAATCAAGTCTGCTGACCATTAATGGAAAGTACATAAGAGAACACTGATGATCGATGATACTAGAAATCAGTTCTTCAGGGTTACTCCCTACATTCCTGAATGAACAGATGAAACCTTCTGAGAACCCGGCCTACCAGTGGGAGAAGGCAAAGGGGCGAGGGGGCCCCTATACCTTCATACCTGAACATGGGTGTTCTCCAAGCATCTGCCTTTCCCCTCCCTTACTTCTCATATCCAAGAAGTTCTCTGCAAAATCCAGACAATTCCATCTCTACAATATATCTAGCTAATAGCCTCTCCTCCCAAAACTTACTGCTACCAAGCTAATACAAGTTCTCATTATTACTTCCTAAATCACTGCAGCATTCTTCTGACAGGTCTTCCTACCTACATTCCAATACTCTTATCCTTTCCTCTGTGTTACTCCACAATAGTCTTTCTTATACAAAGAACATCAATCCCCTCAGTAACCTCCAGTGGTTCCATTTCATACCCAGTAAAGTGCAAACTGACTGGCATACAAGGCCCTCCCAAAATCTAGTGCCATCCTACTATTAAAGCCAGATCCCATATTGCTTTCCCCCAGCCATACCAACTCTGTCAAATCAGGCAATTGTTCTGCCAAGGGTTTTTAACTGGGGTCCATGAAGTTGTGGGTTTTTTTTTTAATACTTTGATAATTATATTTCAGTATAATTTGGTTTCCTTTATAATACTAAGTATTTTATTACAAGTGATTAAAAATATTAATCTGAAAAATATTAATCTGGGTTTCTCCAGGTTGTTCAGGATATCTATGACACAAAAAAGTAAGGACCCATCAACTATACACTGATACTTCTATCCCTTTACTCATACTATTTCCTGTGCATAGAATCCCCTATCTTCTGTTCTTTGATTATTAAAAAGGAATTCATCTAAAATCCTTTAAAGACAACTCAAATTTCACCTTCTCCAGGAAACCATTTCCAGATCATTCTTCTCATTAAGGGTTTTTCCTCTCTTACTTGATAGAAGACTTTGTTTTATATCTCTTTAATGCATCTATCATTTAATATTACTAACTATAATTATATTTTTTGTCTTTTACTCTCCTACTAGATTATAAGTTCCAAGAAGCCAGATTCTTACAAACTCTCTCAAGAGGCTAAGAAATGTGAAAGAGACAAGAAAAGGTGACGGGAAGGTATGTTAAGAAAAGTAGGAAGAAAATTGGGCAAAAGTAGTGAAAATGAAGTGGGGTGAGGGAAAGTGATTTTTTTAAGTTCTTTCAGGCTCTAGCTAATATTTGCAAAGATTTCTTATTTCTTATTCTTTGCAAAGATTTAAAACTTTAAAAAAAACTTACTGAGTGACTTTCCCATGAAGTGTTTAGAATCAGACTGATATCTCTCTTTCCACAGTCTTTCAGTTTCTTCCCTCATTCACCAAAATCAGTGATTTATATTTGATCTAATGGCATTGTTCTAAGGACTTGGGATGGCTATACAAGTAAAGCTGTTTTTGTCTCAGATTTACTCACTCCTTTATTCTTATGGTCCCTCTTTTGATTTATATTCATTATAAACTTGAGCAATTAAACTGAAACGCTACAAGTGCTATTTTTCCAAATTGCAGTTCTTTATATGTTGAAGCCTGTCATGAGTTGTCAAATATTACAGCTCTGAAGAAAACCTGATTAGACAAATCCTATGAGGTGCTAAGGTAAATACCATGGACCTCTTTTTTATGTTTGTTTTATTGATATATTTTAAGACAAGGCTCTTTTATTTCCATGCTCTTTAAGGATTTTAACATAAATGAGTTTTGTATTTCATTAAAGACTTTTTCTGCATCTACCAATATATTCACCTACATAATAAAAATGACAGTTACCTAAATTAAACTACAGCTTTAATACCACACCAAACAGTTAACAAGGGAATTCTTTGTGGAATTAAATTTTTAAAAATTCATATGAAAGAACAAATGTTTAAGAACATTAAGGGAAATGAAAAGGGAGAATGAAGGTTGTTTAGCATTAAGATATAGAACAATAATTTATATTTGTTTTTTGCCTTTTTTTTTTGGAGGGAAAAGGTAGGGCAATTGGGGTTAAGTGACTTGCCCAAGGTCACATGGCTAGTTTTTTGTGTTAAGTATCTGAGGCCAGATTTGAACTCAGGTCCTCCTGACCCCAGGGCCAGTGCTCTATTCACTGCTTCACCTAGCCACCCCCAAAACAGTAATTTAGCATTAAAATATATAACAATAATCATCTAAACTATCTCATATTGCTTAAATGTTGAAACACTTTTATATCCTTGGTTTAAATCTAATTTGATTATAATGAATAATTTCTGGAAATATTGCTTTGCTAAAATTTGATCTGAAATTTTGCATTAATACTTATTAGTCATACTAGACTATAGTTCTCTTTCTCTGTTTTATCCCTCTCAGGTTTGGGTATCAGGATAATACTTGTCTCATAAAATTAGTAACATATTTTTCAGAACAATTGATGAAGTATAGGTGTTTATTGCTTTTTAAAAGTTTCATGGTGAGGGAAGGTGCTAGGTGGCACAGTGAATAGAGCACCAGCTCTGGAGTCAGGAGGACCTGAGTTCAAATCCAGCCTCAGAGAGTTAACACTTACTAGCTGTGTGACTTTGGGCAAGTCACTTAACCCCAATTTCCCTGCCTTCCCCCCTCCAAAAAGCAAAAATAAAAAAAATTTAAAAAAACAATGTTTGATAGAATTCATTTCTGTCTGGTCCTGGAATTTTCTTTAGGAATCTATTTATAACTTAGTCACTTTCTCTTTCTGGGTTGTATTAAGATCTTAACTAGTTCTCAATTTGGCTGATATATAATCAGATACTATTTTTTGTGGTAATTATCTTCATTTCCTCAATTCACTGTGAATTCATCATTCTTACTTTTTTTATTTTAACAATTTGGCTTTTCTTTTTTTTAAATCAAATTAGCTAGTATTTTATCAATGTTGTTAGTGTTTAATGGTTGTGATATGTTTCTCTGTTCAATGGTGTCATCAATTTTATTAATTTTCCTTTGATTTTCAGAATGTCTTTTTTATATTTATTTTGGGATTGTCAATTTCTTATTTCTAGTTTTTCCAGTTTTATGTTCAGTCTACTATGTGCTTCTTTTTCTCTTTTGTTGATTAATGTGTAGCTCCATTGCTGGAATGATAATGGGAATTTGAAGGTTATCTTTGCCCCTTAATAGGCCAAATGTAATCACATGGAGCCTGTGGTGAGAGGAGTTTGCTGAATGGGTGGAGCAGAGCTGAGAGAAAGCTGGGAGTCAGAGCAGTTAGAGCTGGGGAAGAAAGAGGATGCAGGCAAGGAGAAAGCTAGTATTGTGAGTGTCTATTTATGGGAAGGTTTTGGGATAGTGTTGCTCTCTGAAGTGTTATTGTGTAAAGATTTCATTGTTGCTATGATGAATTTGGTTTTCTGGCATTGGGATTTGACTTTCTGGTGTCTGAATAAATGTTTTGCTTCTGTCTTTTATATGGAGTCTGTTATATTTTGGGACTCAGAAGTAAGCCAGCATATTTGTAGTCACCATAGGTGCTGTGAATATCGCTTTGGTGCTGCAATTGCTTGGCTACCCATTCAACTCAAACTCACAAGTCAATCTTCAGGAGGGCAACTTCATCCCTAGGTTAAAAATAGTCTATGGGTTTATATCACTAAAATACACAGTTTATGATGTTCCACTGTGCATTTACCTCTAAGAGTCAATCAGAGGACTCAATTAGCTCAAAATGAAAAAATTTTAAGAAATGGCATCCTAAGACCAATAATAACAAGAACAGAAGAAAAAAACAAAAAGAAACAAAGGCAATCAGGATAATGATTAAAATTACATATTGAATTTATTATACACAGAAAGGGAAAAGGAAAGTGTAAGAGATTTACAGCTTCATATATATATATATATATATACATATATATATGTATATATATATGTATATATATACAAACAAACATATATTTTACTCTGTCTATAAAATGCTCATTTTATGTGGTATTAGTTCAGAATTTTAAAAAAAACCTTAATATATAATAGTAACAAATCACTCCCCCATAAACCTAATACATACTATCTCACAACTACACAATATCCCTAGGAAGAGTAGGAATATACTTAGAGTATACTAATAAAGAAGCATATAGTTAGGGAATACACAGAACCAAGATAACTCACAACTTTGGTACTGTAAGACCCTTTTCTCTTCATGTGGGATACTTATGATGCTCCAATTTTAATGTAGCATCTCTTCTAAGCATGTTCCTCTTCCAAGCTCCCTGGAGCTGCTCTTCACTTTATTAATTATCTCTTACAGCTTAAGTAGCTCCACTGCAAGATGAGGGTGGGAGGGAGGTAAAGGAGAAAGAAATTTTACTACCAGCACCACCACCAAGAAATTAACTATGAACTTTTCTTTTTCAGAGGCTAAGTTCTTCTATGGCTCTCTTTCTTCCCTGGTGTCAAAAATCCACTTTGTTACCAAAAAGTCCAATTGCCTTTCTCCTCTCTGAATCCATGAGGGTTTGTCTTACTACAGGATGACTAAGGATGTGACCTACTTGGTGAGTCAATGATTGAACTCCTTATAATTCCTCCAGTTTTTATAGTGCTTCTTCACACCTTATAAAATAGGAGTAAGGGGCGGCTAGGTGGCGCAGTGAATAGAGCGCCAGCCCTGGACTCAGAAGGACCTGAGTTCGGATCCGGCCTCAGACACTTACCCCCACAAACAAAAACCTAGCCGTGTGACCTTGGGCAAGTTACTTAACCCCAATTGCCCTAAAGGGGCGGCTAGGTGGCGCAGTGAGTAAGAGTGCCGGCCTCGGAGTTGGGATGACTCGAGATCAGATCCGGCCTCAGAAAATGAGCACCCACGCATAAATAATGACTAGCCGTGTAACCTTGAGCAAGTTACTTAACCCCAATTGCTTTAAAAAAAAAAATTTTTTTAAAAATAAAATAAAATAGGAGTAAACCCTTTCTTACACTTCACTTAAGACCTTATCACCTTTTTCTATGTAACTTGCTCTTATCTTTTATGATTTCATTAATTGTGCCAAGAGAGAAATAATTGGAGGTGTTCTGTTCAGCATTCACTATCACATTACACATATTCAATGATTTAAAAAAAAAAAAAACTTCCTTTAAGATGGTTTTAGTTATATACCATCAATTCTAGCTTGTTGTTTCACTATTGTTACTTTCTTTGGTACAGTCACTTATTGCTTCTATGATTGGTCCTTTGACTTACTTATAATTTAGGATGTCATTATACATTAAAATCCACATCTTTTATTAATATTTCCTTTATTGGCTACTATCTTTATTGAATTACGAGTATAAAGAATTTGTTTAATATTTCTACCTCTCTACTTTTATTCATGTTCCTTATGTCCTTGCATAAGATATATTTTAGAGACACTGAATGAAGCTGAAAAATATGCATACTCATAAATATGCCCATTCACTTATTGCCATAGGTCTAACAAATCTTTTTTTCCTAATACTCTGTTCAGATTTGTAATTTTCTGCTTCCAGAAAGAGGAGTGTTAGCCACCTATTATGATTCTCTTACTATGAAGCTATTTTTTCATTTCATTTAGCTTTTCCTTTAAGTACATACACACAATTCTTTTTAATATATACATACAAAATAAGGGGAATTGGTGCAATGATACTAATTTTCCTCTCCTTTCCACATCTACTATCTTGTTATCTACTAACTTTTTCTCCTCTTAGGACATTCCCTAATCTTCCTTCATGGACTTCAACCACAAATATTCTTTCCTTTAATGACTCTGATGAGGTATGGTCACTAAAAGATATTATCTTTCTCTAATTCTTTGCTTAGTCCAAACATGCGTGAATGTCAGGATCATTGTATGCCTACTCACCTCCCCAACTTATTGTCTGAATAACTGGGCATGGTGGGAAAAGTGCTGTATTTAAAGTAACAGAACCTGGGTTCAAAATGAGGCTCTACTACTTAATATTTATATGACCTTGGCAAGTGTTTTAATTTGTCTGGTCTCATTTTCCTCTGTAAAATGAGATATAATGACCTCTAAGTTCCCTCCTAGCTCTGAATCTATCATTCTATGACCTTCATTTGTTCTGTTCTATTTGAAGTAATATTAATTTGATCCTTTCCCCTAATCTTTCCCTTTTCTCAAATATTCAATGACTGCCAAATGGGGCAAGACTTCTGAAAGATATTAGCTTTGGCTCTCTTTTGTAATATATGAAATTACTTTATCTGATTGTTCTTTTCACATTGATTGATGTGTTTACCTTTCTTAAATTCATTTTAATAAGTATACATATAAAATGCTCTCCTTATCTCTAATTTCTTTAATAGCAACTATCTAAATTTCCCTCTCTTGCTGAAAAATCCATATTTTTTGTTTATGATTAAGTTAAGCTTTTCAGGATATATTATCTTGAGTTGCAAACCAGTTTCCCTTGCTCTTTGTAATTACAATAGTATACCCTTTCATTTCCCAGAGTCAAGGAATATTCTCATATGATTTTTCCCTTGATATGTGAACAACCCACTTTTGACTACTTGTAAGATCCTTTGTTTGATGTTGGAGCTCTGGTGTTTGGTGACTACATTTCTTGGTAGATTAATATTGGGTAACCAATATGCCAGTATTCTATAAAATATTGATTTGCCTTCCTTTCCACTACTTCGAGGCAATTTTTTACATGATATCCTAAAATACACTATTCAGGCTTTTTCATTATTTTTCTTCTGGGTGACAACAAATGCTTTCTTCATGTTTAATTAATTTGTCTTGTAGAAATCTTATGCAATTTTTCATTTTTCTCTAACATTCCTTCTCCCATCACTACATTTTTGAGTTCTGAATCTTCTCATTCCTTTTTCACAACCTTTTCCTTTACAGAGGTTTCTCACCATTTGTTCTAAAATAGTCCCCCTTGTTTGGCTTTTTAAATTCTTCCTTGAGAGCTCTAATTCCTGTTCTAATTCCCATTCTTATTTCTTCCTTTAATTCTTTTCAAGATAGCTTTCAAGAACATAGAATAACATCCAAATAACAATATGTGGGACATTTCACATCCTCAAATCATAAAAACTGGCAGAGCAAACACAGAACTCATCAATACCAACTTCATGTTCCAGTAGAAATCACCTCTATAATATTACTAACAATTAACTTGTGTTTGTCCTTCATCTTCAAAGAGGACCATGGCATTAGGGAAATGTTGACATGACTTGCAGTTGACTTGGACTTGAGTGAGGGACGTCACCAGCCACACTTTCTCCTCTAGAGCCATCTGGATCCAGTGACCAGATATTCATCAGGACCACTGGAGATAACCCAGGATGCAGTGGGAGACCCTGCCCTTTTAGGTTAAGGCCTTTCCAAGTACTCACATAGGGTGAGGCCCATTCAGTGAATAGGCCTCTTTAAGAAGTGAGTCAAGGGTGCCATCCCTTTAATTAGCAAAAAAGAAATCAAGGTGGGAAGGGAACATCCTCAGGGTTTCTGTTCTAAAGAGAAACAGTTACCATAGACATTGACTGTAAGCCTGGAGGGCCCAAAATACAGTCCTTAAGTGGAGCTTAGCAGAGAACTATCATGGTCCAATGTATGAGCTCCCAAGTGAACTGGTTTTGTGAAAGAGAAAGGAAGGAAGGAAGGAAGGAAGGAAGGAAGGAAGGAAGGAAGGAAGGAAGGAAGGAAGGAAGGAATCTAACCAGTAAACCCCAAGTTAAGTGGGCTGCTTCTGTCCATCAAAATTTCCCTTCCTTTGGAGAGGAGGAGAGGGAGACTAGACTCTGCTTGAGCTCATGGTGACAAGGAGCTCACTATATTATAAAACTTCTTATTAAATTTTTAGATGGGTTTCATCATTAGGATATTCTACATTAAACTCAGCAAAATCAATCTTTTTCCCCCACTGGAACTATCCCTCCTCAGTGGAGGCACATGGAACAATGATTTTCTTTTCCAAGTGAGTGCCTTTCGAATATTTTAAATATGATTTA
This sequence comes from Gymnobelideus leadbeateri, assembly GCA_011680675.1. NCBI lineage: Eukaryota > Metazoa > Chordata > Mammalia > Diprotodontia > Petauridae > Gymnobelideus > Gymnobelideus leadbeateri. Next base: position 73,884 of record WOXC01005759.1, read on the forward strand.
AAGACCTACCTCCAACAAATTTTCCTCTATTCACATTAGATTGCCCCAGGTCATTAAACCATTCTTTGTCCACATGGACACTATATTTTTTGACCAAAGAAACTTTACTTGTCAGTGCTCTTAGGGTGGCTGAATTGGATTTTGTGGTTGGATTTAATATCAATAAGGCATGGATCTCCCCTGATATCACTGATTTGAAATCTCAGTTCAGTCCCCACTTGTGATAATTATTTCATCAGGCTGCTACCAGGTGATTGCAAGACCAGGAGCCTTACCATCTGTGACAGAGAAGCTCAGACACTGGGGAAATTTGAATTAAATCCATTTCCTAAGAGAATAGAATTAGAATTAAAATCAGTCACTGACGGTTTTTGATTTATAAACAGAAATCTCACTGTTTCCAAAGCCTCAGCCATGTATAAAAACAAGTAATACTAAATGAATTAAAAGTAAACTAGTAAAACATACATTCTGGTCAAAAAGAAACATTTTTAGAGCATATTTTGCACATGAGATAAGCAAATGCACAAAACAACAACAGGCATTTCAGTATTTTATTGTTCCCATGCTTATATTAAAGTGCCCTTCAGAATAACCCTTGGGGTGGGGCTAAGATGGCGGAGTAGAAACAGCTCATCCAAGCCACTCTGCCTCCAGATTCCCCCCAAACTATGTAAAAGGGGACTCTGAACAACTTCTGGAGCCCCAGCACCCACAGAACGACACAGAGAAGCTAACCCCCCCGCTGAGGACAGGCCAGCAGCCCTGCAGGAAGGACCAGCACAGAGGTCTAGGAGCCAGCAGCACTCAGCACGCAGAGCACAGGAGCCAAGCCGAGTGGAGCCCAGGTCCACGTGAGCCGAGGTTTTAGCCCCAGGGCGGCAGGGCCAGCAGCCAGCTGGAGAGACCCCAGAACACCACCAGCTGTGGCGACTCCAGAATTATCAACATAGACATGCCTAGGACAAAGTAAGAGGTTAGTGTCCTATGGACTTTGGGACCAGTATTTGGGGAATGCGTCGGCTCCCTCCCCTGGGGGCTAGAAGCCACTGAGGAGACACGCCATTTTGTAATTTTCAGAGGCAGCTCCAGCTCCTGGCCTGCAAATTGTAGGGAGATCCAGTAATCAGTCTTGGGGGGGTAATCGCTCTTGCTTTAACCTCCCTGGATCTGGATTGCGATCTAGGGTGGAAGTTGTGGGTGGGTTTAGAGCTTGCTAGAAACGGAAGTTGCCCCCCACACGTTCAGGATGAAAATTCCTCTATCTGGCCTTAAAGCCATAGTGTGGCAACAAGCCCAAAAGTCAAGTAATTAAGTGGCAACATGCCAAAGCAAAGGAAACAGAAAAATACAACCCTAGACTCCTATTTTGGGGTCATAGAGCAGGAAAAGGACTGTGAGGTCAGAAGTCCTGCTCCAAAAGCCCCAGGGGAAGACATGAGAGGGTTGCAGGCCATAGAGGACCTTAAGAAGGACTTTAAAAATCAAATAAGAGAAGTGGAGGAAAAATTGGAAAGAGAAATGAGAAGGATGCAGGAAAAGTATGAAATGAGGGACAACAGCTTGAGGAAAACACCTTAAAAAATAGACTAACTCAAATGGCAAAGGAGGCCCAAAAGGGCAATGAGGAGAAGAATGCCTTAAAAAGTCGAATTTGCCAGATGGAAAAAGAATCTCAAAAGTTCACTGAGGAGATTCATTCCTTCAGAGTTAGACTGGAGCAAATGGAAGCTAATGACTTTATGAGAAATCAAGATGCTGTTAAGCAGATCCAAACAAATGAAAGATTAGAAGGCAATGTGAAATATCTCATGGGAAAAACCACTGACCTGCAAAATAGATCCAGGAGAGACAATTTAAAAATTATTGGACTACCTGAAAGCCATGATCAAAGAAAGAACCTAGAAATCACCCTTCAAGAAATTCTCAAGGAAAATTGCCCTGATGTTTTAGATCCAGAGGGCAAAATAGAGGTTGAAAGAATCCACTGATCACCTCCTGAAAAAGATCCCAAAAAGAAAACTCCCAGGAATATTATAGCCAGGTTCCAGAATCCCCAGATCAAGGAGAAAATACTACAAGCAGCCAGGAAGAAACAATTTCAATATTGTGGAAACACAATCAGAATAGCCCAGGACCTTGCAGCTTCTACACTGAGGGATCGAAGGGCATGGAATATGATATTCCAGAGGGCAAAAGAACTGGGAATGAACCAAGGGTCACCTACCCAGCAAAACTGAGTATTTTGTTTCAGGGGAAAATATGGTCATTCAGTGGAATAGAGGACTTTCAAGCATTCTTGAGGAAAAAACCAGAGTTGAATAGAAAATTTGACATCCAGACACAAGAAGCAAGAGATGCCTGAGAAGGTAATCAGGGAAAAGAAATCAAAAGGAACTTATCAAAGTTGAACTATTTACATTCCTATATGGAAAACAATAACTGTGACTGATGATATCTTTCTCACTATGAAAATAATGGAAGAAGGGGGTGTAGTCATATGAATACATATGTGAATGTGTGTGTATATGGTTACAGTTATATGGATAGAGGGCATAGGTTGAATTTGTTGGGAAGGGAGAATACTCAAGGGATGAAATTATGAGGTGAGAGAGGAAAGTGGTAAGAGGAGATGGGGAGAGACAGGGTAGGGTAAACTATCTCATGTAGAAGAAGCAAGGGGAAGTGGTTGCAATGGAGGGGGAGAATAGGAAGGCAAAAAAGGCAAAACCACATTCTCATTGAATTTGGTTCAGGGAGAGAATGACATACATACTAAATGGCATATCTCAACCTGCAGCAGAATAGGGGGAAGGGGGAAGAGAGGAGGGATGATGGATGGGAGGGCATCCTTAGGGGGAGGGGAGGTTGGAAGTACCCACTATAGAAGAGGGACAGGATCATGTAGGGAATGGACCAGGTGGGGGGTGGGATGAGTGGGAGGGAATTATAAGCAGCCTTGTATAATATATCTACTATGATAATGTTTTGCATAGCTAGACATGTACAACATATACCGAATTACTTATCTCCCAAGAGGGAATGGGTGACAAGGGAGGAAGGAAATGGATCTGAAATTCGAGGTTGTAACATTAAATGTTTCAAATATATATAAATACTATTATTAATACTCTTTTGCTTATAATAGGGAGATAAGATGTGCAGGCATTGGGACACAAAGATTCACCTTCCTCTAATGGAAAAGTCGAAGGGGGTATGGGAGAAGGTATGGGAGAGAGCAGATTGGAGGAAGTGATATCTTGTGGGACTGCTATTCTGGGAGGTTGGGTAGGGGAATAACGGGGGGGGGGGAATGATTGTAACTCAAAATCTGGCAGAAATGAATGATGTAAAACAGAAGTTAATAAAGCATTTGTTTAAAAAAAAAAAGAATAACCCTTAAATCTGCCATTAGTCAAGACTCCATTGATGTTCTCACCTCTCTTTCCCTGTTGGGAATCTGAAAGACCAGCAATGTCTTTGACTACAATAAAATGACTTTCTTAAATCTAGTTAATTACCTTTTCTCTTCTTTTTCTTTTTTTTCTTTTTTTTTTTTTAAAGCAACTGGGGTTAAGTAACTTGCTCAAGGTTACATGGCTAGTCATTATTTATGTGTGGGTGCTCATTTTCTGAGGCCGGATTTGATCTCGGGTCATCCCAACTCTGAGGCCGGCGCTCTTACTCACTGTGCCACCTAGCCACCCCTTTAGGGCAATTGGGGTTAAGTAACTTGCCCAAGGTTACATGGCTAGGTTTTTGTTTGTGTGGATTAAGTGTCTGAGGCCAGTTCCAAACTCAGGTCCTTCTGACTCCAGGGCCGGCGCTCTATTCACTGCGCCACCTAGCCGCCCCTACCTTTTCTCTTAACTAGGTTAAAGATATTGAGGGAGTAATCTGATGCAACTGAAAGAGAGCTGGATCAGAGTCAGAGGGCCTGGGTTGAAGTCCTGGCTTTAACTACCTGGATGACCAGAGACTAGGCACAAAGTCCTCATCTCTTTGTAACCCTCCTCCCACCCCAGCCAGTTTGGGTGGTTCACTAAAGGACAGCCATGTATGTGCACATGAATGAAATATAACTTCATATTGGTAAAAAAAAAAAAAAAAGACTTCAAAGAAGGAGAGAAACAAGCAGAGCTTGAAATAGGGAAACAAGAGAAAAGATGTAAACTTTTGACTGTCCTAAGGGATATTTTTTCCCAGAACCCCAGTCATGTGGAAGAAGTCAGCCCCAAGGATCTCCCTTGACTCTCAATACCAGCAACTCCAGAGACTAAGAGAGGACTTCCCTGGTGAAATAGTTGTTTCCATGCACAAACTGAAATTTTACCTTACTCCTGAGTTTGAAGAGCCAACTTATTCTGTTTTCTATCGTCTACACTAATCTGCATAACTCCCCCAATTTCTATCTCACTATTTGCTCTGACAAATGTAATCACATGCTACCCGTGATTGCCTTCTGCAAGAAACCAAGGTTTGGTGGGAGAAAGCTAAGCTGGACAAGAGTAAGCTGTTACTCTTCCCTTTAGAGCAACCAAAGAAAGTAGCTTTTATTCTGAACTCTTAAAAAAAAAAGTCCTCCTAGGTTACAAATATCTGATACAAATTAGATAGCTCTAAGTCTAGGTATAACCTTTCATAAGAGTATTACAGACTTCCTCTTCCTATCTGGACATGAAGACCTTTTCCAGATTCTGGTTGTAACTTTGTCCCACCAGCAACCATGTATAAGTCTGGTTAATAATACTAATAACTTAGGCAGCTAGGTGGTTCAGTAAATAGAGCACCGGCCCTGGAGTTGGGAGGACCTGAGTTCAAATCTGGCCTCAGATATTTGTCACATTTACTAACTGTGTGACGTGGGGCAAGTCATTTAACCCCAACCTTCCCCCCTCCTCTCCAAAAAATATATATATATATTATATATATGTTTATATACATATATAATACTAATAAATAAAATACTAATGATAATTTATATTGAGTTAATAATTATTATATTGTATGTTATATATAACTAATAGCATATTATAGTATATATAATTAACAGTAACAATGATCATCATTACCATTGTTATGTGGCAAGCACTGTGCCTAGTATTTTACAAATACTATCTGATTTGATCTTCACAGGAAACCTGGCAGGTAGGTGCTATTATTATTCCCATTTTATAGTTAAAGAAACTGAGGCAAAGAGAAGTTAAGTGAGTTGACCAGGATCACACAGCTAGTGACAGAGGACAGATCTGAAATCAGGTCTTCCTAACTTCAGGCCCAATGCCCTACCCACTGTGCAACCTGGCTTCCCTAGGTTGCATCCTGACTCTTTGGTATCTTTCTCCCACTGATGACTTTGAACGAATCCTGTGTTCTCTACCCCCCACTGGATTCTGGTTGTTTTTCTTCCCCATCCTCATGCCCTTGGATATCTCCATGTAAGCCAGATAATTATCCTTGCATGCTAAATGTGCCAAATAGAAGGGCCTGTTGCCTTTAACACTAAATGAATTCTCTAGTCTGGTATGTTTGTTTGTTTGTTTGTTTTTCTTGCAAAAACCATTTATATCCTAGAAAATAGGCAGCTATCTGGCTTAATGGATGGAGTACTAGGCCTCAAGTCAGGAAGATGTGAGTTCAGACCCAGCTTCAGACACTTACTACTTGACCTTGAATAAGTCAGTTAATCTGTTTGCTTCTGTTTTCTCAACTGTAAAGTAGTTATAATAATAGAACCTGCTTCCCCAGGTCTGTTGTTCGGATGAAATGAAAGAATATTTGTAAAGTTCTTAGCATAGTGCTTGGCATATGTTGGCACTATATAAATGCTGGGTATTATTGTTTTACTTCACTGATTTTTTCCTCTTCCTCTTCTCACATTATCAATATAGGCCTTCCTCTGTGTCTCTGTTTTTTTTTATTCTCTCTACTCTCTCTTCTTTGGCATAGAGGTGCAGATCTAGGCCCCATGTATCTCCTCAGCTCCTGTCTTGCATCCCCTTCTGCCTCCTGCTCACCTTTACTTGCATCTGCCACAGGCACTGGAGACTCAACTGAGTCCATTATTTTTCTCTCACAGCTACATGTCCTCCTAACTTCTTTTTCTACCAAGGGTACCAGCAAGATTTGTAACTTAGGCATCATCTCCAACTCTTCATTCTCCCTCTCCCTTCATATGCAAACAGTTGCTGAGTTATATAGATTCCATGTCTTCAACATTGCTCCCATCTATCTTCTTCTCTTTATGTATATAACTACCCTCCATGATTTCCTAGAGTCATACACTTAGAACTGGAAGACTTAAGAGTTCATCAGACAACTTCAATTTCGAATGAGGAAACTGAAGCACAGAAAGGTTAAGTGACTTCCTCTGGGTCACACAATCCAAAGTAAGGTTTAAACCAAGGTCTCCCCGACTCCAAGTCCATCATTCATACCATGCTATCTCTAACCTCCATCCACATAAAGTGACACTCTCCACCTTGCACTAGCAAAGCAGTATGGGTTTGATCCTTCTGGGTTTCCTTTAGTCATGCCCTCATTAGGCAGTCTCAGTTAAGGCTTGTGTCCTTGCACATATAGGAATTTTCCAGTAACTCCTTTTTTAGCCCAAGTGATTTTCTTTCTATTTTGAGGCCTTTTAGCCCAAGTAAGTCACAGGCACACTTCCAAGATGTAAAAATGTATAGGATTGGAGAAAAGGGTTGATTACTCAATCTGGGGCAGAACTAAACTCATGGCTTGGACTGTTTTTTTACTTTAATTGGCTCAAGGCAGAGTCCTCAGTGTGTGCCAGAGCATGGTAATCCATTGATTAGCAATGACAAGGCCATCTGGCCCTTCTTCAGAGGATTGGAGGAAAAGTATTTTGCTGTAAGGATCATGAATGGCTACATTTAATCTGCCAAATGCCTTCCCACTCCCAAGGGGATGGTGTTGGACCATAACAAGAGGCCTGCCCCTAAAGAGGCAATGACCATCTTGGCTAGTGACTAAACTATAAAACAGACTTCCTTCTAATTGTTATGCCAACCCTCTTGTCTCTGCCTCATGTTGACTACTCACTTCAATCCTCTTACCCCTCTTCTGACTTCTCTCCCTCACTCTCCAAAATGTCCATCCTCTTTAATGGTTTTCCTTCCTCTATGATCACTATTTGTTGCTATTGTTGTTGTTCAGTCACTTTTTAGTCATATCTGACTCTTCATGACCCCATTTGGGGTTTTCTTGGCAAAAATACTAGAGTGGTTTGACATTTCCTTCTCCAGCTCTTCTTTTATAGATGAGGAAACTGAGGCAAACAGGGTTAAGTGACTTGCCCAGGGTCATATAGCTAGTAAGTGTCTGAGGCCAGATTTGAACTCATCTTCCTGACTCCAGGCCTAGCACTCTGTGCACTGTGACACTTATTGACCAAAATCTGGGTTTGAAGTTTAATTGGGTGTGAAAGGATGGCCTTTCTCTTATTGTTGGCAGAAACATGGGGTTATTATTGCTGAATATTTGAAACAGTTTTGATATCATGAAACTTTAATAATAGGAATCTAGCAAAAAAAAAACTTTCTGAGAATACCTGTGTGATGAGTTATCAAGAAGAATCTGGTAGGGGAAGCAGAAAGACACAGAGGGAAAAGCACTAGATCTAAATTTAAATGCTGGTTCTTCCACTTAGGACCCAGCTGATCTTAGAGAAGTCATCTAATCTCTCTGGGCCTCTGTTTCCTCACCTGTCCTGTCCTTTCCATTTAATCTAATCCAAATCAACAACTGTGTGTATACTCTAAATCATAAATTCTGGATTCAAAGCCAGAAGGGAACTCGTCTGCCATTTTGTTCATGTTCCTTATTCTAGAGTTAAGGAAACTGAGCTAGAGAATAAACTCCAGCAGCTCCTGTTGCCTCCAGGATCAAATATAAAATGTCCTATTTGGCATTCAAAGTCCTCTATGATCTACCCTCCTCCTGCCTTTCCAGTCTTCTTATACTTTACTCCCAAAACCAGACACCATACTCTTCCATCCAGCAACACTAGCCCCCAGCTGTTCTACAAACAAGACACTTCTCTCAGCTCCAAGGATTTTTTCTGATAGTCTACCATTTCTTGATTGATCTTCTCTCCTTTGTTTTAACTACTGACCTCCCTGGTTTCCTTTAAGCTCCAACTGAAATCCCACCTTCTACAGAAAACCTTCCCCAACCTCTCTTAATTCCAGTGTCTTCCCTCTGTTAAATTGTTTCCTATTTATCCGGTATATAGCTTGCTTTATATATATTTGTTTTCATGTTGTCTCCTCCATTAGATTATAAACTCCTTGAGGGCAGGGGCTGTCTTTTGCCTCTTTTTATATCCTCAGCAGAGGTTCCCCTTTGTGGTGAGGCCGGGAAAAGTCAGAAGCAGAGAGCCAGGAAAGGGATCAAGGTTGACCTGGCCCCTCCCCAAAATGGAGAAACTTAGCAATAGGAGAAAGGGGCTGCAGAGGCAGAAAGATGCTCCAAGGTAAGAAGACCACAACCAGTGAGGAAAATTACAGGGAAACATACTCCCTTCTCTTACTTGACATCCCCTCCCTTTTCTAGAATACTTCTGCTTCTGCCTATGAGCTGAGGACATGCACGT